>CM049811.1:22296389-22408788 GCA_027422405.1 Ptychobarbus kaznakovi | reverse complement strand
AAGGCTGTGCGATGTTTATTGTCTGCGATGGTGTCTTAAATCAAGTATGCCACTCTCTTTGCAAAAACAAATAAACAATAAACACGTCTTTCTTGAGAGTGATGAAGCCTGTTAGAATGCGGTTAAATGCCTCTATAATTCAAATTATGAAAGTAAAAAATAGCTTTGCATGTTTTTTGTTTATATTTATACTCCTAAGTAATATCACACAAGCAACAGTCATTGTCCTAAATATTAGCACCTGAGCACGATCGCAAATGTGATATTAATTTTATAAAACAGTTCAACAAAGGAGTTAAGATTGAGTGAGTTACATTCTAACGGACTATATTGTGCTTTTTTTTCTTTTTTGCTAACAAAAATAGTGCCAAACAAAGCCCGATCAGAACATTTGTTTGAGCAACATTGCAGTGTTTCCTTCCTGAATGAATCTGTTTTTGAACTATAATTTGAATCAATGATTCAATGATCCATTCATAAAGACAGTTATGTGTGAGTCACTAGCTTCCTGTATAAATGAATCAGCCATTTTAAAGGAATAGCTTGAATAAATGATTCAGTTAATCACTCAATAAGACAGGGATTAGTGTTATATTTATTTATCCATAACTGAGCACAAAAACACAAGGTTCAAGGTTACAAGCAGCAAAATATAATTTAACTATCGTTAGCAAAAAAATCCAATATTGAGATATATTTTTGTCAATGTCGCACATCACATCCACCATTACATACATAAAGAGGATATATAATCTAATAAACATAGACAGACGTGAAGAAATGACTAAAGCACCTGAAACAGCTTGCCAAATGCCATTAGTTTTAGCACAACGCATGCCAAACATATGCCAAATTCAGAAAACACAGACACGGTTTGTTGTAATTTTATTTGCTTACAAGTGACTTCAAAAGCCATTTAAAATGGGAGTGAATTAAATAAACCGGATGCTTATGAAATCTGATAGCTACAAAATGTGTTTGGCCCACAAGGGGCTTTCTAATCTACTGTGCCATGTAAAAATGGAGAAGAAGATAAAAAAATCCTGAGTATTTACAATTCAGCTTCTTTAGAAGCAAATCTTGACATCATAGTCAATTCAGAAAAGCAGCACATACCACACAGCACAGTTTAATTCAGTTATGATGGGTTTTAACCTTCATGTAGATATATTCACAAAGGACGTGCAGAAGATGCACAGGATGATAAATGTGGAGGTGTCATTTATAGACAAAGAATAATATTTCATATTTTGCAGTGATCAATGTCTCTTCTGTATAGATATGCAGGATCACTGTGGTGAAAGTCTTCTTCTGTCTGCCTTTATCTGTCTCAAGTTACACTGGTGGAAGTAGTGCCGGTTTCAGACAGCGTGCCACAGACCGTGGTATTGTATGCAGCAGGTTTGAATATGTGCACATGCCAATATTCTTTTGAGAGCAATAAAGGTAAAAAAACGGTTTGTGATGATATGAGGGAGAAAAATAATGACAATGTTAATTTCTTTGTTCCTCAAACAAGGTATTTAACAACTGTATATTTATACAACTGTCAAATTGTAGATTTGTACTGAAATGAACTGTTTAGATGGCCCCTTCTAGTCTATGTGGGCGGTTCTTGGCAGAGTAAACGGCATAATTCATATTTTATGATACACAAGACTAGTGATCGACCGATATTGATTTTATATAACCGATACCGATACCGATTATTTGTTTGTTTATGTACCCGATAACCGATATGCAGAACCGATATTTATTTACTGTTATAAAGTAAATAAATAACAGAGTGAAGTAAGTCCATTCTTCACTTTGGTTTTTCCTCCTTTCAGTCGTCTTAACAACAACAAAAAACTGTTTCAAACGAGTGAATCTTGTATAAAGTTACATGCGGTGGTCGTGCTGGAGTGAACAGTGTCCACTGCTCCAAGTGTGTGTGTGTGTGTGTGTGTGTGTGTGTGTGTCCACTGCTCTAAGTGTGTGTGTACTTGGATGGGTCAAATACAGAGAACACATTTCACTGCTAGTTATACTCTGTATAATTATGTATGTGACAAATTTTTTATTTATTTTTTAACCGATAACCGGTAATGGTAAAATGCTTAAATATCGGGAAAAATATCGGTAAACCGATATATCGGTTGATCTCTACACAAGACATGGCTGCATGATATATAAGTCAATATGAAACAGGACCTTTCACTCTTTTTTTCCCCAAGTGAAACAGGATAGTCAACAAAGAAAAAAATAACAATTTTATCTATCAGGAATTGACAGGATCATGAAACGTAGGTGTTAGTACGAGGTTTCATCACATCAGTTTAAAAGGAACAGTTATTTTGGAGGCAGAGCAAAGCATAACATTTTAATAAATTATTAATTTTTATTTGGAACTGTGTGCATATTACAATGATTTCTGAAGGATCATGTGACACTGAAGACTGGAGTAATGAGGCTGAAAATTCAGCTTTGCATCACAGAAATTAATTATATTTTAAAATACAATCCAATAGAAAAAGATATTTAAAATTGTAATAATATTTAATGCATTATTACAGTTTTCCTGCATTATTGATCAAATAACTGTAGCCTTGGGGAGCAGAAGAGACTTTCAAAAGCACACCTTTACCTTCCACAACTTTATCATCAATATTAGAGGTCGACTGGTTGATCCGTTTTGCAATTGGCACCGAGAGTCTATTGCTTCTGTTCACGAGTTCACACTTACATATAATAATTAGAATAGATATTATGCGTATTTGGCGTGCTGTCCGAGGGGAGGGCTCCGAGCTCGGAACTTTGGCCCGAAGCCAGAGTACCCCCCCCCCCGTAGGTTAGGACAGAAATAGTTGTAAGTGCGGAGAAGGGGTGACGGAGGGATGCTGGAAAACTGTCAAGAAACAGAGGTGAGTCTGCTGTGTATATATAAACCTCTTACCTTGTTAACTGGGTTGATCACTGATTGTGCTCCCCTCGTGTTAATTAGGTTATTTATCTGAACGTGCTCCTCCTGAACATTGTTAATAAAACATCATTAAAGTATTTGACAGATCCCAAACTTTATTCTATTTTTCAGTATCAGCAGCAGTTTTTCCAGCAGTACAAGACACTAATCAGAGCGACACACATTCTTTCACGTAGATCACAGATACATGACTCCTCTCAGGTAAACTCAATCTCCTGGCTCAAAATCCAAGGATCTTTTGAATTTGAGGCGCCGACTCAGCCACCCACTGAAAACTGAGAGGGCCTTTCCTCCATCTCAATAAAACAGGCCTCGCTGAGTCAGCCCTCTCCAGCGGGCTCATTGAATTAACACTGGAGACCGTCTCCCAGATGTGAGGAGGCTCTCCAGCACCTGAGCTTCACCCAGTACAGCGCTCTGCGAGTAATGGAGAGAGAAATGAGTGCAGAGAAAAGCGCTCCTTTCCAAATGAGACTCATCGTTATGCCTGAGGCTGTGTAACGCTCCGAGGAATTTCACATTTCATTTAAATGCTAATTTTGGGTTTAATGATGATCTGGGGCATCTACTCTTTTAAACCCTGGCATCTGCCGATTCTCTGGAACGTATTTTTAGGACCATTAATTTCTCGTTGGCTTGCTCAGATTAAGGCGAGTTGTTCTATAATTTCATTTTTCACCTTTAAACTCTAAACTTTTGCTTTGTAAATTGTGACCCTCTCTGTGAAAACCCAGCTAAAGTCATTTTTTTGTGATTTGCTGTTTTCTACAAAAACTCATTCTTCATATGGTAAAGAACATTCTGTGAAAATTTTACTTTTATATCTTTAATATTGACTGAGTAAGGTCATGTCAAATATTGAAATTATAGTGTAATTAATGGTAGAAATCAAACTTTGATGCTTGTTATGTCATAATTAGATTTCGAGACTTTAGCCTGGATTTTACAGAGAGAGTCACAATTACTAACTGCTTACAATTTAATGCCATAACTTGCAATAAATTGGACATTTATAGAAACATTTACAAATGTTTCTGAGAAAAGTCGATTAAATAGCTTGTTTATTTTTTATATCACGTGCTGAATAAGAGTCAATTTTAGACAACATAGATGTGTCTGCTCGGGAATTGTTATGTAATATCATTTTGAAGTTGGTCAATAGTGTTGAGTGCTGTAACGGGAAATAAATGATGAGAGACAAAATTCCCACAATAGCAGGTACAACTTAAACTGCACTCAAAAAAACACTCAGCGTGCTGTCGCTCCTTAGAAGAGACATATTAAACCACTCCATGCAGCAATTACTAAGCAGTGACCGCCAGTTCTTTGAATGGTAGGAAAAGAGAAAAGAAATCTGATATGAGACCACTTTAATATCTCTATGTCTTCTTGATGCTAGTGAGATCAAATTGAGAACAAAAGCATATACTTATACCCATATTGGATATCTGCATTTACACTGTATACTTGGCGAAACAGCCCAAGGTAGATGTACTGATCTGGGAAAGCGTCCTCCTGATCGGTGCACTTACATGACAGACGCAAATCAGATTCATTTCCACATATGAATAAGTTCTGAAACGATCTGAGAATGTCAAAATCCATGTGCTTTTTCCTGCTTACATCTATGTGTAACCCCCCCGGGTCCGCATCATCACACCGAGCGGGTCTCGAACCCGGGATGCCAGCGCGGGAGGCGGGCGCTCTACCAAGGAGGCCAAAGGCTACAGCCTCTAGCATCAGTCGCTAGAGCGCCTCTTTTTGAGGTCAGGGGAGTGAGGTTTACACACAGCTCTTACTGGCATATATCCGTTACACTCACCCCCCTAAACCTCACTCCCATCCGGGTCACGGCACCAATGTAACCCCCCCCGGGTCCACATCATCACACCGAGCGGGTCTCGAACCCGGGATGCCAGCGCGGTAGGCGGCGCGCTTACCAAGGAATAAAAAACAAAGCTTACACCTCTAGCATCAGTCAAAGGCCTCATTTAGGTCCAGGGGAGTGGAGTTACACACCTCATATCATCATATATCCGTTTCATGGATGAAAAAAATTGGAATTGGGTCTTGAAGCGCCTCATTTTGAGGTCAGGGGAGCGGCCACAACAAGTTTACACACAAATTATTATTTTGCTCTTACTGGCTCTAAAATTATCCGTTAAAACCTGGAGGAAAAAAAATAGGGCTAACATTGGCAAAAATACATATAGTTTTAAAATCCACATCCCGACAATATTATTTTGAACTTTTAAAGGCTTAATTCTGCCACAACAAGACCAAATTATTAATTTTGTAGCTCTAAAATTAGCTCTAAAACTTAGGCTAACAGCACAAATACATATAGTTTTAAAATCCACATCCGATAGATTTTTCCATTTTAAAGTTAATTCTGTTAACATAAGTTAACATCTCTTTTACATCTCTTAAAATCAAACCGGAGGACTGCTGGCTTTTCTGTCGCTTCATTCAAAGCTGTGTTTTGTCTTGCTGCTAGAAATGCTATCATCTTGTACACTGTAAATATGTAAAATGCAAACCGGAGGACTTCTCTGTCTGTTAGTAGCTGTGTTTGTCTTGCTGCTAGAAATGGTTTCGTACACTGTAATGTATGTAAGATAAAGAGGTAAACATTTAAAACGCATTTAATGTCCTCATCTTTATTTATGCTGTGAAAAGCTGTGTAATTAGTAATACGACTGTATATTACTATATTATATATGCCTTAAATATCGATCTTTTCTGAACTTCTAGGCTCAAAGCCGTTTGTTAGGAACAGATTTTCTTTGCAGAAGCTTTGCTTTTAAAGAGCTAATAAAATATTTAATTTCAAAATTATGAATAATTCAAATCAATATTTTGTGTCTAATTATTTAATATTTATTATAATTGTTTCACAATATAAACCCATTCAGGGTGATGCCAGATGCCTTTGCTTCACATCCGTGTCCTGATCCCAATGTCTGGGGTTATTCTGCGATACATTATCTCTTACATTGTATATGATTATACATAAAAGAGTAATAAATATTCTGTGAGGGCTTCCATTATGCCTCTGCTGACTCACAGCATAATATGACTCTGATCCCATGTCTGGGTTATTCTGCGATACATTATCTCATTTGACATTGTATATGATTATACATAAAAGAGTAATAAATATTCTGTGAGGGCTTCCATTAGCTATGACTGGAAGCATAAGATGACTCATACACAGAACATTTGACCGAGATGAATGTGAACACTTCATCTGGATTTTAGAAATGTATGTAAATAACTTAAAGTGTGTTAAATCCTCAACATTTCTGGGCCAAAGATGCATTTAACTGAGAGACTTTCAAGTTGATGGGAAATAAAAATGTATTTTCTGGTTTAAACACAACTTTGAAATACTAAGCATTAATATATGACAAAATAGATTAGAATAAACCAGCAATAAGATTTATTAAATAGAATAAAAGATTTAATCAGCATATGCTGAAACAAGGACATTATATTCAGGGGAAATAAATACAGTGCAGTGCTACTCACACACACCATATATTAGGTATAAAAACGGCCCGTCAAAAGCAAACAGTAGCACAGCGGAGCTTTTCAGTGAACAAGGTCATTTCTCCAGTCTGAGATTAAATACAGCTTTGACTTATCCTCCGAGTAAAGTCCAGATAGAGCACACATCTCTGCTTTAAAAGACATTCAGCATGTAGTCTTGGTAAATTAGCCAGTAACACTCTGGTGATTTCACAGATCCTACCGCTTTCTAGAGAGGCCTGTAAATAGTCCTGCCTTGTGCCAAAATCAAGTCATTTCTCTGAGAACAATACAGTTACCTTGTCTAATTCAACAGTGGATGCCATGGTTTTACAATCTTAACACCCCCTAGTATTTTACGACCAATTACCGCCCGTCTGGGTTCCTCGATGTGTCAGAGGCTGAGAGCAGAGTCCAAGGACTCCCATACTGTGTAACGTGTACGCAAACCACCTTCACCGACCACACACTCTACTGTAGGCCATGAGATGATCAAAAACACAACCTCTGGCTGTGTTTCAAAATACTACATACATAGAGAACATACACGGGCATCAAAGATACATTTGAATTGTTCTGACAGCATTTTTGCACACTATAGGCACTTCTGAAGCATTCAAGTAGGGCGCAATCGTGGAATCCAGTCATGCAAATATAATTCATTGTAGTGTTTAATGCAAATTATCGACTGTACACTTAATCAAATCGTGTTTTGCATTAGTATCTGTGAATAATACAACAATACAAACACTACTGAAATATGAAGTCTGCATATTCTGTGTCTGTGAATGAATGCCGCAGTTTTGTCTTCTACACACACTCAGTCACGCGTGGCACTCGTGGTGTTTTTAGTGTCTGCTGTCTCACCATATGAAGACAATCCATGAACTTCATATCCACAGCTGATCTGATCGTCACTTAATGGGCATTTCATCATTTCATTTGAGAAAAACTATCGTCATTTTAAATACTGCACACAGAAACTTCACAGTCAAAATAAATGTTCAGTTTCATTTGAAGAAATTGTAACAGAAATACATTGCTATTGTACAGTAGTAGCCTATGTACTTCTCAAAAAATATAGTATTATTTAGAATTAAAACTCTGTTTTTAAGGAATAATCTGTTTTACAATATTCCTCTGTTTTAATTTGAACTGTAAACCTCTGTTGTGAAACACTTTGTCTGACAAAATTTTTCATTATTAAAATTGAATTAAAATTAAATTAAAAAGTAAGAGAATTTAGAGAAAATGAAACGGAATTTGGAAAAAAAATCTAAGTAATTTCATAAGGCCCTAAAAAAGTTTTGTTTAACCTTTAATAAATTATTGTTCAAATGTATATGTTTCATGATTTTAAAGACTTAGACATTGTTGTTGTTGTTTTTTTATTACTTAAATTAGTCCAGAAAATTAAAATGGAAAAACAGAATTTGAAGGGGAAAATAATGTATTTAGGAAAACATTTAATGGAATTTTGGAAAAATAACACAAATTTCAAAGTGCCCTATTCCAGCCTAGTGTGCTCCCTTAGTGGACATCATCGTTGGGCATCATAGCTGAATCAGCATTTTTGGGGGATAAATAGAATGTTATGATGCTCAACAAATGCTGCTTAGCTGGAAGCTGAATGAGCTTTGAAACACAGCCGCTGACGGCAGGGACTCTGAACTGTATGAACATGACAAGATCCAGAGCACAGAAAAACTCCACGAGAGACTCTAGGTGACGAATTATTCATCACAGCGGCGAGTCTTTCTGAAAGCATGTCTTCTCAATGGGTTTTAACTCAGGATGGACTGTCATCTTGTCCTCAAAAGCCCAGTGAAAGGCATTTGAGAAGTAGAAACATCTTGCAGTTGCTTTATGGTACAGTTGGTAAACACAAGGGAGTCCTTGCTATGATAAATTCACTGTCTTGTGCGTGAACTCAAGGCAAGCTGTTTATTTTGAGCTGCACCCACTTATGTACACGCTGAACTGAAGTAAATGCGTTCACAGATTATATTCCTCAAACAGACCCCAAAGTAAAAGCCTTAATAATAAAATACAATTATAAGCACAGACAAATGGGATTGTTCCAATGCTGCAATTACTACCTCGGGCAGGCAGAGAAAATGAAATGCTGATTTGAAATGAGAATGCTGATTGTCTTGCATCTTAAACGGATAAAATTGATAAGGTGAACACAAAACTAATGCTCTCTCAATGTCCTCAGGCCAGATTATAACCTTGCAAAATGTGAGAATGAATTAGTGTCACATTCCTCCGTGAGTCTGTGTAGTCAACACATTTCCTCTGAGAACACACTCATTTTACTATTCTGTTAATCAAACAAGACTGTCCATGAGGGAGCTCATCTGTTATTTGATCCACTTATTATTTGCAGGAAAGCAAGATTGAAGCAATTCATAGAATTGGCTGAAATTAATTTCTGACGTTTGCAGTCATCATTTGCACACCACTCTGTCTAGGGTTGCCAGAAAGGAAATGGAAAACGGGCAGTATGGATATGCTGTTACATAAATGAAAGGTTCTTTATGTAATTTTATTTACTACTAAATCACAAAAATACCTTAATATGTTTGCAGATATTTAGGAAGTATAGTTCACATGCTTGCTTCTCTGAAAAGCAATGTTACAGCCAGTTATTCTACTTTGAAATGTGTGTTCCGTGTCGGAACGTCTGTTTTTGTTTTGGTCTGTGTGACTCCGCCCACTTGCAGTTTACCCAATAGTATTTCAACTCCCTGGGTTGCCAGTTGTTGGAAAACACAAAGCGTATTGTATGCAGCGGATTGCGCTTTAAATGTTTACACCGCGCTTTAAAATGTAGTCAATTAAGAAGGCTGCAGATGTTGAGCGGGGTGCACGGACCGTGCTTACTAAGCTAACTACACACACTAGATTAACTATGACAGAGGAACCAAACAGCGATCCTTTATTTCCACCAGAGAATGTCTGAAGTCGATAGTGTGGGACCATTTTGGGTACACCAAGAATGACCAGGGCGTCATTTAAAAATTGCCGTTTTGCTGTTATACATTTTTTGCTGAGTATACATAAGCACGGCTAGCCAACCTGTTCTCGTTGTGAAATTTTAATGCACGACGTGACGGCAAGGACCACCTGATGTGAAGTTTGTTAGGTCTAGCATTCTTCCCGCTTCAGACAGAGAGAGAGAGAGAGAGAGAGAGAGAGAGAGAGAGAGAGAGAGGAGACAGATCTAATATCATAAGACAGAGACAGTTCATTTTAAAAGTGTGGCTTAAAAGAGAGAGAGAGAGACAGAGAGCCCAGAGAGAGATAGAGAAGAGATAGAGACAGGAGAGAGAGAGAGAGAGAGAGAGAGATAGAGAGATAGAGATAGAGATAGAGACAGAGACAGAGAGAGAGAGACAGAGACAGAGAGAGAGAGAGAGGGAGAGAGAGAGAGATAGAGAGATAGAGGGAGAGAGAGAGGTGACAGTTGCGTGTGTGAATTAGCCTATCTGCATTTAAACAGTAATTTTACCCCCTCTTTGCTGATTAATATAATGTAGCGATCCAGTATCTAAGCTATTTTATTAATGAAAGTCTGGGCAGCGTTCACAAGTTTCTGTCCTCCTAAATGTTTGTGTGGGCAGCTCGATCTCGATCTCACATGATTTTCTCAGGCCATATTTAAAATCAGATGAATAAAGATTATTAAAATGAATAAGTATGGATGATAACAGTTTAGTGTATTCCCCTCATTAGTAACAGTGTCCTCTGTGGGATAAATAAAGTTAATATAATATTAGTCTTATATTAATAATACTTAATTAACATTGTGATTTATTATCCCTGTTATAGTATTATTCATAATTTTTCACCATCTTTCCAAGTTCTGTACCTCAGGTCAAAAGAAATGTAGATACAAAATGAAAACACCAAATACATGTGTGATCTATTTCCATTTGTTATTTTTAAAAGGGAAATACATGGATGTTTACTGAGCAGAGGTCACCTTTTTATTTTAATAGGAGAGATGGACTTTTTTTTCTTTAGTATTATTATTTTGTGCTGTTTTATTGGTTACTGTGTTATTTCTGTTTCAAAGGGCAGCAATAAATAACACTTTAATATCTAAAGAGTGTTTGTGATTTTCTGTTGTGAAATGAATAAATGCATAATAATGGTGAAACCGTGATTATTCCTCAGACTCTAATCGTACCAACAAAATCTATAATCGTTGCATCCCTAATTGCAGCCATGAAAGCCAGCAAACGAGCTGGGCCAGTGATTGCAGACCTAAAAGGCCCCGGCATCCATCTAAAAGCTCTGTGACCAGAGGAATATTAAAATGTTTGATAAATCAACTCATGAACTTACAGTGTAAAGTTCATCATCAATCTGGCAACCCATGTGAGCATCGAATCTGAGGAGGAGGGGTGGGAGAAACGGCTCTCTCTAATATCTCTAGTATTTGGCCTGCAGAACCCATTTCAACCTCTAGCTGTCAATATTACATACTGCATCTTTTCATGTGGTGGAGGTGGTGAAATTTGCCCAAACATGCTGAAAATTTAAACAATTTATTGTTGAGACAAATTTCATAGCTTGCATTTTTCCAGAATTTCACAAAAATTCAGCTTGATTGGAAAGAACACACAATTTTTTTTATTAGAATTTCACTGACACCTAAAAACACTATTTCTGAGGCACATTTGTAGTTTGTGGATCAGAGGAACAGTTGTAACTTGAATAAAAACTGATATTTTGGAAATTTTCATATGAAATCTTAAACAATATATAATAATATTTCAATACAAGATTTTATTACAAGACATATTTAAAGGGGATAAGTAAAAAAATGGAAATCTGTTTTAGTAAATAAGCGATGTCCTGCCTGACACAGGACAATTAGCAAATTAGGCGTGTCATCATTCACACTGATCCTGCAAATTAGAACAGATTTGAGAGTTGACTATTTGTCCTTATAACAAGATTAAGCAATCCTTTATTCTTCTTCACCAACAACTGCAATTATTGTGAATGTCTTTTGCAATTTTCTGTCATTTCATTTCAATTCATGGAGGGTTTAATAATAGCAAGCCATGTATCTCAGCTCTTCTATCTACTGAGCTGAGATCTCAATTCTCAGGCATTGAAGGTGAGCTCCTGCCAGTTTCATACATCAGTGAACGTGAAGAACCACTGACGTCAGGGCAGATATTGCTCTATAGCCCTGCCTGCCTGGACTGAGACGGCAGACTAATGCCAGAGTGATATTCAGTGATATATTTTAAAAATCAATCCTGTTGTAATTTTACTTAAATTAGATGTTTAGCTTGTGTAGTGGAGCTCAGAGGTTGCATGAATATATATGCTTCTAAACCCATAATCCTTAACCGAGCGTGACCAAAGAATTCGCTGTTACCACGAAAATGAAAAATCACGACAAAAGAGCTCATCAGTGACTGCTCACTCCCATGAAGCACTGCAAAGAATGTCATTCTCCTCACTTCCTTTCACGACTTTCTTTAAAACAATGTTAGTGATGTTGTGATTCATCTCAGAGCTGGTTCATGGCTTGAAACGCTTTACTGAAGAACTTACTGAAATGGAGAAAATGAATGAGAAAACTACTTCCAGAACAAAGACAGCTGGAAAAGTGGGCGACTACTGTCGGCGCTCTATTGTCTGCTCAAGTCTACCTGCAAACCTCAATACTTTTTGACTGAGAACTGGCATCTTTGCAAAGTAAATTCTGAAAATGATAAATCGTTACAGCAACCAGTGATTGCGTCGTGGCTCTTTGCTTACGTGAATGTGCTAAGTGGCTGAACATGAGGATCTGTTTGACTAAATGCATGAATGTAAGCAGGAAAGAGTTATCAACCCAGATTATTCTACTTTTTTTGTTCAGTCATCATCATACTCTTAACTATAAATTTTTATTCTCAATGAAGAAGGGTATAGCAATCAAAGAAGCATTGCAAATGTATTATAATGCTTTAGTATTTCAACATGTTAGACCAGAATGTTATACAGGTACATCTAAAATAGAATATGGTGAAAAAGTTATTTTTTTCTTGTAAATTAAAAAGGGAAACTTTCATATATTTTAGATTCATTACATGTAAAGTAAAACACTTCAAGTTTTTTTTTTTTAATTTTGATGATTAGAGCTTACAGCTAATGAAAGTCAAAAATCAGTATCTCAAAATATTAGAATATTTACATTTGAGTTTCAATAAATGACCATCCATACAGTAATAATTGTGGGTATCTCTTGTTCTTTCAAAAGCACAATAATGGGGAAAACTGCTGACTTGGCAACGGTCCAGAAAGATCATTGACACCCTCCACAAAAGAGTAAGTCACAGAGGGTCATTACTGAAAGGGGGGGCTGTTCAAGGAGTGCTGTATCAAAGCATATTAAATGCAAAGTTGACTGGAAGGAAGAAATTGGGTAGGAAAATGTGCACAAGCAACATGGATGACCGCAAGCTTGAGAATGCTGTCAAGCAAAGCCGATTCAAACACTTGGGAGAGCTTCACAAGGAGTGAACTGAAGCTGGAGTCAGTGCATCAAGAGTCACCACGCTCAGACATCTTCAGGAAAAGAGCTACCAAGCCACTTCTGAAACAGAAACATCGTCAGAAGCATCTTACTGGACTAAGGAGAAAAAGAACTGGACTGTTGCTCAGTGGTCCAAAGTCCTCTTTTCAGATTTTTTCAATCAAGGTCAGAGTCTGGAGGAAGAGAGAGAGGCACAGAATCCATGTTGCTTGAAGTCCAGTGTGAAGTTTCCACAGTCAGTGATGATTTGGGCTGCCATGTCATCTGGTGTTGGTCCACTGTGTTTTCTGAAGTCCACAGTCAACGCAGATCTACAAGGAAAATATTAGAGCACTTCATGCTTCCTTCTGCTGACAAGCTTTATGGAGATGCTGATTTCATTTTCCAGCAGGACTTGGCACCTGCCCACACTGCCAAAGGTACCAAAAGCTGGTTCAATGACCATGGTGTTACTGTGCTTGATTGGCCAGCAAACTCGCCTGACCTGAACCCCAGAATAATGCTAGAAGAGACACCAGCCAACAATGCAGATGACCTGAAGCCGCTATCAAGTATCCTGGGCTTCATTACACCTGAGCAGTGCCACAGGCTGATTGCCATGCCACGCCGCATTGATGCAGTAATTCATGCAAAAAGGCCCAACCAAGTATTGAGTGCATAGAAATGAACATACTTTTCAGAGCCTGACATTTCTGTTTAAAATATCCTTTTTTTATTGATCTTATGTAATATTCTAATTTTCTGAGACACTGAATTTTGAGTTTTCATTATCTGTAAGCCTTAATCATCAAAATTACAAGAAATAAAGTCTTGAAATGTTTCACTCTATGTGTAATGAATCTATATAATATATGGGTTTCACTTTCTGAAATGAGTGACAAAAAATATTGACCTTTTTCATGATATTACATTTTTTTTTGATATGTACCTGTATAACAATTCACAGAAAACTCTTTTGTAACCGTTCCTCTTAAGAATTACCAAAGGAAACCCAGAATCATTTCTATGCATTATATTTTCATTTTTAAATTGGATCAAATCTAAAAAGCATAAAATGATAAAAAGCAAGATGAGATGCAATTAAATGCAAGATGAGATAAATATGTAAATGTATGGAGACCAGAACAAAAATGTACACAATTGAGAAGAAATGGAACCAGTTTACTTTTTATCTCACAATTCAGTCCTAATCCTCTTATTTTTTTACATTTTCATTTTTTATGAAATTCACAATTGAGAAGAATCACAATTCTGTGAGATAAAATAGATTCTGAGAAGAAATGCCAGACGTGGATAAAAAGTAAACTTAAAATTTTCAAGATAAAAAAATTTCAAACAAACAAAATATTTCTTACTGTGATATGTAATGTGTTAAAAGCCAGAATAAATTAAAAATACAATTACAAGATAAAATTTTTGGGGGAACAAAAAAAAAGAATTGTGATATGCAAACTCGGAAGGCTAAGTAAAATACAATATTATTATTACAATATTTTTTTTTTGATTTTGCGAGAGCCACATATCTTGCACTTATGTGCATATATCTTGCAATTCTGTCTTTTTCTCTCTTGATTTTGTATTCTGTGCTCGAAACAGGCTTCCATAGTAATGCTTTGAAATATGGTGCGGAGTTTACAGAGAAAGATTTCAATATATTTTTAAGAATCACAATGATTCTTTTGGGATGTTTGGAAAAGCAAAAGCATCCTTTGGGCCACTTGGAGTATTTTATTCCATCTTCATTGTAAAACAAATTAACCACATATTAAACATTTCAGGGGAATCCATTTATTAAATCAAGTTTGTTTAAAATAATTTTCACAAAGCAAAAAAGCCTGACAAAATAGGCCAGTCTGCAAAACCCTATTTGTGCAGCACATCCAAATGAATTTAATAGATGAAGCCCAGAAGGGGGAAAAAGCTCAGGGGATCCATTTTCACATCGTGAAGTGGGCTGTAGCAGTATAAGTGTTTATTTTCTGGAGTCAGCAGGTGCAGAGGACGTGGTGGCATCTCATATAGGGGTTATAAAGCTGGCACACTTCTGCCAGGGTAAACTACGATGATTTCTCTCTTGCCTTTCTTCAGAGGTAAATACTTCACAGTTTGCTGTCTGGGTTTCATGCACTCCTAGTCTAAGTGTCAAATGTGGAGCTTTAGGATTGCTGCAGACCTGGAATTCAGACTCTGTGCAAACTCGTGTGGAGAGCAGACGCGGTGAGAGGACTTGGATGGATTGCAAGTTTTTGCAAGATTGCGCTGTTTTTGTTAGGGTTAAAGCCAGTCTGCTTCATCTGAGCTAAGAGTGGTTGCAGAGGCAAAGCGATGTGCAACGGAGCTGCACGCCACTATAAAACAACACGCGGGGATCAGGTACAAGAAGCTGGAGGTGCCGGATTTATCAGCCAGGTGGCAAGCAGCTCCTAAATCAAACTACAACACCCCGTGGCATGGATTTATATATCACCCTGAAATAAAGACTTTTCTTAGAATCAGCTGAGATATTGTCAGCGCATTGCTCTGCATGCACTAAAATGCTGATGCACAATGCACGGAAAATAAAATCAAGTTTTGACTGTTTGCACAAAGAGGTCACCTTCAAGAAAGAGCAATCGATTATGTAGCTCACAAATGGCAAGAGAAAGGCAGCTTTATGGAGTGCAGTAAAATACTTGTAATAAAAACAACAAGCGTAATTATTAAAGTCTTCTGGTATTATGCAGAACAAATATTGTCCTTACTGTGTCAATACCCCACTCATGTCAAACATGCATTGACTGCTGCCTCCACAGGTCATCTCGCATACTTCTGCCTCCTAACCATGCAAATTAAAGCAAGATTTACATTTGCATTGGTTACGGCAATACAAATTGATCTGATCTAAAGCATACGGAACGTTTTAACATTCCTGAACGCACTTATAAACTAGATTTCTTTAATTGAGTCCAGAGACCACTGACAGAGATAAAGCAGCGTCAGGGTCGGACACATTTACACAAGCCAGGAGAGCATGTGGAAGCGTAAGTGCTTCGTTCCTGGGTTTGTTTTCTGTCCACCGGCAGGCGAGAGCTGACAGCAGCAAGCTTGTTTTTTCAAGTCTCCTAAGTAGTGTTGGTGCACGGCAGAACAGCAAGCACGGATCAAGAGACTTTAGTTAAAGCTTATTTTTTGATAAACAATTAAAAAAATATTTTGCAACTCTGGAAAATCTCCTAGAGTGTTTTACAAACAAACCTTAGGTACATTTCCTGAACTAATATGCACGCTGGAAATCAATGTCAAATACTTAATTGTCTAGTTTTGCATCTTTGTTACTATTGATTTCCACTGAGCACACGTTCAAAAAAACCTCAAGCCTTTATCTTGGAAAATGGCCCAGATGCTACCAAACATGTCCTATCGTTTCAGTTCACAGAGGGATCTGGGTGGATGTTTTGGAGCAAGCGAAGTCAAAATTCTAAACGTATGACGACTTACTAAACTCAGAACAAGAACAATTTGAAATTGTTAAAGTAGCAGCGTAATTGTGTCCATAAAACGTACGTGCTACTCCACTGCTGATGTCTCTGAGCCACTATAAAAATGTACTTTCTCAGAAATAACTAACTAGAGCATTTTAGGCCCCCTGAAAGTGCAGCACTCCTAATAACAGTGCTTTCGTGGCTCCAGCGCTGCAGGAGAGGGTCTGCTGTGATCTTCTCTGATATGCACTCTAATGCTGCTGGACATCATACGGCTAATGAAGAGAACTCCAGGTGTTTCTGTGGGTTCATGCCTCTCTAATACTGTGGCCATCAGTCCTCTGATATCTCACACTAGGCGCCAGACAGAGCCCTTGGATTTTTTCAAAGCTGCACTACTGTAAATGACTGTGAAACTGTAATAGGAATCTTGCAGGAACATCAATAACCTAAAGGACAAGGAGGCTGTTGAGCTGAAGGAAGATCAATGTTATATGAATATTTACATGTACAAATGTATGCATGTTAAATGTGTAAAATGCAAAAAGAATTAATTAGTAACAAGGTGATTCTTCTCATAGTGTGCAGCTTGAAATGTCCATATGTAACGTGACACATAATGATATTTCATTACATATTATAAACTTAATTTTTATGTTGTATTCTGTGAATTCAAGAACAATGAGTGCTATAGGTTGCAAAATGTATGACTACATTTTAAAATATAATTTTACAGTTTTTTTCTGAGTGTCCTGAGAAAAGCACAGCGAAATCTCAAGACCTTGCATAATTTGTTCATCATTTTAATTATATCTAAATTCAGATACGTTTTTTAAAAAAGTAATAATAAAGTAACTGGTTTTATTCAAATATTTAGCATCACTGAGTCAATTGAATGATGTTGATTTATACCAACAAAGCTAATTTTATGGGTTAAATGGGTAGTTTCCCTAAAAAATTTGATAATCTACTCACCCTCAAGTTGTTCCAAAAAGGGTTTGAATTTCTTTCAACTAAAATATATTTTCATGCATGGTAGCCATTGATTTTCACAGTATTGTTTTTCATACTATGGAAGTCAATGGCTACCAGTAACTGTTTGGTTAGCAACATTCTTCAAAATATATTTAGTGTTCAACAGGAGAGAAAAAATAACTCATACAGGTTTAGAACAACTTGAGGGTGAGTAAATGACAGAATAATTCTCATTTTGGGGGGAAATTATCCCTTTAAAATAATGTTGTTGGTATAAGTTAATGTATTTCCTTTGATTCAGTGATGCTAAATGTTTGTATTTGAATAAAACCACTTACTTTATTATTGATTTACCATTTTGTAACAAATGTAACAATTTTATGACTTTTTAGAGTGGATCAGAATAATAAAAATTAAATAATATTCTGACAGACCGTGAAGTGAGATGAAACACAACCCCTTGTTTACACGGAGAAAACTGTACCACCACCACCTCATTAAAACTAGTGATCGACCGATATTGATTTTTAGAACCGATACCGATTATTTGTACGTTTATGTACCCGATAACCGATATGCAGAACCGATATGTATTTACTGTTATAAAGTAAATAAATAACAGAGTGAAGTAAGTCCATTCTTCACTTTGGTTTTTATTTATCAAAAGCATCATCAGCAACTCTAATATTAACAGTAAGCAAAAGAATGTCTAATGTTTTCAAATGGAGAAAATAAAGGACAGGAGTTCATATCAACTTCATTTTAAACTACAGTTTTAGGTTTATAAGCTGTTTAATAGACTAAAGAGTGAATAATAATTCACTGAATAATATTCTCTGGAATATTGAAATAAGCTATAACAAACAAAACATCGTATTTTATTGCATTTCTTAACTGGCATGTTTTATCAGAATTATTAAAATGTTTTTGTCATTCTAGATTATGAAAACTGCTGACAGCGCGGTTTATCTATTTACACAGAACTATACTCAAACTGTGATCGCTTGCGGAGATAATAAATAATTAATTTAGATAGAGATGTATTTATTTAGATGTTTATTGGTGAAATAATGGTTCTATAGTAAATGTTAATATAATTTAGTGTGTTTCAAACGAGTGAATCTTGTATAAAGTTACATGCGGTGGCCGTGCTGGAGCTTCTCCTGAGTGAACAGTGTCCACTGCTCCAGTGTCCACTGCTCCAGGTGTGTGTGTGTGTGTGTGTGTGTGTGTGTGTGTGTGTGTGTGTGTGTGTGTGTGTGTGTGTGTGTGTGTGTGTGTGTGTGTGTGTGTGTGTGTCCACTGCTCCAGTGTGTGTGTGTGTGTGTGTGTGTGTGTCCACTGCTCCAAGTGTGAGTGTGTGTGTTCACTACTGTGTGTGTGTACTTGGATGGGTCAAATGCAGAGAACACATTTCACTGCTGGTTATACTCTGTATAATTATGTATGTGACAAAAATAAATAAAAATAAAAACAAATATATATATTTTTTTTTTACAAAACCGATATCCGATTATGGTAAAATGCTTAAATATCGGGAAAAATATCGGTAAACGGATATATCGGTCGATCTCTAATTAAAACCTCCTAAGTCTCCCCACAACTGCAGTAATTTAAACACTGAGACCATTAACTCTGCTCTAACACACTGTGAACTAGATCTTCAAGTTCTTTCTCTAGTCTAGACCAACCAATGATCTTTCCACTATAAGCTGTTCAACGCAAGCAAGGCACAGAGAATGAAATCACCCCAATCACTTCAGTGACCCAAACTCATTAATCCTACAGTTTATTTATGCCAAAATCGAAGCATGTTTAACATGGCTCCCACTGAAAACGGAGCACTTTACTCAATGGATTTACACCTAGTGCCCAGAAAGCGATTAAACAAAAGAGAAAATTGATTCGGAAGCTTTGGGAAATGTAAAGCAAGCTGCATGCTCGCATCAGCTGAGCTTCACCTTTATTTTAAGGCTCTACACGGAGCCCTAATGCAATGTAAAAGAGAGCTTATCGATCTTCTGGCCAGAGCTCCCTACTAAGCCATCTATCAAAACACATTCGTTCCATGCTTGGGACGCCAATATTGACCGCTGCACTCACTATTGCATAAACGTGAATTAACCTAGGAGCTCTTGGATAAGTGATGAACTCCTCCCACTGCTAATGACCCGAATATCAGCACAGAGGACTAGTTTTAGGACACACCACCCATAGCATCCCAGAAGATGATCATTTAACATAAAACTGAACATGACACCGACAAGCTGCCTGTATTCTGCAAGGTGCTAAAAAAGCCCTCAGTTCATGATACTCTCATCCAGGGAGTTTGACGATTTTCTAATAGCATCCGATAGCATCCGATCCCGATGCTATCCTTTTGATAGCATCCGATCCCGCACAGCCGACTGAGGGACAGCTTTTTCCCTCAGCTATCAGGCTAATGAACAGTCAGAAATGACCCACCCTACAACACACTCCCACTCACACAACATGCCATGCACTGCACTTTAACACAGTTCTAACTACACGCACACACTGCACTAGCATCTGCTATCACTGGACATCACACAAAAGCACATCCACGACACTGCATATGTATAATCTGTTGCACCTCTGCACAACTATCTGCTGCTCAACCAATCTGCTGTACATTTATAATCTGCTGCACCTTCACATTATTACTATGCATAGATTACATAATGTATAGACTGTGTACATACGGTGTATAATGTGTAGTTGTTAACGATAACGAAGTATGTCTTTATAGTACACCATGTGTACTGAGTATATGTATGTGTATTTTGCACATTGTCTTCTGTACAGTCTGTAAATACGTACTGTCCAGATGTAAATTGTTGTGTCTTGTTTTGTTTTGTTTTTTTGCACTGTCTGGAGCACGCTCGCAAGAATTTCACTCACCAAGGCACTTGTGCTGTGGTGATGTGACAATAAAAGTGATTTGATTTGATTTGATTTGATTTGATTTGATAGGCTGCTCTTTTGGATACAAAGGGATATAAATCGTGTTTACCTGCAACACAGAGGCGCAATAAAAAGCCAATAAATTGCTGCTTTGTCATTGAAAAATGTAATAAGATGCATGTTTGTCTCCTACTGTTAAACGTCCACCTCATCTAGCCTCTTTTTGTTTTCTGTCTTATGAAATATCCTGTACAAATTATACAGTGCGTGATTGAACGGTCCAAAGAATCAAAATGCATCGCAAACCATTTCAGACTTTTTTGCAAATCCATTTGACCAACTGCATCAAAAGTGCGATTCATTTGCGAGTCTTTATATGGGCCTTTGCCATCTGGGACTGCTTATCTGTGGAAGCCATTCCCACCACTGAATGGAAAACAATGCGATATTAAACAGTAGCGATATTTTATCTCACAATTCTGACTTTTTCTCACAAATTGCGAGTTTAAATTTTTTTTCTCAAACTCAAAGTTTATATCTCGCAAATCTGACATTATAACGCGCAATTGCGAGTTTATATCTCACAATAAATAAACATTATTATTATTATTAATTGTGAGAAAAACGAATTGTGAGATAAAAAGTCGCAATGACCTTTTTTTGGTTCAGTGGTGAAAACAGGCTTTCATACTTCGCAATTACAAGAAATAAGACACAAAATGCATATTAAATAAATGAAATAGCCACAACTTCTGAGAAACCCTTAGTTCTTTGAGAGCTCCTGAAGTCTTGTGCATTTAGTATTGTGTGTTAGCTCAACACTAATAGGAAGAGAAACAACGCTGTTGGATTTCCTCATTTGAATGCTATCTGCTGGATGACTGTGAGTTTATGGAGGTCAAAGTCTTTATTCTTAAGAATAGTCTTGTAAGACACACGAGTCCTATTAATATCGACAAATCTTTTTCTCGAAGTCTCATTTAATCATGGCATGACCGACTTTGTAAACATGTAGTCGGGAGCATATTCCCAGATAATAACAGCCAAAGTCTGTGTTTGCTTTATGGGGAACGGCGTTGAAACTCGCACCTGATCGTCATCTCTCTGATTAGAACATCTAACTAAAATTAGCCTCTTTACAGAGCTGATTATTCTACAGGTTCACATACTATTTCCGGCTTTTATGAACACAAAACATGCTCTGTGACTCGCTCACAAATGAAGTTACACTAATAACAGATTATAGTTCATTCAGAAGGGCTCGACGCTTTCTACCACCACTCTGTGAGGTTTACAATCATTCATATATCAAAAATACAGACAACTCTAAAGTGTGCATTACTCTCTCACTCTCTTCTCTCTCTTTCTGCGTCACTGGAGAACTTCATAATTACAAATCATGGAGAAGGATTACCGCCTGGTGATGGTGAAAGAGCGCTTTCCAAATGTGACAATCATGAAATTACCTTGCCATTAAAAAACTGTCAGCATCCAGTCAGCACAGCTGCTTATATCAATGCTGATTGTAAGCCACTAAAATCCACATCACAATGTGAAAATTAAGACATATTTGAAAAAAACGATATTGCTATGCAACCTTCATCTAAGAACAATAACAACCGAATGATAATATGAGGCTCTATTCAAGTGCCTGGTGTATCATTACAGTCTCTTAATATTTCAATATCTTAATGCATCAATATTTAATCTCTACATCTTCTACTACAATGGCTCTCTGGAATTGTCAGTCAGCTGTCAACAAAGCAGACTTCATACAATCCACACTCAGCAATCATCCAGAAGAGCAACCCCAGCTGCTCTCTCTAACAATTTCTCTTTCTCTCACACCCCACGTCAGGTTGGCCGGGGTGGGGGCACTGGTCTGCTCATTTCAAATAATTGGAAATACTCAACCTACTCTCCCTATGCAATTACAACTCATTTGATGCGATTACTGTAATAGCTCCTATAAAACTCCAGATTGTGGTAATTTACCGTGGCCAAATTATAGCCCTCTTTCAACGGGTTGCTGTCCTCTTTCATGCACTCCAATCTTAGTTTTTGGCGATTTCAACATTCATTAGAAAAGCCTTATGCTACAGACTTTCAAAAATCTGTCAGCATCCAGTCAGCACAGCTGCTTATATCAATGCTGATTGTAAGCCACTAAAATCCACATCACAATGTGAAAATTAAGACATATGTTCTTCGTTCGGACCAGACTCCGAAGAAAAAACGATATTGCTATGCAACCTTCATCTAAGAACAATAACAACCGAATGATAATATGAGGCTCTATTCAAGTGCCTGGTGTATCCAATCATTACATGTCCTCTTGATCAATCCCCTCACACCTTTCCAATATCTTCAATACCAGCACTCACACACATCATCAACACATCTCTCCTCACAGGCATCAATATTTAATGGAAGTCTCTCTTTCCATTCATTAAGCCACATTTCACAGAACAACAAACTGGACGCTAAACAGTCAGGTTTCAGGAGTGGCCATTCAACTGAGACTGCGCACTATCTGGGAATTGCAAAAGCCGATTCCAAATCATCAGTCCTCATTCTGCTGGATCTGTCTGCCGCTTTTGACACTGTCAATTCTCCTGTCCACTCTCATCACTGGACATCACATTCCACTTCGCTGGGAATCCTATCTCACAAGGTGGCCTGGGGAGGGGAGTATCAAAGCACATCAATTGGTGTTCCCCAGGGCTCGGTTCTTGGACCCCTCCTCTTCTCCACATACACTACATCACTGGGTACAGGCACATGGATTTCTACGCTGATGACACACAGCTCTATCTGTCATTTCGACCAGATGATCCAACGGTATGCAAGATCTCATGGCAGACATCTCGGCATGGATGAACATCACCTACAGCTCTGGCAAAGACTGAGCTTCTTGTCTTCCCTGCCACTCCAACTCTACAGCATGATTTCACGATTGAGGTTCATCAACAATTACCCCATCAGCTTCGGTCAGAAATCTTGGTGTAATCTTTGATGATCAGCTGACCTTCAAAGAGCACATTGCAAAGACTGCTCGATCTTGCAGGTGCACTTCACAACATCAGAAAGATCATTTCTGACAGAATGCTGCACAACTTCTTGTCCAGGCCCTGGTCATTTCTAGGCTGGACTACTGCAATGCTCTTCTGGCTGGACTTCCATCAAACACAATCAAACCTCTACAAATGTTCAGAATGCAACTGGTCTTCAACGAGCCCAAAAGAGCACATGTTACACCTCTCTTTGTGGCTACCAGTTGCAGCTCGTATCAAGTTTAAGACACGATTGTAGAACAACCACAGGTCAGTTCCAGAAGTCTGAGATCTGCTAGTGAGCGACGCCTCGTGGTACCATCACGGCTCAAAATCACTCTCCAGAACATTCTCGTTCACCGTTCCTGGCTGGTGGAATGATCTTCCCACCCCCATCCGGAATGCTGGATCCCTGTCAATCTTCAAGCAACAACTGAAAACTCATCTCTTTCAACACTACTTGTCTATATATCTTCAAAGCTTGTATTTATTTGAACAATGCCTAAGATTTGGTGTTAGGGGCACTTCCTCTGTCTGTTTGCCTCTTCAAGATTAATCGCTTTATGTACAATTGTAAGTCGCTTTGGAAAGCGTCTGCAAAATGACAAATGTAAATGATGAAAATAATTTATGCTAAAGCGGTATGATTCCTTGATAGTAATTATGCATATTTCTTATACAACCCAAGCATTCGTTTCATAAAAGACTAAAAGGCTGTCTAACAAATGAGCGCTTAATTAAATATATAACTCCCATATAAGGACACTTTTCTCTTTTAAGCACTATGTGATTCATAACAGTCCAAACATTTCGGTGTATGCATCCTTACACAGAACTCACACAGACTAATGAATAGTTTTCAGGGCAATTATAAAGCGCGTTAATGATGAATGAATCACTCACCATTTCTGTGAGGAGCGCGCAGGTCAAACCCATGGCACGACTCGGACTTCTCCCGCGGAAATGCACATCCTCGCATGGAAGAGTGGCGCTTTAGGAAGAAGCGGACAACTTCTAGGCTTCACCGGGTTCGCGGAGCGTCCGCTCGGCGGTGGGCACAGTTGCGGGAGTTTAACGTGTGACGGCAATGTCCGCGCAAACTAGTTCCGTGGCTCAGCGGTCAGTCCCGGAGAGCCGAGCGCGAGCGCCCTGCAGTTTGCACAGTGAAACGCAAACTGGAGTCTCAAGTCCCTCCTCTTTCTCACCACTTCCACCTCCAATGTGTCTATTGCCCTTTTCAAGAAACGCGTGTCCAGTGTCGCTGTCATGCGTGCCTACAACAGGCAAGAAGCGCGTGCACGCAATCCTCAACACATAATCAGGGTATTTTAACAATCACGACGCATTACAAACTTTCCCTCTGTAATGCATACGATACATATAGCCTATTTGTGTAGTCAATTAATATGAATGATTATTAATGATCATTTAGACGTTTGTGTGAAACTAACCTCACGCGCTGTTCCAGAGGACCTGCGAAATATAAGTAACTATTTACATATAAAAACATATATTAAACGACAGCTTGCTATTTACTCATTTAAATAGCAAGCTGTAATAAATAAGAATATTAAGCTAAATATGAACACATTTATATTTACATAGATAACAAATGGAAAATGGGTTTTCATGTTCCTCCATAGAATAGAAGTAGGCATATTAATATGATAAAACTGTATTAAAACAGACTTTGATGTAAAAAAATATAGCATGCTACAAGTTAAATGATTTAATTTTATCAAAATATTATCAAATATTAAATGAGGCTTTTCTGAAAAGCCAGCTGAAATGTAGGGTTAAAGTGTCTCACTGCTTTGACATAGTCTTAAGGTGATTTTTACATAATATATTTATGTATATTATACTATAATGTGATGACAATGTACTTTTCCAGAACAAGCACTCGTTGTACATTTCACTTAGTGGTATCATGGACGATAAAAACATGCAAAAGGGGACCGAAAACAGCACACAAGTGAACAGAAACTGGAACTAGACACATCAATAACACCAAATGTCAGTCATTTTCATTGTTTTTATATTGTTGCAGTAAAACATGGATTTGCTCTACTCCCTTGATCCTCGGTATCTAACCTTTTTAATCTGCATCTCGCACAACCTCTGTCAGCGTCTCTAATCTATATATAGCTTCAAAACATGCACAGGTTTACATGAGGCATATCAAGCTTGAAAGGCCAGGTCCAACAACTCTTATTGCACATTATTTGACAGAAATAAGTTCTAAAATCTTGCAGAGAACATATAACTGTAATAACAATGAATCTCAAATCTAACCCTGATGAAAAGACCAGCATATGTTGTGCTTTGAATGCTGATGAGCTATTGTCTTCGCTGTGGGTGTTTGACAAGCACAATTTAAACTGAACCAGAACAGGCATTCGTATTTAACTAAGATATTTTAGTAGTAGAATTACATAAAAATAGAACCACCAAAGTCCCTCGTAGTCTTGTCAACAAGACCTTGATGTGGTAAAGAGTCAAGAGGGCATGAGAACCGGAGGTCTCCCGAAATGATGTCCTGCAGGAATTAATGATATTTTAGAAAAGACTTCATTAAGACGGCATATTTTTTTCCATGCACTTTTTTACTCACACATTTTTTTCAGTGTTCTCTCTTTGTAACCGATATTGCTGTCCAGTCCAGTAATCAGCCAGACAGAAGCATTATTATGCTTCCGGTACTCTGTCTTGCCATATATAAACTGGACGGCACTTTTAACTAAATCAACAAAAACAGAGAGGCTGGTGTGCTGAGATCGAGCAAGCTCTGCTTCCAGTAGCATTCGGTTCACTATATGTTATGAATGGCACTATGAGTAAACCTTCACCTTACTCCAGTAACATATCCTCCCGCACAAAGTGTATCATTCTCCTGCATTCAGGTCTTTCTGCTCTGTCGTGTGCAGAGCCAAATTACTTAGGCACCTATTCATTGTTCCTGTGAAATCTCACTCCCACTCCTCCAACTGAAAAAGATTCCTCACTTTTCTGTTCAGCATCCTGGTACAATGCCACTTGCGTTACTAGAGAAATGTGCAAATGCTGGTGTTTCTCTTCATTGTGGAAATAGGTCGACTGCTTCCCTCTAGGTGTGTGTAAAGGGTGAATGAACAGCCAGCACATTCAAATGTTAGTCATACATCTTTCATGATTGTGTATGCACCTGTTTTTGTGCCGACATGAAGCATATATTTACAGCTTGCTCTTGAGCTATCTTTATACCACCAAACAAAACAAATATGACGAGTGTTTTGTTTTCTTAATTAAACTGATACCAGTTTAAGGTCTGAAACATCTATGCAATGGTGTGTTCCATTTATCTGATGTTGAAAATGTCAAGTTTTCCAGTAGGAACATTTAACGTTTAAATGTTAAACCCGACTCCAGAATCCAAACTGTCTGCTCAGCACATCACCAGAAGTAATATATTGATTATTAGCACTACTGTGTCTCAGTAAACTCAGCGGTGCACACATCCGTGGATACTTCAGCACTATCAGTGCAAAATAGCTTTAATGTGTTTTCATCAACTGTTGCTTACAATCCAATATCCTCATATTTTAATGTGTCACTGCTTTCCAAAATATGCCAGACCATAATTCATACCACAATGCAAGTACTTACTCCATTCTCTGCGTTGCTTAGCAGTTATTATGATAACAATGGGCCCAACGGCCACAAAAGGGCACCATTAAATGACAAATGAAACATCTCAGTTTCACAGACACAGTTTCACATCTAAGCTTCACAGACACACACAGAGCCACCATCACAAACATGCAAGACACATTTAAGTGTACAATTTGGGACCTCTATCACTTATTATCACTTATATCACGGGCATCTAATTAAAAATGGAGTTAAAGGAATATTTCACCCAAAAATTATCATTCTGTCATTATTTACTCCCACCGTATGTCGTTCCAAACCTGCTGATTTTCTTCTGCAGAACAAAATATATTTTGAATAATGTTGGTAATCAAATAGTTTGAAAATTGGCTTTTATTGCATGGAGAAAAAAGTCCTGTCGTTTCTCTAATTACCCCCCCCCCCCCCAGCTCCGACATCTGACTTCCGAGGAAATAAAATGAAGCACAAGTAATGTATGTGAATGCAGATGCTTCCAGCAACACTATTTGTGTAGTTTGCACAAATCTTAGTCACATATCTGTTACTGACTTTAAACATCAGCCAATATTAGATATTTAACTGTGCATGCTAAGTGCAATATTTAGCAAATCTCAAAATGAAAATACATTATAATTATAATTGTATTATAATTAATTGTAGCACATAGAGTGTAAGAAAGACACACTACAAATACATATTATTATTATTATTATTATTTATTATTATTATTATTATTATTATTATTATTATTATTATTATTATGCCATCATTTCCACATCCTCATGTCCTTCCAAACCTGTATGACTTCCATTCTTCTGCGAAACACACAATATTTTGTAGAATATTGGTAATCAAACAATGATGACCATTGTATAGAGGAAATAAAACTGACATTTCAAAGTTTTATTTATTGAGTAAACTATCCATTTAACCCTAAGAAAGATCCATTGTCCTTCAACATTTTGGTAGCTAGAGTAGCAATGTGTTAAAGTTTAACAGCAAATGTTCATCAATTGCTATTGTTAAGTGATTCCTGAGATTTAGTTCAGGTCAGTGACCCCTGTCATTACACGAGCTTCTAGTTAATGTCATCTCCAAACAACCTTCTTAATGGATAATGAATAATGACTGACGTATCATCTTCAGCTGCTTCCAGACACTTGACCCACATGTTTTATTGACTCTGAGTTAAAGGCGTTGATATTGATAGCAGGCTGCTCGTTCATGCCCTTCCTCGCAGTGGTCTGGTCCGGCGCAATTCCTTTGATGGACACAATCAGGAGCCTGTGGTTTTCTTGAGATGAGAGAAGTTAGCAGCTCGCCAGAGAGAATGAAAGAAAGGTCAGGGAGCATGAAGGAAGAGATGAGGCTGAGAAACACTTCTCTGGCTCTTCCACGCTATTCCCCACACCTGGCTAGGATTTCAGAGAAAGCGTCTGCCAATGCTTAAGGCAGCAAATATTCCTCCTGAACCGTGAGGAATCAGGTCTGATTCAGAAGTTATGCTGTGCAATATTATTGGATTTATGTCCTCCTCGCACCAGGGACAAACAAGGATAGATTTGAAGCTCAGTTGCTTGAACTTGTTTGGACGGCTAAAATGTTCCATCTCACTGTTCTTTACGAGCTCTTAGCTTATGATGCACTCCGAGCACAAAGTGGAAACCAAACAGGATAATGTGTTTGTGTATTTGCCCAGACTATTAAGTGACCAAGTGGTTCTTACTTAATTATATTTAATATCTCACCCAGACAAATGCACTTAGACTAGGGGGATACTAGCTTTTAGCTCATCTCCATTGCAGCCATTGCATTTTTATTGAGCATTTTGGCTTTTCACAGACTACATTTGTAGCAACATTACATTTACAGAGTCTACCGATATGACCCCCCCCCAAAAAAAATAACTGTAAACATAAAAATGTTTATGTATTGGTATTAGGGATGTAGAATAAGGCCATGTAGAATAAGGCATTAATGTGTGCTTAATTATTATGAATAAATGGCTAATATTCTAGTAATATGCATGCTAATAAGCAACTAGTTAAGAGACCCTAAAATAAAGTGTGAAAAACCTTAGAACGTGTGAACATACAACACATTTTTAATAAAAATAATACTTTAGTATACGTAGTATACTTTACAGTGCTCCAAAATTTTTTAGTATTACAGTATATCTAAAAAAATAAACATTAAATCATTACAAATCTAGTTTTATCTCTAGTATACTATCAAATTTAAATTTGTATCCACATTTGCAAATGTATTTTGGCATATGAAGTTTTAAACTAAACATATTTCCAATTGCAAAAAAATATATTTCAATGTCCTTCACAGTTTATAACATATTTAAACAGGGTAGAGAGGGTGTTTTGGCATTTTCTGCAAGTTTATATGAGGACATGCTCACTAATCAGTGACTGTAATATTAAGGCAAAGTTTATTTTGCATTGGTAAATGATATGCGAGAACTGAATTCCCACAGTGCGTCTTAGAAAGGATAAATCATGAAAAATAAACTCATAACACCATACACAAGCGGACCTGCTGAGCCAGACGTGGACTCTGTTTGTATGTGTGTTGTGCCGGACAGTCTAGTTGGCTTTGATCATCTTTTTTTCTCCTGAAGTTCACAGCTGTGTCTGCGTCCAGATCTCTGCTCTTTTAGAGTTATCTGATCAACGTCAAACACATGACCAAAAACTGCTTCTCAATATAACAACCGGCTTCAGCTTCTCAGCATCCACCCACACAACTGTGTGTCCATCTGATTCAAATTCATGTGTCTGATACAAGTCTGGATGCCAAATAGACCTTTTAGTAAATAGATGGGGAATGGCTTTTGATGAAGTAAGATTACTGTACTTGTCATTCACTCAAAATACAGAGGGGGTCTGACAGACCGCTGTAAGGAGTTATATTATTTCGCTGTTTGCCGTTGTCAGGTATGGCCTTGGCAGGCAAGAGTAGAGGTCTAATTAAAGTTTCAAATGCAAAATGATTTATGCAAATGCATCTGGAAGGGCACAAGTGAAACAGACGGAGTGCCCTTTCTTGCAGTGCCACAGTAACAGAGAGAGTACATGATGGGATTTGTAAACTGGGAAATGAGGTTGTATCATGACATTTAATCCCTTTATAATCATGTGTGGCTAAATGTTATTTCTCCAAACAATTCATACAGTATGTAGGATAAATAGGTCATTTATTTCACATAATTAAAACATATTTTACTATCCAAAATGTGGCAAACAAAACACTCTCACAGTGCAAAATATACTGAATATATATTAGGGATGTGCATCTCTATAACTGAGGCCGATGCAATACACATCTCAATGCATAGCCAATGATGCGATACAGTATAGATACACATGAAGCAGCTACAGGAATCAATATAAATAAATCATTTTATACCAATGCAAATATGTTGGAAATGATGCATCACTATACAAATGCCAACTTGTATCTAATGCACACGTCTTTAAATCGATACATTGCATCGTTAACTTTAATGCCAATGCACCAATGCAAATGTGTATTCTCTAATATGTACATACACTGTTAGAGAAGTTTGGAAACATCAAAAATTCCTGACAAAATAGTTTTTAGCATTGATAATAATAAGAACCATTATTAATAACTTAGTAACAATAATAATAAAGCAGCAAATCAGTATATTGAATGATTTCTGAAGGATCACGTGACACTGAAGACTGAGTAATGATGCTGAAAATACAGCTTTGATCTCAGGAAGAAATAACATTTTGAAATATCGAATGTCAAATAGAAAATAGCTATTCTAAATTGTATTAATATTTCACAATATTATAGTTTTTTATCAAGAAAATGTAGCCTTGATGAGCTTAAGAGATGTCAATAAAACATTTAAAAATCATAATGTTTCCAAACTTTTGGAAACATTATGTGGATTTTTGGACACACACACATTTATTAATTCACGTTTCTAGATAAATATATACTGTATTAAGGAAAACTTTGTTATCAACAGAATAAAATTGTTATCAACAGAATCAAACATAATATAACTAAAACAGTAATAATGGCAAATTCTGTAATTTTAACTTATTTTAATATAATTACATAATACCATTAATATAATTTTCATATTTTTCTAACTATTCCACTGACCCCCTTAAATCAAGACACCTGCACTAGGAGAAATAAACACTATACAGTTGCTGTCAGAGCGTATGAGAACTGAGGAAACCAGGTGATTTGGTTCTTGAAACGTTTCAGTCGATAATGAATTCTCTGATTTTTGACTGGCATTGTGGAGAACCTTAGATAACCCTGGCATTTGTTCTCCATCAATCCCACAGCTGTCTGGGAGAAACGTCTGGGATATTAAAGATATCTCCATTGAGGTTTTATATTCTATAGGGTGTTATTTGATCGTTCCATGTAACACTCTCTCTTGATGAGCTGATTTTCACAATGGCAATCAATCCCTGACAGACACTAGTTCAATCTCATTGATGCCAGTCGATTAGGGAGGAAGGCAAACATGTTCTCAGTTAAATGATAATATTCCACATTCATTCAGCACAACTGATAAATACCAGCACGGGAGAGTGACATACTTGATTACTCATTCACTGCAGCAGCTGCAGAGCTCGTGCGTTGTGTTTTATGAAGTCTGTGACAGTCCGTCTGCAATAAAGCTGAAACACTTCAGTATTATTTGTGACCATTTCAAGTTACTCCCATAACTCAGAAGAACGCTGTTTCTTGTTATACATACTTGCAATTACAGCAGGAAGGTCAGTGCATTCAATAAGAAATAACAATCCACATGAATAAGATGTGCAAGTGGTCATGTCCACTTACTTCTCAGTAACTAGAACACAATGTACACGCTTTCTGCCTATAGAAATGCAGTCGCGCAGACTCGAACCTTTCACTGGCACATTCTGATGGTGGGCAGCGATGCATGAGGATAAACAACTCAATGATCTAACTGTGCAAGAATGACTGAGATCTGTAAAAACACCTTCTCTTTATGAGGCATGTTAGCTGCACACTGAGTTTACGTAATTGTTCGAGAAATGATAGTCACCCCATGCACTTTCAAACACTGCAGGTATTTCATTTTGTTTGCTCTATCAGTCGTTCTCAACTGGCCTGTAAGAAAAAGGCAGAACTACTGATCATTCTCTGCTAGGACATTATCAGAGCATTTACTTCCTTTAACCCTAAAGCACAAAACAATGCAATGCGTAATTCAAAATACTGGTAAAACAACTGAACATCTCTATGGAGAATTCCTTCATCTCAACAGATCATTGTGTCCTGTTTTTACAGCCTTTCATAGACAGTAGTTTTGCTTTTATACAGTATCTATGGATGCCCGTTTCCGAGGTTTTTGATCTCACAGTTTTCTGACTTCTTTTCTCAGAACTGTGAGATACAAACTTACAATCGCGAGTTATAAAGTCCAATTCAGAGGAAAAAATACTATTTTCTTATAACTGCGTTTATATACGTAATTATTATTATGTCTCACAATTCTGAGGAAAATTAGTCCAAATGTTCAGATAAAAAGTTGCACCAGACATCAGGCGGTGACACAAACCCAGCAGCAGAATTGTTTATCAGACACAAATAGTTGAATGTATTACAAATTGAAGACTGAAAATGATATCGATATTACCATAAATGCACAAAGTCAAAAATCTGTACAACTATTATATAACACAGGCTAATAGGAAAACTGGATATTTGTAGAATATATCATGCATGATTGGCACTTTTGTTCTATTGCTGTTGCTTGATATTTGATATTTCATTGTCCACGCTCATTTCTCCTAACCATGTAAAATGCAATCTATAGCAAATCTCAAAATGATCATTTATTTTTCATCTCATACATTATAATTGTAATAATGATGATTTTGTGATGCCTAAAGCATATCTGTATCGGCCATCATTTTTATATTGGTGCACTTCTATTCTAATTTGATAGCTTCATGCCAATAATACCCTATACAAAACACATATTTAATGTATTTTCTTCCATTGTGATCATATCATAAAACCTGTTCATGCTGGTCATATGTCTAATTTGGCTGCCCTTATGAAATGGCAGATGAAAATGTGCATTTGATTTCAAGAACCAAAGCTATGGGATGCATCGTCTGCTACCTTATAAAAACCCTTTGGGTGTATTTATGCATGATTATATAGTTGTATTTTATTATTTGCACTTATAGCTGTCCATGACCCACTATTTGAGAAAAACAGACACCTTAGAAATTCACCCAATTCAATGTATGTTGACTGAACTATTCAATGTGTGTTTTGTTCTCTTTGGAAGAAACTACAGGCCATCCACTTTTCTTTGAGAGCAAACCTCTCATCATTCTTTGTGAGATGAGTCGGGTCAGGGTCAGCACAGATGCTCATAAAGCTTGCTGATTTAAAATGGGTTTTTCACTTCCACCGAAAACAGATTTGCGGACCACACAGAAGCCGTACGGCATGACAAAACACAAGCTTGACAGGGAATATAGTTGAACGAATATTTATCTATATAATTATTCGGCAGACACTGTGTTTTGTTCTGCTGAGTTAATTGGGTGTCATTTATCAAGCGTGGACAAACAACTGTGCTGATATAACAAGTGCAGAGTTGTGCCAAAAGACACACAAAGAGATGTGACAAATTCACATGCAAGAGCCGCGTCCACACAACAAAAGCCTGGACCAAGCCAAACCTTCACACTGATGAGTTTGTGGAACGGTTAGCTAACGTGAAGACTGAATCTGGCCAGCCCGAACTCTCAAAGTAACCATAATTTGACATTACAGCATCTCAGTCATGCCCTCCATACTGGACAGATATCATACTGACTGAAGAGCAAGCTTGAGGTATGTTCGTGAACAGTATTTCGGGAAGTAGCGGGAATGTGTGTTATTAAGTCAAGCAAGAGTAAAGTTGTGTGAAAGAGCGTGATAATACTGGCATGTTATGCAGGGGAACAAGAATGAACTACCAACATGTCTTAAAATGTACTGATGACCACCACCACAATAATAAACAGTGGTACAACAGAAAGCTTCATGATGAATCACTGTGAATGAATCATTGCTATAAAGCACGGTACGTAGATGGTGCACATCATCATGTTAATGCACAACACTAAAATAATGCAAAATAGAAAACTAAATCAACAAAACATTTGATATAAATCACTTTAAATAAAATATAGTAAGTAGTGGGGGGGGGGGGGATTTTTTACACTGTTTTTCACTATAAATTATTTTGTAATTCATAGTTTCTATTTGAAAAAACTTTATTTTTGCAAACTAAATGTACCAGTACAATATGCTAGAGTAAAATTACATATAATGTGATGTTAAACCATTCACACTTTTTCACCGTATGGCAGCTTTTGTTTTTTAACTACACTCGCTGTAAAAAAAAAAGTGGTAAATTAAAGATTACTGGAATACATTTAGCAAGAAAATACAATTTGAATCTTTGTATTTCAAAATGTAATGCTTAATTTAATGTTACTTTCTGTTTCTTTGTAATTTACTAGATTTCTATTTCTAAAAGAATGGAATTTTTCCCACCCTTGAGCTGTTTTTGTTGTGTTCTTCTTCCCCCTTGTACGCCGTGACCTAGTTTTCCGACTATGTCTGATTGTATCATTTGGTTCAGGTGTGTCGTGTTAATTATCCGTATTTGACAATGTATTTAGTTCTAGTGTGTTCCTGTGTTCTCTAATCCAGTGTAAAAGTTGAGTTGTGTGTGTGTTACCTGCCTGCCTTCTGTGAATACCTTCAGTGTTAAAGACTATTTACGTTCTTCTTCTTCTTCTTCTTCTTCTTCTTCTTCTTCTTCTTCTTCGTACACCGCACCTCCTGACATCCACATTCTGTAACAAATACAAACATATTTAAAGTGCAGTGTTCAAAATTGACAAGTGCACAATGTCTGTAATAATGTGGCAAGTAAATAAAACGTAATGTGGTCAGCTTTATTATAAATTAAAACAGAATACTTGATGGTATGAACATTCAAGAAAACATGTCACAACTCATTTGTGGGGAATTCTAACAGCTTTTATCATCAGAAGTTTATCTATGAAGCCTTTTTCTATTTCACCAGAGTTCAACGTTTCAATCCATCAATCAAAATGAATATATAAGGAACAATACCAGGATGTTGACAGCTGCTGCTTCATTTTAAAAGCCCTTCAAAAAAATGACACTAAGAAACATCTCTACGTTAATGTATTGAAATCTGCATACTGCTTGGGGGGAAATAAAAACCGAATACACAGTAACTTTTGAATATGTGCTGTTAAAACAATAGCTTCATCAGATGACACTTGGTGACTTTTGGCAATATGTGGACATGATTCAGTCACACTTGACTTCTTTAAAATGACCGACATACAAATGAATTACAAAGAAATGTGAAAACTCAGTGAATCAGTACAACTACAAATCAAGAGCGTGCCGCAACAAGACTCTCTAGAATATCAGGAGTGCGACACCAATCAATAAATATAAATAATGTCTAAAAATCGGAATCCAAAAGCCTCTGTATATACTGCTAATACAAGAGGTTATGCAACATTACACAAGAAATGCTTCCAGATGGCCCAAACTTCAAAAAACGTATTTTAAAATGCGTTCACTCTATTATAATGTGAAATACAGATAAAAAATATATATTAATTCTAATAACATTAAAATTGTATAATATTACAATATGTGCTGTTGAGAAAAAAAAGAAGAAACTGATACAACAGTGTTCCTAAACAAGCAGTGGGACTAAAGCTAACCAGACAGACCTGGCCTGGCGCTCCTGAGCTTTGTGACAAGTGAACATTTGCATAGATTATTATAAGAGCCCCTTATGCTATAAAAACATCCTTCATCTAAAAGACAACAAACGCTACCTGTTGAGATCTCAAGCTAATTACACTGTATGTTGGCACCAGCTCAGGTCACGCAGTTTTTGCATCTTTATTATACGCCTTTGTCAAATTCAATAAGCCAAATGAACCACAATAACAAAGACTGATCAAATACACGAGGCCTTGGCAGGTTTTCAGATGAATTTGCATATACATCAAAGAAACTAGAGAAAACGAGAGAATACTGAATATGTGCAGTTTAAATGATCTTACCTTTTATTTCTCATATTAAACTAAAGAACACCTGCTTCAAATACACCTAAAGGACTCTGACGCTCAACAGAAAAGAGAGAATTATCCCCTGAACTCCAAACACGCATTTTCTCATTTTGTCTGCACTTTTTTAGATTAGCAACATGAAGTTTCTACATCCCCACCAGCATCTCCTGAAATTGAGCAAACATTGGGATGACTTTAAAGTAGCTAAACATACTGCCAAACTTGTTATCTCAGTGAAGCGGCTGCCGCTGCCGACTGCGCTTACTAATTTGTATTCTGTACAAATATTTCCCTGGAACCGAACCCTCAGGTGACACAGGTCAGGGTGGAAAATGTGATCTGCAGAGACTCTGGTCACCTTTCAAACTTACAGCAAACCAAGAAACAAGACTGGTTTACATACTCTGTGGACAAAAAAACAACAAAAAAAAAACTTTATTTTAAAGACCAATCCTCAGCATTAACTAGTTGCTTTTTTAGCATGCATATTGCTGTTTATTCATACTTAACATCTTATTCTACATGACCTTATTTTGGATCCCCTAATCCTACTCCACACCTAAACTTAATAACTAACTTCCCATCATTAATAAGCAGCAAATTGAGAAGAAAACCAGTTAATAGATATATTGTTTGTGTGTGTTTATGGTTGTTTTGACACAAAGAAGAAATCATAGGTATTACAAGGAGAAGGTGATTTATGAGGTTAATAGCTTATAAATCATATAGTTTTTTTGAGGGAAAATGCGTGTGGTGCAACGTGTGCGTGTGCGTGGGCGTGTGCGTGTGCGTGTGTGTATAAAAACCATTACGCCTATGTGTTAACCATAAAACCAACTGCGTGCGTGCGTGCGGTGTTGTGTGTAGTTGTGTGTGTTTTTGTGTAAACTACAACTACAAAGACCAAATGTACTAAAATAACTTTAAGAATTTAAGAATGTGCACATATATAATACATAAAAACTAACAAACATGATAAAACAAAATGAAAAATATAAAAATATAGATAGATAGATAGATAGATAGATAGATAGATAGATAGATAGAAGAAACTGCTTCTTGTTAAGGATGTTTAGATGGTTTCACTGGACAAAAGTTTTTGTTGTTGTTATTTTTTTCAGTGTAATTTCACAAGACTGTGTTAGCTAACGATGACTACAGAACATAAAAACTTGTGCAATCCGAGCAAAAGCTAAGTGTCTGTGAATGAAAAGTTCAGTGAGAGTGTCTCGAGGCATCTCAGAGGTTGTTAGCACTGTTAAGACTTGGCGGTTGGAAGTAGATCTTGTCTGTCTCTGAGTAAACAGGCTGACAAGACTAATCAGGTCGTGTGGCTTCAAACTGCAGGGGAGATGGAGAGAGAAGTCCAGACATAGTTTGCCTGCATGTCAAACATCTATACATGTGCGGATAACACAAGCAGATTATACAACACAACAGCCGGATTGATGCACTGACCAAATACAGACAAAAGGAAATGAATTAAACCTGAGCCGGTCAGAAGCACTGATCAAAAATTGATCACAGCTAATGCTATAAACTCTGAGGTCTGAAAAATGCCGGCGAGATGTGTCAGCGGATAAGATGCATCGCCCCCTAATCCATCAAAATGCAGAATTTTTGCCATGTGACCATAAATTAAAAATCATATCGACCTGCCTGTGATGAATAGACACATGTGGAGGAACATTGATAAGGTTTAACTGAAAACTGTTTTTCAATCTCTTTAAATTTTCTACATGATGAAAAATGATTTGAAAATGTCATATTATACAGTAAATATACAAATTATCATCCAAATGTTTAAGGTCAGTAAGACTGCAAGAGTGTATTTGTTTGATCAAAAAAATAAATTTAATCCTGTGATGAAAAGTTGAATTTTCAGCATCATTTCTCCAGTGTCACATGATCCTTCAGAAATCATATTAATATGCTGATTTGCTGCTCAAGAAACCTTTCTTATCATAAAAATAAAAAAACTGTTTGAATTATTTTTGCTACTTAAAAAGTTTGGCTACTTTTGGCCAATAAAATTGGGTAAGTAGAAATAAAAAACAAATGAAGACATTTATTCAGCAAGTACGCATTAAATGGATCAAAAATGAGAGTGAAAGCATTTATAATATCGCAAAAGATATCAAATAAATGATGTTCAAATAACTTTCGATTCATCAAAGCATCTTGAAAGAATACACAAAAATATTAAGCATAAAAACTAATAAGAAGCATTATTAATATATGAGCACCAATAATATTTGAGCAGTAAATAAGCAAACTAGAATGATTTCTGAAGGATCATATGACACTGAAGACTGGGGTAATAATGATGCAGAAAATTCAGCTTTGATCACAGGAAGAAATTACACTTTAAAATATATTAAAACAGAAAATAGTTATTTAAAATTGCTATAATATTTTACAATATTGTTGTTTTACTGTATTAAATGAATGTAGCCTTGGTGAGCACAAGAGACTTGTTTATTTAAAAAACATAAGACTTATTTCAAAAATAAATAAAAACATATTAAAAAACTTCTGACCAGTAGTATATAAGCGCATATACATATACCTACTTCACCTGCATCTCCTTTAAAGTAAAGGCCAACAAGTGGCACAGCTTACCCCACACTACAGACCTGACACTCGTTTTGCATAAAGACCATTGCAGTTTCAAAACCGATGGTTTTACTGTCCGTGCTGTTCATACTAGACTTCCTGTCCACCCACACGTACCCTTAATGAGATCCATAATGTGAGGAACAGTCACTACTTAACCCTGATCAGGAATGTAAACGCACAACAGTAATGGAGCAGGCAAACCTCCCATCAGAGTAAAATGAACAAAGGCGCCTTTGACTCCCTGCTGAGCGCTTGTGTCTCTCCTTGAGGCGTCCAGACCGAAGCACTCGCTCCTTTACCATCTCGAGGGGATAGAGTTTCTTCCATTGCACTTCTAGCTCTGACTCTCTCCTCACTTTCCAGCTAGACTAATATTTTACTACGTAGACGCAATCATTTTCGAAAGAATTGCAGGAAATGATTTCTGGAGCTTGACGTGGACCAGAAGTTTTCAAAGTATCTCAGGCTCATTGTAACATGTGATTAAACCAGTTACATGATTACAGCGCAGATTATTCCCACAGACAAAGACTCAATAGTGTGTGTGGGCAGGTTGCAATGTAGGTGGAGAGAGCGAAATGAAATGCCACCACCTGTAGATATCATTCAGCTATGGTTTAGAAGGCAGCACAGTTGTATTATGAAACCTGGTATAATCATGAACTCTGCAGGGAGTGCAAAGACTCATGTTTCACACATCTCTCACACACTGATCTTCATCTGTCCTGCAGCAAATATTCCCCAGCGTTGTGTTTGCCATCAAAGCCATTTCATTTTCTCTAGACTTGTCACAGCATTAGAGATTCAATAACACTTTATATTAAGAGTTAACATGAACTAATGAACAATCTACAGCATTTATTAATTTGATTTACACCAAAAAATGAATATTTGCTGAAAATGCACTCCCTCAGGCCGTCCAAGATGTAGATGAGTTTGTTTCTTCATCAGAACAGATTTGGGGAAATGTAGCATTATGTCACCTGCTCACCAATGAATCCTCTGCAGTGAATGGGTGCCGTCAGAATGAGAGTCCAAACAGCTGATAAAAACATCACAATAATCCACAAGTACTAGAGCCGATCCTAGACTTCTGGGGGCCCTACGCAATACTGTGTCGACGGGGGGGGGGGGGGGGGGGGTTGTCCGTGTTTTGTCCGTGTTTCACTCCGTCTCGAATCGCACTCGCGGAAAGCGCTCGAAAAACAGTATCTCTTCCGAGGCTCGCTATGCCTTCAACTCGTTGTTTTAGTCTCGAGTAAGAGACTTTACCACACAAGGTTACAAGATTTGACTGATTTTTACATAGAAAGGGCGACAGCACCTCATTACAATAAATTATCATTCATGTTTTCATAGCCGTTGGCCAAATTCTAAAACAAAACTAAAATGAAATCATCTTTGAGAGCAAGGGGCCCCCTGGTGTTTCGGGGGCCCTACTCAGCTTGCATATTCTGCGATGATCGGCTCTGAGTAATCCACACACCAATCCAGTCCAACAACTGATGTCTTGTAAAAAAAAGCTGTGTGTTTGTAATAAACAAATCCATCATTAAGGCATTTTAACTTTAAACTTTCACATCTGGCCAAAATAATCCCTAATTGTATTCCATAACCCATAATAGCATCCATCTCCTGTTGTCCTCTCACATCAAAATCCACTGACACATTTATTTAGAGCTGTCTTGGCTTGTAAACTGTGCTTGATCTGTGCATATTTCTCTCCTGATTCAGACAAGGCATCCTTTTCACTGAAGAAAGCAATATTGGATTATGGACTCATATTTTAGCAATTTAAAGTTAAAATGTCTAACTAATGCATTTATTACAAACACGCAGATTTCCATGTGTTAATTGATGGACTGGAGTGGTCTAGATTACTTGTGATTATTTGTATCAGCTGTTTGAACTCTCATTCTGACGGCACCCATTCACTGCAGAGGATACATTGGTGATGTAATGCTACATTTCTCCAAATCTGACGAAGAAACAAACTCATCTACATCTTGGAAGGTCTGAGGGTGAGTGCATTTTTAGCAAATGTTCTTTTTTTATGTTAACATTTGCTAATTAATTCTTGAATTGAGTCATATCTATTCACATTAGTTAATGGAAGGAACACGAACAAACAATTAACAATTATATTAAGTTACATTAACATAAATGCTTTATATTAAAGTCCATTTAAACTAATGCATTAACTAATTCTAACAAAGTGTAACCCAATAATGCAAACGCATACAAAGCATTTTTTAACCATCCAATCTATCTGATATCAATATGATGTGGCTCTCGTGTGAATGAGACACAGAAGGAAAACAACCTTGCTGGAAGGAAAAGCCGTGTGGGTTTATGTGTGTGCGGTGCGTGTTTGATGAGCAGGGGCTAAAACTACGACAATCTGAACAAGGGCCATGTTTTTACAAAAGCTACACTTGTCCGCCGCTGCTGGGCTGAGGAAAAAAGAGTTTCTAATGTATCCTGAGCCCTTGAGACATAGCTATTCATAGTCCATTCAGCCAAATGTCACTGATGCAGGGTTACGTACAGGCCAGTCATCTACTAATGTCTCGTTCCTTTGGGTTAGTCAAAGTGAAAAGAGCAGAGTGGAAGCTGTGTTTTGATGAGGAACTTACTGTTTATAGGGCTTCAAGAATGCAGATACCTGTAACCTGCATGTCGGAGGGCAGCCACGGAGCCACTATTCTGGGCTTGCATTAGGAGTGAAAGCACAACATGCTTTAAATGCTTCTGGTTCAACTCACTGGTAAACAGCCTCAAACACAGCCTATGATCTCACTCTTTCTGAAAATACATTTTATTTTCAAATATTTAATTAATGAGTATATTTTTCTAAGCACTGAATAAAACAAAACGTGAATAGAGCAAATGAACAAAATAACACAATGAGCAGGAGACAAAAAAAAGATAGTGTGAAATAAATAACAATATCAAATGTAAATCAACTCAAATATAGCATAATACCCCACAGTTTTACTAGATGCCTGTTTAACTATTTACATACAACAGAGTTGTCGCAAACGCTAGTTGCTAATAAAAAAAAGGGGTGTCAGAGCCCCACAAATATTGTATCAAAGCCCTTTATGAATAAACCAGCCAGAAGGCATAAACGAAAATGTATTATAAAGAGTGAAAATTTGCTGTAACTCTTTGGGGCCATTCTAAATTGACGTTGTTGTATTTTCCTCATTTCTTACTAGGACTGACAAATTGCCCTAAATGTCTACACTCCGCAATGCATTGGACTGACTACATGGATGTGTTACATCGCTTTAATGATTGGCAAATAAGGTCTGCTTACCATGACTTGTCAGTTCAATTGCATAGTCTCTTTGCAATAGTGTGGTTTGGGTGACTTTATTTCTTTCCTGAGCAATGAACAATCGTTACTGTATGCCCCTGCGCAAACTTTTGGAGATAAATCCAATGTGACATGAATAGAACAATGGTGCATTTTTGTCTTCAGTCATTACCTAGATACATTATGAACGCATCTCTTTGTGGTAGCTACTCACATTGATGGTGCAAGCGTACTGCGGTTCTCTAAAAGTACATTGATGGTCCAGCAGCCGCAGCGTATCTGGCTGCGGCCATACAACAAACAGCCTAAGCAAATTTAGTCTTTTCTAACAGGAGAAGCCACGTCAGTTAAGATATGACAAGGTGCCTTTGACATTTTTGGATAAGGATTGTGGATAAACCGTTTTCAGTTCATCACACAGTCTATGTGGGAGTATCTGCGTGAGTAGACAAGCCTAAATGTCAAGGGTCTCACATCAAAGCTTCGTTCCTTGTCCAATCTGACGGGCCATACTTATACCAGAGCCGGAGCCAGGGCACCTCCATCAGGGGGCATTTGAATTTCTGGGGGGGGGGGGTGCACAAATCACGTTGTGTGTGTGTGTGTTGGGGGGGGGGGGGGTTCGGGTGAGGAAGCGTGCTATCTGTGATCGCGTGCTGTTGCTGACGCTCGCTAAAGCGTGCAATTGCTTTTATGTGCGCTGTTTTATCGGTTTCTCTTTCGCTTTCAAAATCGTTCACGTTCTGCAAAGAGGGGAGAGGACGGAAAGTGGGGGGCACAGTAACTCGTTTGGGGGGGCACGGCCCGCGAATGCCCCCCGTTGGTGCCGGGTACCGATGAAACATGCTACCTATCAGATTGTGCTACCAATAATATATTTGTATTGTTTTAAGGGTAAGTTTAGAATTTGGGGTAGGTGTGGACGGGTAGGTTTAGGGTAGGGGTAGGTATGGACATTAAAAAAATCCTCAAACCACACGAATAAGATGCTGGTAGCACAATCTGATAGGTAGTATTTTTTGCTTCGATTTTGCACCTATCTTTTTTAATGGGAGGTAGCACAATGAGCGGGTACACACATGTCAGAACACCGGCTTATACAGAATTTCATTTTATGTTCTTTTTTAATGCATGGAGCATGTTGCCAGCATGATTACATGTTGCAATGTTGCTCTGATTAGCATGTTGATAGCATGTTTTTTAAGCATATTAACATGTTGCTACATGTTGCAAGCATGATTAGCATGTTGTCAGTTCCTAATTTTGCACCATGATTTTAGATGATTAGCAGTTGCCATGAATTATAGCATATAGACATTTTGCTAGCATGTTGAATTTTCATGTTTAGCATTGTTGCTACCATGATTTTAGCATGATTAGATTGCTAGCGATTTTAGCCAGAATTAGCATGTTGCTAGCATTTTAGCATGGCTAATTTTTTAGCATGATTAGAATGTTGCAGCATTTTCATTTTATGCTAGCATATTTTAGCTGATTAATGTTTAGCAGAAAAATGTTGCTAGCATGAATTACAGTTGCTACATTTGACATTTGATAGCAGATTACATTTCTCTATTAGCATATTAATTGTAGCAGTTAGTTGTTAGCATGTTTTCTCATGATTTTAGCATGATTAATTGCAGCATTTTTTAGCCGAAATGTTGCAGCATGCCGTACATGATTGCAAGTGTTTTAGCATGATCTAACATCCTTACATGTTTTAGCATGTGTTAACATGATTAGATTTGCAGCATGATTTTAGATAGAGTGGAAGCTTAAATTAGTTTTTGAATGGGATAGAATAATACATAGAAGGGAAGCATTGAGTTGGCTATCTTTAGATTGAATTTTTGTTTTTGAATGTCGCTCATAGCACGAGGGCTTTATATGGAAGCTGTTTTTGACCTAATTGAAAAAGTCTAGTTGTGACTTTTTTCTCAGAATTGTGTTATACCTCAGAACTGTAAGTTTATATCGTGCAATTCTGACTTTATAACGTGCCATTGTGAGTTTATATCCCACAATTCTGACTTCTTTTCATGCTATTGAATTTGTATCTCACAATTCTGGAGAGAAAAAAGCCAGACTTGCTTAGATCTCACAGTTCTGACTTTATTTGTCAGAATTGTGAGTTTCTAAAACTTTAGAACTTGAATTTGTATCACGAAATTCTGAACTCGCGATTGTGAGTTTAAATCACAAAAGTCAGAAATACAAGATGTAAACTTTATTTCTCAGCATGTGAGTTTATATAACTGTATAACTTGAATTTCTATCACAAAATTCTGACCTCATAACTTGCAACTGCAAGTTTATATTACACAATTTTAAGAAAATAAATCTGAATTACGAGTTTATATCTTGCAATTCTGACTTATATCTCGCAATTGACTTTAATTGAAGTTTATATCTAGGAATTCAGACTTTATAACTTGCAATTGTACGTTTATAAACCGTAATTCTGACTTTATAACATGCAATTCCGACTTCTTTTCAAGACTTATTGCAAATCTGACTTCTTATAATTGCAAGTTTGTATCATTCAATTCAGAGAAAAAGCCAGGATTGATGGATGTAAAAGAAAATAAGTCGTAATTACTTTTGTATAGTTTATTCAGTGGTGAAATCATGCTTCCAAGGGTTGGCAGGAGGGTTCAGCCTGCGCTCCCACAGTTCCCCAGACGAATTCAAAAACCAAAATACAAATGCTCATTCTTTATCCCAGTGAATGACAAACACAATACAATGGCAATCTGTGATGCTTGGTTGTTATGAATGGGCCACTTATGAATCTACATGACATCCTGCAGTGCGACCGAGAGAAGAACATTATTGCATTGCTCAGAGAACAATATGGCAGTTGCTACTGGTGGGGGGGGACTTGGCAAAAGGGCATCCCACTCATGTCTCAGACCTTTAGTCGGCCAGAAATAGCATCAGTAGGAAAGGGATTGAAGGAGGCAATTAATATGCCAGGCGCTAAACAAACATGTTGCAGTGGCTTCTAAATGTTGTGTTTTAATATCCACAGCTGCTGAACACATATGCCTCAACGAGCCTTGCTCCATCAAACAAACACTGTATCTTTGATAAACCGCACAATTACCCTTTAAAGGTCTTCATCTGACAGACATTTCGGTTTAATTTACCTCCTCTGCTGTTATCTGCTATGTTGTCTCATTAAATGGTTTTAGGCTGAGGGCCCTTCGGCGTGACCTCTTTAAAACAGGAGGGAGTGGGATACTACGAATTCCTAGCAAAGCAAAAACAAACACTTTATCATTAGGCTGGTGTGTCATAAATGGGTTCTTGTGTGCCGGTCATGGACTATCAGCTGGATTTGAACTGGAAGAGAATGGATGACGTAGTTTCTTAATTTGAATTGGCTGTACATTGGGTATTAGGGGACGGTTCACCACATTAATCATTTCCCCGGCACAGACTCCTGCACCTCTTTGTCAACAGCATAGCAAAGGCAATTAGGAGGGCAGTTTAATTATTTGCTGAGATAACTGAGGACAGAGCTGCTAGAAACCTGCTGCAGAAGCATGATGTGCTTTGTGTAAATGTAAACTTTCACAGGTGTTAAAATGATATGAATAATGCGTTCGGATGCAATACTATGTTTACAGGCGCTCAAATGTTGTTCCGCTTTTTACACACTGTTTGCAAGACATTAAATTGTCTCTATATTTTATGGGATGAGTTATGCTATAGGGTAGTAGACGGCACACAATGGGTGTTATGAGAATTGATAGTATAAAAAATTGCAAACTGACAATGAACATTGAAAACTTCTGAAAATCAAACATATTGTGTTTCAAAAAATGCTCTTTCCTTCTCAGTAGTTGATATTATATTGGAACTATATTTGTGAAATTTGAAATACTGAAAAAGAGAATGGGACAAAGGGATCTTGGGTAAAGACAAAAGGAAGCATTTTAGTTTTTATTTTGTTCTTTCATTGAAAAAGCTCAAATCATCCCTGAGAAAAAGTAAGTGCACCCATTGCTCTGAATATAAGATTACTGGAGTGTGTTTCACAAGAAAATACTCTTTCAGTTTTTCTACTTCATAATTATATATTAATGTCAATGTGTTACTTGCCGTTTCTTTTTCTTTTTTCATTTCTAATTAATTGTGAAATCTTTACTTGCAATTTCTGAGATAAAATGGTTTCTACACCAATTATTTCTCAAATTGACATTAGCACATTAAAAAGCACTGAAAATCAAACATACTGTGTTGCAAACAAATATATATTCTTTCATTCTATCAATATTTGTATTATGATATTATATTGGAAAAATAAATTTGAGCAAATTTTAAAAATATTGAAAATGAGATATGGTACAAAGGGATTTTGAGTACAGAATAACGCATATTAGTTATTAGTTGATTTTGTTATTTATTGAAAATAGTTTGTACAGCCTCATTACACATAATATCTTCACTGTAAAATTATTTATTCAAGTTGTAAATAAAAAAAAATACTGGAGTACATTTTACAAGAAAATACTATTTCTGTGTATTTAATAATTTCATAATAAGGTCAATGTGTTACTTGCCATTTCTTCATAATTCATTGTGAAATTTACTAGCAACTTCTGAGAGAAAATAGTTTCTACAACTGTTTATTTCTGTTGAGGAACCTTGTGCAAGTCTCTTCGCAGAACTTTGATCAGATTGGTGGATCTTCAAGCATGAACTGCTCTTTTCAGGTCCCGTCACATCGTCTCTATAGGGTTCGAGTCAGAACTTTGATCAGATTGGTGGATCTTCAAGCATGAACTGCTCTTTTCAGGTCCCGCCACATCGTCTCTATAGGGTTCGAGTCAGAACTTTGATCAGATTGGTGGATCTTCAAGCATGAACTGCTCTTTTCAGGTCCCTCCACATCGTCTCTATAGGGTTCGAGTCAGAACTTTGATCAGATTGGTGGATCTTCAAGCATGAACTGCTCTTTTCAGGTCCCGCCACATCGTCTCTATAGGGTTCGAGTCAGAACTTTGATCAGATTGGTGGATCTTCAAGCATGAACTGCTCTTTTCAGGTCCCGCCACATCGTCTCTATAGGGTTCGAGTCAGAACTTTGATCAGATTGGTGGATCTTCAAGCATGAACTGCTCTTTTCAGGTCCCGTCACATCGTCTCTATAGGGTTCGAGTCAGAACTTTGATCAGATTGGTGGATCTTCAAGCATGAACTGCTCTCTTTCCAGGTCCCTCACATCGTCTCTATAGGGTTTGAGTCAGAACTTTGATCAGATTGGTGGATCTTCAAGCATGAACTGCTCTTTTCAGGTCCCTCAACATCGTCTCTATAGGGTTCGAGTCAGAACTTTGATCAGATTGGTGGATCTTCAAGCATGAACTGCTCTTTTCAGGTCCCTCCACATCGTCTCTATAGGGTTCGAGTCAGAACTTTGATCAGATTGGTGGATCTTCAAGCATGAACTGCTCTTTTCAGGTCCCGCCACATCGTCTCTATAGGGTTCGAGTCAGAACTTTGATCAGATTGGTGGATCTTCAAGCATGAACTGCTCTTTTCAGGCCCGCCACATCGTCTCTATAGGGTCGAGTCAGAACTTTGATCAGATTGGTGGATCTTCAAGCATGAACTGCTCTTTTCAGGTCCCGCCACATCGTCTCTATAGGGTTCGAGTCAGAACTTTGATCAGATTGGTGGATCTTCAAGCATGAACTGCTCTTTTCAGTCCCGTCCCGTCTCTATAGGGGTCATCAGAACTTTGTCAGATTGGTGATCTCAAGCATAGCTCTTTTCAGGTCCCGCCACATCGTCTCTATAGTCAGAACTTTGATCAGATTGGTGGATCTTCAAGCATGAACTGCTCTTTTCAGGTCCCGCCACATCGTCTCTATAGGGTCGAGTCAGAACTATCAGATTGGGGTTCAAGCGAGCTCTTTTCAGGTCCGAATCGTCTCTAGGGTTGATCAGATTGATCAATTGTGGATCTTCAAGCATAACTGCTCTTTTCAGGTCCCTCCAATCGTCTCTATATGCGAGTCAGAACTTTTCATTGGGTGGATCTTCAAGCATGAACCTCTTTTCAGGTCCCCCACATCGTCTCTATAGGGTTCGAGTCAGAACTTTGATCAGATTGGTGGATCTTCAAGCATGAACTGCTCTTTTCAGGTCCCGCCACATCGTCTCTATAGGGTCGAGTCGACTTTGTCAGATTGGTGGACTCAAGCATGAACTGCTCTTTTCATCCCGCCACAGTCTCTATAGGGTTGGTGAACTTTGATCAGATTGGTGGATCTTCAAGCATGAACTGCTCTTTTCAGTACCGCCACATCCCTATAGGCGAGTCAGAACTTTGATCAGATTGGTGGTCTCAAGCTACTGCTCTTTTAGGTCCCTCCCACATCGTTCTAATAGGGTTGAGTCAGAACTTTGATCAGATTGGTGGATCTTCAAAGCATGAACTGCTCTTTTCAGTCCCTCCACATGTCTCTAAGGGTTCGAGTGCTTTTGATCAGATTGGTGGATTTCAAGCAGAACTGCCTTTTCGTCCTCCACATCTCTCTATGGGTCGAGTCAGAACTATCAGATTGGGGATCTTCAAGCGAGCTCTTTTCAGGTCCCGAATCGTCTCTATAGGGTTTCGAGTGACTTTGATCAGATTGGTGGATCTTCAAGCATGAACTGCTCTTTTCAGGTCCCTCCACATCCCTATAGGTTTGAGTCAGAACTTTGACAGATTGGTGGATCTTCAACAGAACGCTCTTTTCAGGTCCCCTCCACATCGTCTCTAGGGTTCGAGTCAGAACTTTGATCAGATTGGTGGATCTTCAAGCATGAACTGCTCTTTTCAGGTCTCCACATTTCTATAGGGTTCGGTCAGAACTTTGATCAGATTGGTGGATCTTCAAGCATGAACTGCTCTTTTCATCCCGCCACATCGTCTCTATAGGTTCGTTCGACTTTGTCAGATTGGTGGACTCAAGCATGAACTGCTCTTTTCAGGTCCTCCACAGTCTCTATAGGGTTGGTGAAACTTTGATCAGATTGGTGGATCTTCAAGCATGAACTGCTCTTTTCAGTCCCTCCACATCGTCCTATAGGGTTCGAGTCAGAACTTTGATCAGATTGGTGGTCTCAAGCTACTGCTCTTTTAGGTCCCTCCACATCATCGTCTATAGGGTCGAGTCAGAACTTTGATCAGATTGGTGGATCTTCAAGCATGAACTGCTCTTTTCAGTCCCTCCACATGTCTCTAAGGGTTTCGAGTGCTTTGATCAGATTGGTGGATTTCAGCATGTCCTTTTCGTCCTCCACATCGTCTCTATAGGGTTCGAGTCAGAACTTTGATCAGATTGGTGGATCTTCAAGCATGAACTGCTCTTTTCAGGTCTCCACATTTCTATAGGGTTTGGTCAGAACTTTGATCAGATGTGATCTTCAACATGAACTGCTCTTTTCAGGTCCCTCCACATCGTCTCTATAGGGTTCGAGTCAGAACTTTGATCAGATTGGTGGATCTTCAAGCATGAACTGCTCTTTTCAGGTCCCGCCCCGTCTCTATAGGGTTCATCAGAACTTTGTCAATTGTGGATCTCAAGCAGGACTGCTCTTTTAGTCCCGCCACATCGTCTCTATAGGGATCGAGTCAGAACTTTGATCAGATTGGTGGATCTTCAAGCAGAACTGCTCTTTTTCAGGTCCCTCCAATTGTCTCTGTTTCGAGTCAGAACTTTTCAATTGGTGGATCTTCAAGCATGAACTGCTCTTTTCAGGTCGCCTCCAGTCTCTATAGGTCGAGTCAGAACTATCAGATTGGGGATCTTCAAGCGAGCTCTTTTCAGGTCCCGAATCGTCTCTAGGGTTGATCAGATTGATCAGTGGTGGATCTTCAAGCATGAAGCTCTTTTCATCCCGAATCGTCTCTATAGGGTTGGAGTGCTTTGATCAGATTGGTGGATTTCAGCATGAACTCCTTTTCGTCCCTCCACATCGTCTCTATAGGGTCGAGTCAGAACTATAGGGATCTTCAAGCATGAACGCTCTTTTCAGTCCCGCCACAGTCTCTATAGGGTTCGAGTCAGAACTTTGATCAGATTGGTGGATCTTCAAGCATGAACTTGCTCTTTTCAGGTCCGTCCCTTCACATCGTCTCTATAGGGTTCGAGTCAGAACTTTGATCAGATTGGTCAGATCTTCAACTTTGATGAACTCTGGATTTCAGCATGAACTCCTTTTCGTCCCTCCATCGTCTCATAGGGTCGAGTCAGAACTATCAGAGGGTTCGTGTCAGAACTTTTCAAGCATGATTGCTGGATCTTCATCAGGTCCCGAATCGTCTCTATAGGGTTCAGATCCCGCACAGTCTCTTAACTATAGGGTTGATCAGTCAGAACTTGATCAGATTGCTGGAACTTCAAGCATGAACTGCTCTTTTCAGGTCTCCACATCGCTCTTTTCAGGTCCCGCCAGGGTTCGAGTCAGAACTTTGATCAGATTGGTGGATAGGTTCAAGCAGAACTGAACTTTCTTTTCATTTGGTGGATCTTCCCGCAAGCACTGCTCTTTTCATCGCCACATCTCTATAGGGTTCGAGTCAGAACTTTGACTATAGGCCACTTCAGATCATTTTGAGATTTGGATCATTGTTCTGCTCCCTAGTTACACTAGTTTCATCTCACACACTGATGGTCAGATATTCTGTTTTATAATAGTTATAGCAGAGTTCATGTTTTCCCAGATCCCAGTGCAGGAAAAACACATCTCCTAACATTCACACAGTGGAGAGACGCATTCGCTTTACACCACACTCCATTTCTATTAATCTGTCCATATAATGTATATTCTCAAAATTCTTGTGGATCATCCAGGTGCTTCTGAGCAAACATGAGACGAGCTTTGATGTTCCTCTTGGTGGGCAATGCTTTCAGCTGTGCTACTCATCCTTGATGCCATTTTTTGCTCTTTTTCTTATGAATGAGTCATGAATACTGACCTTAGCTGATGCTAGAAATGCCTGCAGTTTTCTCAAAGTTTTTCTTAGATCTTTTGAAACTTTCCGGACCAGGTGCTGCTGTGCCCTTAAAGACATTTTGGCAGTTTGGCTACTTCTGCAAATATTCACCACCATTTTCAGGTAATGGCTCACATGGAGTTCAGAGAGGACCAAAACATTACAACTAACTACTTTGTTCCATTCCCAGACTGAGATGTATACACTATAGCTTTCAAAAGTTTGGAGTCAGTAAGAATGTGTGTTTTTTTGTTTTTTTTTTGAAGGAAGTCTCTTATGCTCACCAATGCTGCATTTATTTGATCAAAAAAAAATCATTAGTTATTATAAAAAAAGTCACTATCCAGTCTTCCGTGTAGTCAATTATGGTTATTATAAAACTGAATTTTCAGTGGGTGGGTGTGGGCATCACTACATGGGGTAGAATATCAAGTAGAAGGTGATTTATTATATATAAAAATATAAATGTCTTTTTTTGAGGAAAAAAATGCAATATATGGCTAAGTTTTGGTGTATGTGTGTGTTGTGTGGGTGTGTGTGTGTGTGTGTAGGCAATAGCACCTGTGTGTATAAAAAAACCATGTGTGTAAAAAACCAACGTGTGTGTGTGTGTGTGTGTGTGTGTGTGTGTGTGTGTGTGTGTGTGTGTGTGTGTGTGTGTGTGTGTGTGTGTGTGTGTGTGTGTGTGTGTGTGTGTGTGTGTGTGTGTGTGTGTGTGTGTGTGTGTGTGTGTGTGTGTGTGTTTTACATTCATTTTAAATATATGTTTAAATATATACAATTCGGTTCAAAGTTTGGGAGCAGTAATATTTTTATTGTGTTTTGAAGAAGTCTCGTATGCTCTCTTAAGGCTGAAAATACAGAATCTGTAATATTGTGTAATATTATTACAATTTAAAGTAACATTTTATTCTATTTTAATATATTTTAAAATATAATTTATTTCTGTGATGCAAACCTGGATTTTCAGAATCATTACTCCAGTTTTCAGTGTCACAAGATCATTCAGAAATCATAATGTACTGATTTATTGTCATTGTCGGAAACAGTTGTGCTGCTTAATATTTTTTGGAACCTGTGATACTTTTTTCAGGATTATTTGATGATTGTCATGTCGCCCACATGGCTGTATCTCTTGATGTTTTAACTCATTTTCTTATTACCGTTGTCCCCATGCATTAGGTTTGTGTCGAGCTGAAACTCAGGGCTTTACCCTTCGGGTGGAGGTCCAAATGATGCTCCATTTCATATGCAGGAGTTAATGGCTCAGATCTGGTGTAATCAGGAAGCAAACAAACGAATGCATAGCGTAATGATCTTCCAGTAAGGCCAGGCCTACTGTACACAAGCTCTCTTTAAGACTCCTGCTATTTATTTGTCACAAACCCAACTATTTGTATGCACATCTAGTTGAACCTTGAATCACACTGAGGCCTTTCACATTAAACCTGCTGTTGGGTGTTTTTCTCTTTTATTTCAGACCAGTGGCATGTGTCAGTGGAGATAAGAGATCTAAGAGATGGCCATCAGAATGGCAGCACTCTGCTCAGAGGAAAAAGGTTGTCTGCAGACATCACAGGGGAATATTATTACACTTGCAGGAAATGACAGACCCGGCGATGTGAGGTCTTGTGCTAGTCTTTTCAACTATTTTATTCAAGATGTTACTTGCACAGAAACTCCAGAGATTTCAATGTTTTACCAAACTTTATTGGATCATTTGTTGTTGGGTCAAGCTGTGATGAAAATACTGTAATTATGCTTCATTTTGTAATTATCGTTCTTGCTTTTTCCTCATGGTCTCACAGTTGTTTATTCTTAAATTTGCATTTAAGAAGATATTTTGATTGCCACCGATAAGCTGATTAAACATCATATTGTTCCCTGTCCTACAAAGATTATTTATGACTCTGTAAAACCAGAGCCCCAAACCCGCCATCACCCCCCATGGTGCCCGGAGCCGGTCAGACAGTATGAGCTGCTTTCACAGCATTCAGTTTAAGGATTAAAGCCGTTCCCCTCGTCGCTCTGCTCTGCTCTCTGATTTTCACATAATGCTCATCTGAGCCTGTTCATCTCTCAGCATTCAAACGGGAACGGAAAACAGAGTCTGATTCAGTTCTGGGATTGAATTGCTCTTTAGAATCTATATTATCTATCTATCTATCTATATTATATATCTATGTGTATGTATGTATGAATGTGTGTGTGTGTGTGTGTGTGTGTGTGTGTAGCAGCATAACTGTTTTCAACATGAATAATAATCAGAAATCTTTCAGCAATTCAGTATATTAGAATGATTTCTGAAGATCACGTGACACTGAAGACTGGAGTAATGATGCTGAAAAGCTTTGCATCACAAGAATAAATTACATTTTACAATATTCTATCTATCATATTCTATATATCTATATTTTTAGCAACCTCACCAAGCATAAGAGACCATTTAACAAATCATACTGACCCCAAACTTTTGAATGGTAGCGTACATATTATGAATGTATTACTATTGCAGATTATGACATTTTTTTATATTTTTAAACAATTTGTTTGAAAAAAATAACAGTTTGGCAAATAGCAAAGCAAGTTTTCTTAGGCATTAATTGATATTCTTAAGAAAATTGTATTACACACACACACACAAGCACAGCACGCACGCACGCACGCACAACAATAGGGGCTTCTGGGACAAAATTATCAGGCCGGGAAATTCCACTCATCCAGGCCATCCCATGCACCCACAACAAATTCTGAAATATGTAAAACCTATTCAGCCTATTTGTCTGACAATCCCATAAAAGGTTTAAGTTTTAGTCGGGGCCGTGGAAAATAATTAAGGGTTCTCTTTTGACCTGCACCTTTATTCCCTTTTCTTGTGTGCATGTTTGTTGTACCTGTCTCTTCTTCACAGCAGTGTGTGCTATTAACCAGAACTGTGTTCACTGTGTGCAAACAACCACCACTGTGCAATGTGTGTGTGTAGCAGCATATTTTGTTTTCTTAAAACATGAATAATACAAGATCAGAAATCTATTTTCATCAATTGAAAACAAATTTATATGCCTAGCCAAAATGATTTCTGAAGATCGTAATATGACACTGATTTTATTTTTGGGCCTGACTGGATTTTTGTAATGATGCTGTTTGCTCTAGCTCCCTTCCCGCATCAATACATCCATGGGAATCTGCCTGCTAAATTTATTACATAACTTTCCAACGATAAATGTCCTTTAGACAATATTCTGATGATAATATGGGTGAAAGCTACAGGCTGTAATTAACACTCAAAGGTTAATAAGACAAATCTAATAGGTATTACAGAAACTGACCTGCACTTGCTGAACAGGTCAGTAATTTTCAGTTTTTAGCAACCTCACCAAGTCTGTGCATAAGAGACCATCGGTTAACAAATCATACGTTTGACGGAGGCAAGGAAAACTTTTGAATGTCAGTAGCGTACATATTTGAATGATTACTATTGCAGAATATTACATTTTAGGGATTATATTTTTAAACAATCGGAAATGTCAATTGGGAAGGAAAAAAAATACAGTTAAAAATGGCAAATAAAAAAAACACAGAGCAGCGGAGCAAGCCGCTTTTCTTAGGCCACCGGGAAACGTCCGGTAATCCCGATTGCCAGTCTGCGCCTAACACACACACAAAATTTATCACACACACACACACAACACACACACACACACACACACACACACACACACATATATATATTTATATTTCAAATACTTTTTATCTATTTTTCAGTGGGTGAGTATATGATGACAGAATTTCATTTTTGGGTGAACTATCCCTCTAAGGTTGAAAGAAAACTCTGATATATTTATATAAAACACACACAGCAATAACAGATGTCTGGACTTAATGCTTTGTGCGTTTGTTCAGTTCCGCATGGCTGGTCAAGTTCAACATTCATCAGTCACAGTGACTTCCTGTCCTGATTGTAACTTACTGTATTACTGTCCTTTCTCACGATGGGTTTGTTGGTGTTACATAATCACACGATTGACCACTGAAGATCATTTCAGAAATGAGCTGAATATCGATCGCCTTTTCATTACGTCGAGCATTACAGTAATGACTTTACAGTGCTCTACGGTGTTATTGCAGGGATGGACTTGACATTGTCAGTATGTTTTATCTCTAGCGTGTGGCTAATCTGAGGATGATGACCGTCAGTGAGCACTGATTTGTAAAGCCTCTTCTTTGTCAGTCCCATCAGGCCGGTTAGCATCAGCCTTTGGCACTCGCCGAGGGTCCCTTGCGCCTTGCCGTCCCTATCAAACCCACAGCCTACTGTCAGACATGTCGAGTTGCCCTGACGGCTGTCCTTGTGGAGGAGGAGGAGGAGGAGGAGGAGGAAGAGAATATGCGTCCCAGTGTACACTGCAGATCTTAGATGACCTCTCGCTGCAACACGGCTTCATCCTGTCCACCGTAAGAACAGATTGATATCCTTCAGGAACTGGACCTGGGGTCAACTGAGACTGGAGTAATCCTCGGGATACGATATGTTACGATGAGGAGAAATTATAAAAACGATAGAAAACAATAAGAGACAGAAATGAGCCTCTGCTGCCACTGTAGACCATCTCAACATGGTCTTATCTCATGTAGCTTGTGCAAAAACAAACACGTAAAGGGTAGTTTTGTACCTAATTACAATAGAATTGTACAAATCTGCAGAATGTCTGAGCTGCTCATTTCCACTCAATGAGAGTGGATTGTGAAGACTGACATGGAACAGAATGAAATTGAAGTTTTTGTTTTGTAAGTTTAAATCTTGTTTGGTCACCCAAGTTTGTTTTTTCTCTCAACACTTTAAAATAAGCTTCATTAGTTAACATTAATTACATTAGTTCACATGAACTGAGAATGAACAATACTTCTACAGCATTTATTAATCTCAGTTCATTTTAATTTCAGCATTTACTAATGCATTATTAAAATCACAAAGTTGTGTTTGTTAACATTAGTCAATGCAATGTGATCTAACATTTTATAACATGTATTATAAAATAATATAATACAATTAATAAACGATGATCTCTCTCTCTCTCTCTCTCTCTCTCTCTCTCTCTCTCTCTCTCTCTCTCTTCTCTCTTCTCTCTCTCTCTCTCTTCAAAATATGATTTATACACGAGGTGTTTAAAAGACCAGATGTGCAAAGACAACCTTCCCATCACCTCATACACACATGCACAACAGACTCACATATACACACACTGTGTTTCAATAATGTTAAAAAACGAGATGTAACCTGAATAAAAGTGTCCTTTAAATCTGGTCCTCATATATAACAGATATAGGTACATATTTTAGAGGTTGCCGTTTCGTGATTTTTCATCAGCCATGTTGAATTTATGTTGCCATAAACTAACTAGACAGTGTCATTTATAGAGTACAGCCATATAGTATTATGGGTATGGGTCAAATGTGGATGTAACATCACTGAATCGTTACAGATGGTTTTTGCACAGCTCTTCACTGTATATAGTACATATATAAGCAAATAGATTTCACGGAAATATCAAATGGAGATGGTACAAACTCATCAGCAAATATTTTATGTGAGGTCAATACCTTCATACTCAAGTCTTGAGGGGATCCAATATGAGATTATGGAGATATATAAGAATAAATTCAGTTCTTTAACAAGAAATATCATAGGCAAATGTTAATAATTCCAGTTTCACTTCATTGAGAATAAACGGTGATCCTTTGGTGACCTCACAGAAAAGGTGCATGGGAGCTTTTGCATGCAAATTAAGGGACATTTTCATACTGCTTTGTGATGTTTGAGATTGTGTGCTTGGCTCAATGAGATCCATTAATGAATATGCCTTAATCTAGCATCTGATGACCTCCAATCCTTTCTCCAGTGGCTAAATATCCCCACCTGACTGTGGACTTTGTGAGATAAAGTCTGGTCATACAGAACTGGTGAATGAAGGGTGATCTTCTGCAGAAGTCCTGATTAAGAAACACTCCTGTAGGTATCTGTTCAGAAAGCAGAGCACAGCTGCCTCACAATAGAGCTGATCTGATTGCCACAGCTGTTCATTATTGAATGCTTTCTTATTTCTTTTAAACCCATGTTTCTCACTAATCTGCATCTGGGGTGTAAAATAACACGGGTTGCTTTGAAAGCTATAAAATATGGAATGATCTGAATCATAAGTGATTTCTGGTAATTCTGTGTTATTGACATGCTTGGGGGATAACGCTCAGCCCGTGAATGAGACCACTTTGACGGCTGGCCTGAAATAGCAACCGCTGTGGAGAATAATGACATTGTTCAGGTTAGGGAAGCACACATTGAAAGGAAGAAAAGAAAAACCCTTCGAGCCCCTGCCAGGTCCAAACGTAGTATTGGCTGTGACTGCGGGAAGCATCCTTAGAAGGTGTTGGTTCTCCGCAGGAGAGACGAAAGGTTGTGCCCTTTATCTTCATGACAACTGGACGTACTTGACCGAGCTCTACCATCACAAAGACTTGGTCCACTTCCCTCGCTACAGGAGATCCTCAAACCCAGACGTGACCTTCAGAAGGCCTTGTCTTGTGCATGAATTAGTCACCAGACCATAACACAATCATACCCGCAAACTCCTTACCATTTGGTGAAATTCACCTTCTGAATGTAGAATGTATCTCTGAATGTATGCATCGCTTTAAAACATTTTTTAACAAAAGAGTTGAGTCAAAATGTTAAATGCTTATGTATTCAATATAATATTGGTCTGAACAAAAATGGCACACAAGCTGAATGAAAATCTAATTCAGTCTGACAGTAGGTGACACTTATGGAAAAGCAGAAATAGAAATACAGCGGTTACCCCTGCACATCACACTGTACCAAAAAAACACCACTGAATTAGAGGACAAAAAATAGAAACTACAGACGATCTCAAGGCAATTCGTACATATTTTACGAGGTGGATAATTCGTCTGAATTCATACGACCTCACTCGTACAAATTCATACGATTTTTGCCAAATCATATGTATTTTACGAGTTGCCAATTCGTATGAATTTGTACGAATGACCTGCACCTAACCCCGCCCCTAAACCTACCCGTCACTGGGATTTAGACAAATCGTGGTAAATCGTACGAGTGAGGTCGTACGAGTTAGCCACCTCGTAAAATATGCACGCATTGCCGTGAGATAGCGCTGGAAACTACCATCAACACTCTTCTGAAGACAATAGGAATGTTCTCAGAACTTCAGCTAACGATCTGGCAACATTCTCTTCAATGGTTATTTATTTGTTCATTAATAACTATCTCAAAACAATATTTATACGTCGTTCATGGAATGTTTTTTTCTAAAACATTTTAGTTGTATTTTCATCTAATGGTTTTTAGACATTACTACTTACTAGTTTCAGAATGTAAAAACAAAAAAACAAACAATCAAACAAACAAAAAACATTCACAAGTAATGTTTACATAATGTTAAAAAAGATCAAATGGCATGCTCCCTTAAAATTTTCTCTGCATTTAATTTTTTTGAATTGCATTATATGAACTGTAAAGTTGTTTAAATCATTACTTCATGGTAACTTTACAGTTTGGGATGTTAATTTTCTGGCAATATTGTCTCATCAAACATTCTTCTAGTAACATTAAAAGTTATCTGTTCATTAAAAACAATCTCAAAACGATAGCACAAAAAAACATTATTTATGCATAATTCATGGAATGTTTTTTCTAAAACATTTTAGTTGTATTTTGTCTAATGGTTTTTAGACATTACACTTACTACTTGTTTCAGAATGTCAAAAATGAAAACTCATAAAAGGTCAAATGGGATGCTCCCTTAATTGTTTCTCTGATATTTGCATGACCAAAAAGTGCTTTTAAAATGTTTTAAAAACCTATATTATTTGAACTGTAAAGTTGTTTAAAACATCACCTTTATGGTGATTTTACCGCTTGGGATGTTACTTGGTGTTGTTTAAAAAAATGTTGATACCTAATCAACATCTAGTTCTATTTTAATATCAGATTTTTCAGATTTAAGAGGAGGTCATGAAATGTATTTTTATTATAGATAATCTGTCCGGAGTGTTCAGGCATTGTATGCATTAATCTCTGTATGAATAGAGGGACATTTGGATCCATCTACACCATTTCTGTTGGGAAGATATTCAGGAAATGTGTTTATTAGAAGATTGTTTCAGTTCCCCCAGAGAGAGACATGCCTGGTTTTTAGTTCAGTGGATAATTGCTGGTAAACCGAGGTAAAGCCCTTTAAGTTTCTCAAGCTAATTGTTGGCAAATGTCCACATTCAAAAGATTTCAAGTGAATCCTGTGAAATATAAGTCCCAACTGGGCTCAGATTTATGATGGGAAGGGTTGTTTTTTCACTCTTTCCCAGAAACATTGCAGTATGATGAGCCTATACGGGATGTGTTCAGTGACAAAGCATGCCACTTAGCCATTGCTCACCGCTAAGAAATGCATCAGAAAACAACTCATTTAGCAGATTTTCAGTCTGCATTTTAACAGTATGAACAAAAATATGAGAGTTTAACATTCCTCGAAATCTGGACGTAAGAGCTGATTGAGCATTCGATAATGTTCCCACAAATGCAACACAAATCTAAAAGCCTAAAAAACAAGCCTTCATTCTGACAAAAACACTATCATCAGTTAACCTGCTGCATCTCAGTGTTTTTAAGGACAGCATTTGCTAGTAATTGAAAACACTTGCCTACGACAGAGCAGTTAAAGTCATTGTGCTCTTTGCCCTCCTTCATGTAAACTATACACATCTGCGATAGAAGTCAAGCACTGTCACAGAAACAATCTGACAGTCCTTTTTAACTGCTCTCACGGGAATCTATTCATGTGCCATCCTGAAATGATTCAGAAGGCTTATCAAGCGGCTGTATGCGGCACTGCGTACAGTCTTCACAGTATTCAGTCAAAAGCCTGCGGTCCCCTGATCAATGCACTGTCGGTCTATTTGTGGCTCTCTTTGACTCCAGGGCATCATACCATTGATGCCTGGCTACAATGTGGCTCCCAACAGATCAATACCTTGACCTGTTACTAATATCTGACATAAATTATGACACACAAATCAGTTAATTAAGATAAATTGATTGTCCCAAATTGATGTCCCAAAGTGTACTCTGAATTCACACCAGCATGATCTCATTGGTGTTTGTATACAGTACGCAACTTACATTGTTTTGTACAAATGCTGAAACGTATCTAAATTAAAGGGAGCATTAAATGGTTAAAACTTTTATGTGATGTTTCTCGAGGTTAGTTTATGAAGTTTCGCACAGTTTTTTGCACCAATAAAGGTCCAATATTTATAAAACGACCATTTCCCATCCTCATTTTCACATCAAAATCCACTGCATATTTATTTATTTATATCTATTTTGGTCAGTTTTTGCTTGAGGTGCACATTTCTCTCTTGATTCAGACAAGATTACTTTTTCACTGGAAAAAATTATGAATAGAGGACTCATATTTTTGCCAGAAGCAACAGTTTGAATGTAAAAACGTCTTGATAGATTTGTGAAGAAGCAAACATGCAGTTTTCCACTTCACTGCACTAAAGATGGACTGGAGTGGTGTGGATTATTGTGATGTTTTTATCAGCTGTTTGGACTCTCATTCTGACGGCACCCATTCACTGCAGAGGATCCATTGGTGAGCAAGTGATGTGATGCTAAATGTCTCCATATATGTTCTGATGAAGAAACAAACTCATCTACATCTTGCCTGAGTACATTTTCTTTTTTGTCTTAAGTACTCCTTTAATGTCATTTTAGAAACACAATTTTAGGACAGTGGAATTAGTGACATGCCACTTATGACATCTCTGAGCCCTTGGCTAATTGTTGCATCATATAGATCAAGATAGTCAGAGACCATATCTAATGTCCAATGTCAGGCTCAGTCATGCAGTAGCTCAGAAGCACACTCCTGCACGTCATGTCAATGAACAGTTGCACTCAATTTAACATAATTATAGGATGCAGTGTCCACGAGTCAGCTGACCCACTCAAAGGACTAAGTGTTGCATACTGGCATAGGATGGTGTTTATTGATCAGAGCCACTGATGCCTACTGAGTGGGAACAATGAGGGGGCGGCAGATTGAGAGCCGCTGCAGAGCTTCACAGGGCCTGGAATAACATTTTTATGGGTGGTCCACTTGGCCCTCGGCCCCTGTGAGAAGCTAATATCATAGTGGGACCTCAGCTGGCCACTTTTTATGTTTCCCTCTGACGATGAATCTGGATAGAGAAACACCATGATGCATAACAATATAAAATACACACCCAGTATTCAATCTGAGATGGAAAATAATGACTAATCTATCGCTCACCATGTAGAGCATGCATCCCTCAAGCTGGAATCTGCAGTAAAAGCCTGAAAAATGCTTTGATTGTGTAAAAGTTATTAGTCTGAATGTAATGGACAGTGAGACCTCAGTGTTTAAATACAGGATTTATGCAGCTCCAAGCTATGAAATTAATATTCCTGGCAGATTGACAATGTGTTTGCACGATTTGTAAAAGCGCATGCTGAGATTTGTGGGTAAAAAAAAAGAGCTTTATTGTTAATCTATCAAAGCTTTCGTTATTTTTGCGTATGCACTAAGCCTCACAGATTGATTGTAGCAGCTCCAAATCACGTGTGGTACATTTGGAAAATCTGGGATTCAACACAGGTCCACAATATGGTGAGCAATTAGTTAGAGCAAATGGATCAGCTTTAGCTTGATTTGGATCTATCTAAACAGACCCAATCTTTTGTTAAATGGAGTTTTGTGGCTCGGTCCTGGAGCCAGAGCAGTCTGACTTTGCCCGTGGGCCCTGGTCATGAAAGTGGCTTCTCCCATATGCTCTCTGTCATCAAAATTCACTGCATGTTTAAAAAGAAATAGGTAACTCTGCCAGCAGAATTAAGTTGATTTTTGTATATTTCATGTAATATAGTAGAGACTGAATCAGATATTCATGGGAATATAAAAACAATAACAAGCACAGAGAAGGGATTTGATGGTCATTGTGTGATTTCTTGATTTGATTTTAATGGAGTTTATGTGCTTAGTTGGTACTTGTCAGTGCTTGATGGATGATTTTAAGGTAGAATAACTGTAATATAATATTATCATAACCTGTGAAGGGAAATCTGGAGGCTGGCTGCCACATGGCACTGTGTTCAAGTGGAATAGGAATGAGAATCAGGACTGCTATTGAAGTAAAAGCGCTAGAAGATAATATATGTATAAATATATATATAGATAGATAAAAATAATATACACTACTGTTCAAATGTTTGGCATCAGAAAAATATGTAATGTTAATAAAAGAAGATCTCTTATGCACCAAGGCTGCTTTTATTTGATAGTAAAACTGTAATAGTGTGCAATTTTATATTAATTATTTATATAATATTAATATTAATTATATTAATATAAATATTTTAATATAATTTAAAATGTAATTTTAAACAGCCTTTATTTAAAATAGAATTAAAAATACATATTTTGCAATAATGTGAAAGTCTTTACAGTCAAGTTTAATTTAATGTATCCTTTCTGAGTTATTTATTTCTATATTTAAAAAAAAAATCTTACTGACTTAATGGACAAAAATATAGGCACCCTTGGTAAATATGATCAAAGAAGTCTATGAAAATTAATCTGCATTAAAAAAGTTAATCCTTTTGATCTTTTATTAAAAATAAATCACACAAATCTAACCTTTCATTGGATAATAAGAATTTAAAATGGGGGAAATATAATTATGAAATAAATGTTTTTCCTCTAATACGTGTTGGACACAATTAACGGCACCCTTTTATTCAATACTTTTTGAAACCATTTCCAGTTTAACAGCTCTACATGTTATATGTATATACATTATAATTATGGATTATGGATTAATAAAGGCTTGTTTGTGTGTGATTCCTTGCACAATACTAGGCTTTAGCCTAAAAATGCTTTTCCATATAGTGCATACTTATAAACTAATGCATTTTGATGTTTGAATCACATAACTAGTCTTTACAGTCAAGTTTGATTACTGTAATGCATCCTTTCTGAGTTATCAATTCTATATTAATTAATCTTACAGACTCCAAACATCTTAAAGAAAAAAAAACAGAGGAAGAATAAAAAACAGAAATATCCTTTATTAATGACTCCTGGATCGTTTGTACATAAAGCACCATGACCCATCATACTGTCTTAATGCTACTTTTAATAAGGTAAAGGACAAGAGGGGCATATATATATATAGAGGGTGACGATGAATAACCCATATTGCATATCCTGTCAAAAAGCCTTTACTGAGCTGCTTCTTTTGGGTTTTTCATGCAATCATATTATAAAAGGCCAGACCAGACGTCTCTATCATCAGAGAGTCTGTGATCGTGTGCTTCTGGAGGACCCAGATATAAACACTTCCCTGGGCACGGCGCTGAATCATCTACAAATGACTTCACCTCACCAAATACCTGAGGAGAAACCTGTAGATGCCCTATTCACGTCAGGATAATACCCTCGGCAATGAACAGCGGGGATACGCGATTGAGCAGCAAACTCTTCAGGGAGGAGACGTCTGACACCCTGTTGTTTCCCCACCACCCACCCGATCCATTAAAGGCCATTGTGGACAAGAATGTCTGCCGAATACCTGCGCCGATGCTATCTGGCCCTTGAGTGGGATATCTGCCCGGGATGCTTTTCTTAGAATTCAGATATAGTTGTCATGGAGACCAACCAAACCATCAGGGCCCAAAAAGTGGCATGACGCAGAAGCAATTTTGCTGTGTTTACCTTTTCCTCACACAGCCAAGGACAATATGACACATTAAAGTGATGCCTCACAATTCAAATAATAGATTGTGTGTCATAACTGCAGACTCAAAGCCCTCCGGGAACCTTCAGAACAGAATGAGTTCATTTAAATCATTTCTATCCTCATATTTCAGACCCGTACGGTTTGAACTTATTTATAATGTGAATATCACTGCTTCATCATAACAAATAGTCTTTTTTGGACTGGTTGCAGACTCGAAACATATGTCAAGCTCCAAAAACACACCTATCCGTACAACTTAGTAGTTAAATTAATACTAGTGGCAATGAAATTCCATGTTTCTTCACACACAAATTATGATTACAGAGACAGATTATCGATTGATAAAGATTTGTTTTCACGCGGTTCCTTTCACAATACTAGGTTATGACCTCAGAATATTTTTCCATTGCGCATGATTTGTAAACGAATGCATTTTTATGTTTTAATCACATAAACAGCTCCATACACATGGCTTTTCTAACATAGTAAACTTGCTTGGTAGCGCACCTGATAAACCACTGTACTGCCATGCTGAGTCCCTTAAAACACAAGTAACAATAAAAGAGCTCAAAGACTTGTTAAAACAAGCTAAGATGGAATCCGTTTTTAATCTCAAATTTGCTTTTGTTAACACTATCAGAAAGGTTTATGAAAGGGTTTAATGTAGGTGGCACGTTATTTTCAAACGCAATACAGCATTGACTTTTTAGCGCCACTCATCAGAACGTTTCACTCCAAACTGCTACAATACAATCAATATAATAAAGAGTTGCTAGATTCATGTTCATCTGTTTCAAATAAAACTAAACATGCTTTTAGCACCACTCACTGGACATTTCATTACACTCTAAAAAATGCTGGGTTAAATACAACCCAGCGCTGGGTAAAATATGGACTAGCCCAGCGATTGGGATGTTTTGACCCAGTGGTTGGGTTCAGGGCCGAGCAGAGACCTTTGGAGGGGCAGGTGCTCAAAGTATAAACGGGGCACATCGAACACGGCTTTTAATAGAGCTGAGCTTCTTGCTCGAAATGGATGCTTCTGTATTGATACAGCAGCAAATACCATGACGCAGGTTTGAAAAAGAAACAGAACAGAAAATGAAAAAGAAACACGAAAGACCATTTTAAGTTAAATGTTAAAGAAATTTTTGCACCTCTCAATTACTCTGTAATTATATTATTATTATTATTATTGTTGTTGTTGTTATTGAGTTTACAGGGTATGGGGGTTTTGCTGTTGTAAACACAACTGTTGTTGTTGTTGTAGAAAAAATATTACTGTCTTATTTAAAATAGAATTCTATTCTATTCCTGTTCTGAATTTATACATTTTTTGAAGTAATACATTTTGATTTTTTTAATTTTATGAATTATAAAACCAGAATTGATAGGTATAATTCAGAGGATGAGAAAATCAGTATTAGTCTGCTTTACCAGTGTTGTGATTTTTAAGGCACTCTACGCTTTTAAAATAAATACTGTAATAATAATAGTTCAAAGTATGAATAGTTTTTAGTCAGATAACATAACAAAGACAAGACACATCGACGCGCTTTAAATTTTCCCAATTTAAACCAGCAAGAATGAAAGAGAACAAGCACCTTTGTTTTTATTGCTGTGTGTAGAACTACGTTAGCTGCATTTTTTATATTTAATATTTTTTTTTTAAATGTAAAGTCGTCCCCCGCACTTTATTCGAGCTCGAGCAGGTGTTTTCACATAGATTTCTAGATTTAAATCTAGATTTAAATGAAAAGAGACATGACCTGACGTTTTATTCGTATCTAAAATGAGGAGATGTGAATATCGCATGTTTCATTCATACTCGACGCCAGAGGGCGCTCTTGCACAGAAACTTATGACCTGCAGGAAATAGACAAACGCACACGACTATCGTTGTAGCTGAGCTGAATAAAAAGAAGAAAAGTTTTTACTTATGAAACGTGAAGACAATAAACACACGATTGAGAAAATATATGGTTTATGTGTGTTGTTATCTTCAGGTAATAAATAAATAAACCATATGAAAAATGCAGTACTGATTGACATATAATTTAGTATAGAAACTATCAAATATATTTCCTGAATTATTCTGTGATAAAAATGGGAAAAGGGTGTTTCGTAGTTGCCTTTATAAACCAATCATAAAATTGTCATTAGGAAAACATTGAACACAAATATTGTAGCCCCTTCTTGCAGCTGACCTTGCTTCAGGTTACACACAGCAATATAAACATGTGTGCATGATCTCTTCACGCCGTTCTAGTCAAATAATAATAATTCAATAATATAACTTACCGGCAGCCGTGGACGTTATTGAAGGCATCCTAAAGCCGTCTGAACGTGAGGGATCGTCCCGGATGAGATCGGCAGGTGAAAGGTCATCATGTGGATAGTTTAATTTATGGATAAACTATTATTAATTATTTTTACTAATAGTTAGATTGGGCAGGCCTTCACAAAAGGGCGTTTAATTACAAAAAAATAAAATAAATGGCCTTGACAAAAGGGCACTTTGGGCATCAAGGGGAAAAGGGGCAGGTGCTCAAGCTTTTTGTTTAACTAGCTTCTTTTTGTGTTTCATAGCTGTTACATTAGTCTTTGCACAACACATAGGATGAAATGCAGTTTTATTGAGTAGATTGTATAGGTTTCTTTTTACAGTGCAAAAATATGGCCACAAGCACGTATTTCCAATGAGCCTTGAGGCTGTTTACATACCCATGTCCTAATGTGTTTTCTTGCACCATGTGCGCACAGAAAATAATCATGCAAAAATGAGATTCCGTCATGTCCTGAGTTTGATTGCACCCGTGGCACATGATCTTCCAAGAAATGCATCTTTGATTGCAACAGTGTCAAATGTAATGATTTCTGGAGATGCGTGAGAGAGGTATTCCTTGGACAGCACAGCGTGTGTCATCAGACGAAGAACAGAACATCATGATCCGATGTTCCAAACTCTAAAGACCAGGGCCCGTATTCATAAAGATGCTAAGAATCCTCTTAGAGAGCTCCTAATTTAGCTTAAACATTTCTAGCTAGGAGTCTTAGCTTAAAAGTGATTCAGGACCAATCTGAGAGCAACTCTGAGCGAGGAAAAGACAAAAACTTTTATCTTAGTGAGGAGGCGGGGCTGACCCCGTTGCTAGCTATGACACAGTCTTTTGAAGACTGTGATTGGTTGGTTGTCCAAGAAGGAAGTAAGAGCGCTTTTAAGAGTAGGGTTTATTATAAGCCTTCACTTTGAAATTACAAGCGTAATTTTTCCTGTTTTACCGTACTCTCTTCTCTCTCTCTCTCTTCCTCTCTCTCTCTCTCTCTCTCTCTCTCTCTCTCTCTCTCTCTCTCTCTCTCTCTCTCTCTCTCTCTCTCTCTCGCACACACACATTATATTCTTTATTTTTTATTTACCATGCTGTCATACTTAACGTATTTTATAGGAAATGAACAGCGACACAATAAGGTTCTGAAAGTGCTGTAACAGACCCAAATCATCGCTGCTGCATAGTTGCATTTTTCCAGTTGCCAAATATGTTAATGTAGTTAATGTAGTGATTACGTCCATTTCTGGTGCTATGGCATTTCTGCGCAGTGTCAGGGATGTTAACATGTCTTTAATAAGATCTGTCACAAACATGATCCCTGCACGATCTAATGTGCAGCGTCTTATTAACTCACTGTCATGCATTGTGTGCAACACATTTCTTCTCCCTCTTCATGTTTCATCCATTTTCTCCACTGCTAAAGAAACTCTTAAGCCTCTTAAAAGTCCTCGTCCGTACTCCTAACAATTTCGGACCTTAAGACCTCTTTTAAGGGTTAAGATGCTTTCTGAATTACTTTTTTCTTTACTAGGATCTTTTCTTTAAATTTAAGAGGAAACACCCACATTTCTAAGAATTTTCTTAGAATTTTGTTACTAGGAGCAACTCTTAGCACTAAGATGTTTCATGAATACGGGCCCAGGTCTGGGATTTGAAGAAGTTACGGCCGCAGTAGAGAGCCACTTCACCCTGCATCCAGCTTCAGAAGAGAGCCAGTAATGAGACCGCTTGGAGCGACTGCTAATGAGCACTGTGGACTTTCCATTTGAGCTTTAACTAGACGTATAATAGTCCTCACCGGCCAATTCACACAGAGTGCTAGAGGTTAAAGCTCGTGATATACCAGCAACAGCTCCAGCAATTCCCTCGATAACTCAAGAGGTGACATGTCATTTCACAAGGAGGAAATTGCATCACAACAGGAACAGATTCCCTGCATTTAGTGAGTAGAACAGAATGACCGTCCATTTGTTCCTGAAGTGGATGGAGTAAACTTTGGTCAGCGTTTATAAACCAGACTGAACTTTTGTGGAGAGTGGGAAATACTTATTTTGTTTTGTTGTTTTAGAGACATGGCGCAACACTAGAAGTAAAACAATTAGTATTACAATTATTTTTTAAATAATATTAAATACATAATTTTAGAATACGGTTTTATATTTTTTTATTTAAAAAATTATAATATAATATAATACAATATAAAAGTTTGATCAGAGTATATAAATCAGAGTGAGCATCATCATTATTATTATTGTTATTTATTATAATAATATTAAATTGATAATTATTATTTAAAAAATCAGAGAATATTTTTGATAATTTTAACATAATATTTTAAAAATAACAATGAATATAATCAAAATAGTTTATTATTGAAATAAACATTTGTACTTTTTAATGAAATGTCCTGTTTTATAGATGTATTTTTACTGGACAACAAAACACTGATTAAGAAATTACAGCTTAAGCGTGCTTTAGTTTCATGAGCATAAAGTTCATATTCATCTTCGACTGCATGTTGTCCAGTGTTCTAGAAGTGCAATATGCCTTTCGTATCCTGCTGGAACAGGAGCAAAGGTCACGTTTACAACTTCCTTGACGGCAGATTCATTCAGACGTCAGGTGGAGAAGTATACTGTGTGACAGGGCTTCGTGTGGATAAGGACACCTGCAGTCAATTTAGAGCCGCCTGGAATAATCAGGAAAATGACTGGAAACAACCGTATGTTCTGACTCGTATTACTTCTGAGATTTAATTCCTTGTTAACTCTGCTGTATTCTCTGTGGCTTTGAAACATTTCATTAAACAATAAGTCAAAAGAGGCCATGCGGTATTGGGAATATATATCATGCAGAAAGCTGTTATTTCCTGCAACCTCTTTAGCCTTCAATACATTCAATATAAAACAGCATAGCATCAAGTGTCTTACTGCATATAACAAACAAATACCACATGATTCAATATTAATAAGACCCATTTGCATTAAATTGTATTTTATTATGTTTTTATTATTTAAAAATATCGAATATATACACACTATATATATATATATATATATATATATATATATACACAATATTATATTTTATATTATATAAACATTTTAATTAATTGTATTATTGTTAAATTAATTTTATAGTTTACTTAGTCTGTGACATAACTAAACATTGCTATGCAAATAATATTAATAATAATAAAAACATTTTGCTATGGATGTTGAAGTAAATGGTGAACAGGAGCTTATCCATTTTATGATTTCAGCAATTAACCGCTCAATTAATAAAGTATGTTAAATATATTGTTGTATGTTTGATCTGCTCGCGATTGCCTAAGACAAATTTCTCCTGAGGGAGATAATAAAAGAGGAACTTAACTTAACTAAATGAGCACTGCAAAAGAAATGTCCCCACTCTGATGCAACAAACACTATTTGTAGTCAAGACGGTGTGATTAACCCACACAGTTAACCCGCTGTACCACCATTTGTGGTCTACAGTGTGCTTAGTCATTGCTACCAGAATAATTTTCTCATTATTGCAAACAGAACAGAGTCTGACACCAATTTACCTGAAAGAAGAGTTTGGGAAAGGCCCTCAGCAGCACTGTGAAGACTGAAGTTAACTTACATTATAAGTGACTTTAAGACCGAATGAAGTGAAGACACATCATACAATATAATTTTGATCATTATTTCTATAAGAGAGAGAGAGAGAGAGGGGGGGAGCGGGGAGGGAGGGGAGAGGAGACAGAGAGAGAGAGGGGGAGCGGGAGAGGACAGAGAGAGAGACAGAGAGATAGATGTGTCTCTTGACCATAGAAGGGAGAACTCCGTCTGTGAGATGTTTCAGACATGTAGAATTATGAATATTACTCTTTATTTTACTAATGTATATTTTTCCCGTAAATCTTAACTGTGTTTTAATTAATTTTATTTCTATCACACGACAAAGTCAACATTTTGGACTAGATATTTATAGACGTTTTAGAGATTAGTTTTATACTATTTTTTAATTTTATTTTTTTCTGTTATAATGTATCTTGTGAGCAGCAAGCTGATGCTTTCAGAGAGAGAGAGAGAGAGAGAGAGAGAGAGAGAGAGAAGAGAGAGAGAGAGTCTGTTTTGTATGAGAGAGAGAGAGCCATTAAAGAGATAGAGATAGAGAGAGAGAGAAGAGAAGAGAGAGACTGAGAGAGAGAGAGAGAGAGAGAGAGAGAGAGAGAGAGAGAGAGAGAGAGAGAGAGAGAGAGAGAGAGAGAGAAGAGAGAGAGAGAGAGAGAGAGACAGAGAGAAAGAGAGAGAGAGAGAGAGAGAGAGAGAGGGAGAGAGCGAGAGAGCGGGACACACAGAGAGAGAGAGAGAGAGATGAGAGAGAGAGAGAGAAATAAGTAGAGAGAGAGAGAGAGAAGAAGAGGAGAGAGGAAGAATTTTTTCTTCAAAAACCACTACCATCAAAAATGCCAAGGTTTTCTTCAAAAACCACTACCATAATAAACTGCCAATACAGTAATATTATGAAATTTATTTTTATTTGAAATGAACTGTTTTTTCATGTGAAAATATTGTAAAATGTACTTTATTTCTGTGATCAAAGCTGAATTTTCAGCATCATTACTCCAGGCTTTAAAGTCAAATGATCTTTTAGAAATCATTCTGATTTGATGCTCAATTATTAACAGTCATTCTTATTATTATCGGTGTTGAAAAGGTTTTGCTAAATACTTTTGTGATACATTTTTTCAAGATTCTATGGTGAATAGAATGTTTATATATATACTGTATATATATTTTTTGTAGCTTTACATTATTATTATGATTAGTATTACTAAGGTTTGAAAAGCAGATGATTTGGGTGTCAGCTAAAGAAAATTTGTAATTTATTCAAACGTCATCTACTTAGTACCCATCTGCGAAAGCCATTAATAATGTGATTTCCTCATAATTAAAATGCTCGTGTGAAGAGCAGGCATAGCATTCCCCTGACTTCAAATCAGTGTGTAACACCAAAAGCGCTGTGACAGATCTGGCGTCGGCTGTCCGGATCAAATCGGCCTTATTAAGGGGATGGAAAGTGAGATTTGTCCACCCATTATTTCCGTGTCATCTTGGTTCTGGAGGCAGAAAGCATGTTTTGTAGTTGTTCGGGGATCAAAGACAGAGGCTTCTGGCTGCTTTGACGCGTGTGAAGAGAGCCTCCAATCTGGCAGCTCAGACCACCTGTTAAGGTTATGGATTCATTTCACAGTATGTGACTTTTATGAGGCAGCGAGAGGCTTCATAAGACTGAATAATGACGTTTTACATCAGAGCTCTGGCAGAACTAATGGACAGTGACAGTGAGTCACACAACAACATCAGTGCTGACCGACTGTAACTTTAATCAGTAATTCAATCACCATACATGCCATAGTTAAACATGGATAGTTTAGATCAGGGGTGTCCAAACTCGGTCCTGGAGGGCCGGTGTCCTGCAGAGTTTAGCTCCAACCCTAGTTTAACACACCTGAAGCAGCTAATCAAGCTCTTACTAGACATACTAGAAGCTTCCATGCAGGTGTGTTGAGGCAAGTTGGAGCTAAACTCTGCAGGACACCGGCCCTCCAGGACCGAGTTTGGACAGCCCTGGTTTAGATGCTGAACTCAGATCAATTGACCTATCGGTAAGCCCCTCCCCTCGAACGCAGACTAGCCAATGAGAGTCAAGTATCAGTTGCACGGGGAGCGGAACTCAGACATCTTTAGGTTTCAGCGCCATACAGAAACATTGGAGGATCCGAAGCTCGCATCGGTTTTATGGGGTTTATGCTTCAAAAATTGAAAAACAATGTGCCTGGGGTACTTGTGACATCTGTAAACCCTCGCTTAGAGTTACCCACTGTATTTATTATTAAATATTTTACAAATCCCTCCATGGAATATTCAATTCCCATTTGCTGGCCTTCTGTGTCCAAAATTGTGCAAAAACATAGTGGGACAAGGTTTTCACCCTGCAGCTGTCATTGTAAGACAGCGAGCAACTCCGTTTGTTTGTCCGAGGGAGCAACAGTAACTAAGGGGGGCGGGGCTTACCGATAGGTCAATTGGGACACTTTTCCATTAAGATGACCAATTAACCTGAATTCACCCTCTATATGCTTCACTCAACAAGGACACATTAAATTGATCAAAAGTGACAGTAAAGACATTTTATAATGATTTGTGATGTCAAGATCATGTGACATTGAAGACTGGAGTAATGCTGGAGTAAAGACTGGAGTAAAAGTCAGCTTTGCATCACAGGAATAAATGACATTTTACAATTACAATGTAAATTTTATTTAAAAAAAATTGTTTGCACATTTGTTGCATTCAAATTCCATCATTAGTCATTATTACTGCCTGTATTCATTTCCTATAAAATGCGTCAAGTATGACAGCATGGTAAATCAAAAATAAAGAATATATATACATTTATAATGTGTGTGTGTGTGTGTGTGTGTGTGTGTGTGTGTGTGTGTGTGTGTGTGTGTGTGTGTGTGGTGTGTGTGTGTGTGTGTGTGTGTGTGTGTGTGTGTGTGTGAGTGTGTGTGTGTGTGTGTGAGTGTTGTGTGTGTGTGTGAGTGTGTGTGTGTGTGTGTGTGTGTGTGTGTGTGTGTGTGAGTGAGTGAGTGTGAGTGAGTGAGTGAGTGAGTGAGTGAGAACGGTAAAACAGGAAAAAGTACGCCTGTAATTTAAAAGTGAAGGCTTATAATAAACCCTACTCTTAAAAGCACTATTTTATTTCCTTCTTGGACAACCAACCAATCACAGTCTTCAAAAGACTGTGTCATAGCTAGCAACGGGGTCAGCCCCGCCTCCTCACTAAGATAAAAGTTTTGTCTTTTCCTCACTCTGAGTTACTCTCAGATTAGTCCTGAATCACATTTAAACTAGTTAGAAAGCTAAATTAAGCTAAATTAGGAGCTCTCTAAAAGGATTCTTAGAATCTTTAAGAATACGGACCCAGATGCCTTGGAGAATTTCAGCAGGCCAAAACATATTGGGATGTTATATGAGTGGTCAAACAAATTCTCATTACTGGAACATGGACTACGGGTACCAGTAAATGGTTATAAACTTGATAATGATCTGTCCAACAGCTGCTGAAAAGCTTAGAGCTCAACAACATCTTCTTCACCCAACTGATAATAGCTAAAACATCAAGACTTGCCTCAGCCAGTGACCATATTCTTGTCCAAAACGTAGCCTGCACGGATATGCATGGATGACTTTTCCAGGAAGAAATGTTGACGTGTAAAGCTGCTGGATCATGACCACTCTAATAAAATCAATCTCTCATCCTGATATGAGATTGACTGTTGCCCTTCGCCCGGCTGAACTGCAGAGAGGACTCACGGTGGGTTTTTCTACATCTACATGATTTAAACCACATCTGAGGCAAGGACAAAACAAGTGCTGCTTCTTTATTTTGTTTAATATAGACTACCAAAAACGTAAAAGTAAGCTAAAAAAGATTAAAGTAAACTAAAATAAGAAAAAACAGTAAAAGTAAATTAAAACAAAACAGTACAACTAAACTAAAACTAAGACAGTAAAAGAAAACTAGAACTAACAAAAAATAAAGAGTAAAATCAAATTAAAACAAACGCAGTAAAACTAAACAAAAAACGTAAAAAGTAAACAAAAAAACAGTAATTAGAAAAAAAACATTAAACAACTAATAAACAAAAAAACTAAAAAAACTAAAAGCAGTAAATAAAAAAACAAAAACAAAAAAAACAAAAAAACAGTAAGCAAGAACCATACAATAAACTGGTGAATAAAACAAAAAACAGTAAAACTAAACTAAAACCAAAATAATACAACTAAACAAAAAAACAGTAAAAGAAAACAAAAGCAAGAACCAATACAATACAACTAAAAGAAAACAAACAAAAACAGTAAAAGTGAACAAAAATCACTAACACTAAACTAAAAGAACAGAAAAATAATGATAAAACTAAATAAATCAAAGTAAAACAAAAGAGACAAGCAGGACATTTATTTTGAAAATTATTTCTTCTTTCTGTTGTTTCTTAAAACATTTAAAACTACAAAAATAAATAAACAAGTAAAAAAAGAGATATACATTTTTTACATTTACATTTGTGGATAAATTAATTTATGCTAAGTCAAAATATTATTCTGTAGAATATTAACACATTTTAAAAAGACTGACTTTTAAATAATTTTTCAACAGTTTGCTTTATATAATTCTCTCAGCAGCTGTTGCGCCCAGCCAGTGCCAAGAGCAAGCCAGCTGGAGATCTCAGCGGCCACATGAGACCCCCGGTGCTCGTCCTCCTCCTGCTGCCGGCCACGGCCTTCTTCACACTCAGAGAGAGACGAGGGGACAGAATGGGAACTCGATTTGGCCATAATGAACTGTGGGGTCCTAACACAGACAGACGGCGGGAGATCCCAATGGGAAGATGGAAGAGCTGGTCTTGCACCGGCCAAACAAAACTAGTTCATCAGCTGGCCCTCAATGACGAGATAAACAGAATAATTGGCAGAGGGGTGGTCACTTGCCATCATGAGCTCACCCAGACCGCCGGCCAGACCGCCTGCAGTCAATGGCTTCAACTTAAATTGCTCCAGAGGGAACAGGCCAGATTATTGACCCCGTGCCAATCGAACAGAGGTCACGCTGGGTCTCTGCTCTGTGCCACTGCGAAGCGTCCAGTCCTACTGTACAGGTTCACATTAACTTAATATAGTTCATCAAATATTACACACAATATAGAAAACATACCACATCTGATTGTATAACATGCAGTTCTATGGAAGCTTGTTTCCAGCACAGGATAAAAATAAAATAAAACATCCGACTTTTTGTCTCACCTTTTTTGTAATGTGATAAAGTAATAACTGAGAGACAGTCAGAATAGCAAGAACTTAGATTTGTGAGATAGAAAACCAGAATTTAGAGAAAGTCAGATTTAAGTGATGTAAAGTTTGAATTTGGAGAATGAAGTCAGAATCGAAGCTCAATTAAAAAAAAGTCCAAATTGAATTATGTAAACTCAGAAAAATGAGGGGAACAATATATTTCTGCGATGTAAACTAAGAATTTAGAGAAACAAGTCAGAATTTAGTGATGTAAGTGATCATCATTTTGGAGCAAAATCCACACCACAAACATTAGTAAGCTTAAGTATTTAACAATTATGTCTCACTGAAAGCACTCAAAAATATTTCACATCAATCTACACTCCATACGCCATCATGTCAAAGCAAAACAGATTTGTCATAATTTTGCACATTTACTAAATAGCTAAAACCTAAAATAACACACAGCTAAAAAAATGTAAACAAATATTTTCTGCATCAACTGTGTATGTGAAACTCAAACATGGCTAACTTTAGCTTTCTATTCCTTTCAGTTTGGAATCCTGTTCATTTCCTCGCCATTGTGTAGTTTGAGTGCCTCTGAGCAGTGCATATTTATTATACTCGGATATATCCTTTTATAGAAATACTTCCCTAAATTGCAACACAAGCATATTCATATTTTGAAGTTACGGTTCAAAAGGTGACCAGCACAGTCCGCAGCGCTGCGATATACGGAGAAGCATTTGTTACAAAAAGCCTCATTAACATTTTTTATGCAAAGAATGCTACAATTCTGGTGCTTGTATTTTGAGGAAAATCTCTCTTATAGAAAATAAATGATGGTCTGGCTGTAAAGCCATAACACAAAGAGGCTAAGGCAGATGTGGTGTTCCTCTAAGGTGGATTATGTAGATTCAGCATTTCACAAAAGGAGATGAATAGAGATGCCAATAAACTTAGCATAGCTCAACCGCTTCAGAGCTTTATTCAAATGTATTTACACCAGCAATGCATACAAAACAACATCCTAACGTTTAGTCCAAGAACTGAGCTGAAAACATCTGGAACAAAGTGGACTTTTTTACAGTTTTTGTAGCATTGTAAGACTGCTTCTTATTGATTGGAGGAAATGAGGCACAGAGAATACATGTGAAATGAGCTCAAATGGAGATCGCAGATGCTCTCACTTATGCCCTGAGGTGGGAGATCTTGGGTGCTGAACTGATAACCGATAATTAATGGCACAATTACACTTCATTAAAGCGATGAGATTCACAGTAATTGAGAGTCTAATCAATACAGAGACAGTTCTTCAGGATCACACTGTTTATTACAGCAAGGAGTTCTCTGCTCACTCTCTCTCCCAACTTTTCCTTTTAATTTATTTATTTTCATTTTAGTCATGATCATAGAATTATATCTACAGATAAAGACAATGTATGTGTTTTAGATCCTGTTCTCCATTTTAAGTTTTTCACAACCTTATTTCACAATAGGCTTATTTTTATCACAAGCTCATTTTAAATTGTCCTGCGGTGTGGGAAAAAAATTATAAATAAAATTAAAAATATACATGTTCTATGCTGTCTATCAATTACAAGGAGGTCATAAAAGTGGCATGAATAATAATTATGAAAGAATGTGAAAAATGCTCATAAATTGTTCAAAATATGCCATTTGTGGACCTCAGGCCATGTAGATATAGATGAGTTTGTTTCTTCATGGGAACAGATTTGGAGAATTTTAAAGGGGTCATATGATGCGATTTCAAGTTTTGCTTTCTCTTTGGAGTGTTACAAGCTTATTGTGTATAGATAAGATCCCAGAAGTTGCATAGACTAAAGTCTTAAACCAAAGAGATATTCTTTATCAAAGTTAAGACTCTGCCAAGTATGTTTTGTAAGGAAATATAAGTATGTTTGTAAGAATGTAAGTATGTTGTGTTATTAGTGTATTTGCTATTGACTGTTCAAATGGAGTTTTGCGCGTCGTGTGTGTGGTGTGTGTGTGTGTGTGTGTGTGTGTGTCGGGTGTGTGTGTGTGTGTGTGTGGGTGTGTGCATGTTTATGTGGTTTATGAGGACACAAATTTGTATAATGACATGGTATGACATAGGTATTACAAGGAGAAGGTGATTTATGAGGACATTTTCAGTGTCCCCATAATTTAAAACGCTTATAAATCATACAGAGTGAGTTTTTTGAGGGAAAATATCAAATGCACCGTCTCCTGTGAGGGCTAAGTTTAGGTGTAGGGTAGGTGTAGGGCAATAGCACATACGGTTTGTACAGTATAAAAACCATTACGCCTATGAAAGTCCCCGTAAACCACAAAAACAACGTGTGTGTGTGTGTGTGTGTGTTGTGTGTGTGCTCGCGTGTGTGAGAGAGGGAGACACAGTCACATCACAACTGGGGGAAGGGAAGTTGTGGCCTAATGGTAGAGAGTCAGACTCATAATCCAAAGGTTGCTGAGTTCGAGTCTCGGGCCGGCAGGAATTGTTGGTGGGGGGAGTGAATGTACAGCGCTCTCTCCACCTTCATTACCACGGCAAGGTGCCCTTGAGCAAGTCCCTGAACCCCCAAATGCTCCCCGGGCGCTGCAGCATAAACAGCTGCCCACTGCTCCGTGGTGTGTGTTCACGTGTGTGTGTGTGTGTTCACTGCTGTGTGTGTGCACTTGGATGGGTAGATGCAGAGCACGAATTCCAAGTATGGGTCACCATACAGTTATTAACTGTCTTTACATTTATTTTGAAAGCTAAAGCTCGTGATAATGGAAAGGCGTTACATTTCCGAGTCAGCTGGCCAATCAGAGCAGACTGTGCTTGTCGGAAGGAGGGACTTTGTAGAAAACGAAGCGTTTGAGAGAGGCGGGCATAGAGGACCTACAATGTACAGTATGTAAATATGTGTTTTTTGAACATTAAAGCATGTCAGCATATTCTGTTACGCCAAATACACAAAATAATGATCTTTTAAAAAGCATCATATTAACACCCCTTTAACACTATCAATTGCTCACCAACGAGTCTAAACAGCTGATAAAAACATCACACTAATCCACAATATACAAATACATCTTTAAGATGGTTTCCAAAAAAATTCAAACTCTATCCATAATATTGTTTTCTCCAGTGTAAGGGCTCAATTCCCAGGAGCAAAAGAAAGAGAGGATGCATGGAATGGCTGTATAGTACTGGCACAGATAAGATCACATAAAATGTGTAGAAACATCTAGATTGCTATGCAGCCATACTGCCATCTAACTTTGCAAGGGAACAATACAGTGTATACACTATTTTTGTTGATTGCTTTTATTGTATGCATCTACGTACATGATAACTTGTGATTATTCTGGACAACATTTAAAAGGAATATTTCACCCAAAAGTGAAAATTTGCTTAAAATGTGCACCCTCAGGCCATCTACGTTCCCACTGAGTTCACAATAATCCACACGACAAGTCCATCGTTAACGCATTTAACTTTACATAGTGAGGTCAAAATACAAGTCTATAAATTAGCAATATCACACACGACTACGAGTATGGTCTTGAGTTTAAACAACAGTTCAACGACATAAATAAGAAACAACCACAGAGTGTGGTTATGAAGAAAAACATTATCTACATCTGGTCTGAAAGTAAGCATTATTATGTTATTTTATTTATTTTTTTGATTGAAATATTATTAATTTTAACATCAACATGATTGATAACCTGTGCAACTCGGCCTGATGTTTGGAACAACCTACGCATCTTTGCTCACATGAAATACCTTAATTAGCCGTGTAACATAACAGTATAGTATCAATGCATTGTTTGACCATTACTCTGTATATGAATGCTTCATAGAAAGTGTTACCAAATATATGTAAGTAATTGCTAAATTTACATTTAAAACATGCTTAAATGCAATGCAATGCTTTTTTTTTGTTGCATTTTAACATATTGCGTGTATTCAGAGGCCTTTAACAAAATGTGTATTCAGAGGTCTTTTAATAAAATGTGTGTATTCAGAGGTCTTTTAATAAAATGTGTGTATTCAGAGGTCTTGTCCTATGTCAGAATCCCGATGAAAGAACAGACAGTTGCTGTCTCCTCGGCCATCCCAACACCTGCTAATGTCATTGAGATGCTCAATGTCTTTCACACATCCTTTCTCTCTGGCTGACTCGTAGATGTGACAAACAATAAAATACTTTTGACAGGAGACAAACTGGCCATCGAATCTGAAGGCATCATAAACTGCAGATGTGCTGGCATGCACAGTTCTCACGCCAAACTTTAAAGCACACAGGTTCCAATAAAAAATACCTGTCAGCAGCTGCATAAATCACTAGTTCTGAATTTATATTGTACATTTTCATCTGTCTTTGGTTATTTTAAAGTTAATTTCGCTCTCTTGTACTATCATTCATTTTGGGAGTTTACTTTTTTCTTAATTGTCGCTACTGAAATCATATCAGGTCAGCATTTTTAAATGTTAACATTTAACAAAGGAATAGTTCTCTGTAAGCATATTAAAATCGTGTTGGTTTGGTTATGGGCATTGGATACAGGTGCATCTCAGATAAGATTAGAATGTCGTAAGGATAAATTGTCTCATTTACATTCAGAGGCGTGCGCTTAATGGGTGTGAGTGAATTCAGTTGACTAAGTCAAAATCATGAAATCAAATTGTGAAACCTAATTTCAATAAAAACCCACCATTGGCTATACAAGTCTTTGGTTCAAGACTTGAAGTCCCCAAGTTCAGCTCAACATCAATGTGCAATGGTGACATGTGCAAATCAGTCTTCAAAACTGGTCAAGTTTGGAAACAGGTGCTACACAAGCAATTGGAATAAATTGAGATGGGGCCTATGGTCTCTCAGTTTGGTTCCAGCACTGAGTTGTGGAGAGAAGACAATGGAACATTGAACTCACCAAGGAGGGACAATCATTGACACAAACTCATTCAAGGAGGGTAAGAGAATCACATAGAGAAGCTATGGGTATTGTCAAGAGGAAAATGACAAACAAGAGACCAAAAACATGCAGATGAGCTGAAGGCCACTGTCAAAGAAACCTGGGCTTCATACCACCTCAGCAGTGCCACAAACTGATCACCTCCATGCCACGCCGAATTGAGGCAGTAATTAAAGCAAAAGGAGCCCCAGTATTGAGTACATATACAGTAATGTACATATACTTTCCAGAAGGCCAACAATTCAACAATTCATTAAAAGAAAATTTTTTTTATTGGTCTTATGAAGTATTCTAATTTGTTGAATTGGTGGGTTTTTGTTAAATGTGAGCCAAAATCATCACAATTAAAAGAACCAAAGACTTAAACTAAATTTAAAATTGTATACACGAGTTTCACAATTTGAGTTGAATTACTGAAATAAATGAACTTTCCACGACATTCTAATTTATTGAGATGCACCTGTACTATAATTTTATCATATCTCATGTCATTCCAAACTTGCACTGAATGACTTTATTTCTTACCTTAATAATATAGGTTAGACATTCCTTTAAATATCTTCTTTTGTGTTTTGCAGATGAAATTAGTTATACAGGTTTGGAACAACATGAGGGTGAGTAAATGGTAACAGATGTTTCATGTTCAAGTGAACTGTCCCTTTAAAGACTAGACCAGTGCTTCCCAAACCTGTCCTGGAGGACCCCCTGCCCTGCATATTTAGCATGTATCTCTTATCTAACACACCTGATTCCACTCATCAGCTCGTTAGTAGAGACTGCAAAAACTAAATTGGGAGTGTCTGATTAGGGAGACATACAAAATGTGCAGGGCCGGGGGTCCTCCAGGACAGGTTTGGGAAGCACTGGACTAGACACATGATCTGCTGCAGAGCAATGCTGCACACTGGTGGTAGCTTTGAGTTAAAGCACCTTTTCTCAAAGCATGCACTGAATGGAATATGTTTGGGTTTCCCCTCACTCATTTTAAATTTAGATTAAAATCATTTAAATGATAAAAAACACTAAAATCACAGAATAAAATATTCATTCAGCAGACAGTCAAAGGAAGCACCTGATGCAAAGGAAAATCAAATTGTGTTGATTTCTAATCAAGACAAGGACAACTTCACTTTCTGTAAACACAGTTTATTTTGTATTAATTACAATACAAATTACATTTGCAGAACACAAAATGTCATGTTACATGAAAGATATAGGTTTCCTGCCAATATCAATGATTACAAATAATCTATATATACTGTAGTCATATCTAGTTGCATAGAAATGAGAATGAAAATAAAATACATCTTTAAGTAAAGCCTCCAAGGTGATAAAGTAAAACACAGATCCAAAAACATGCACTTAAAAACCTATTAGAAATGTTTCAGTAAATAAAGTATCACTATATATTCTTGATAAAAAGGTTATTTATTGGCATTAATGGCTCCCTGACGAACCTTTAACATCCATTGACCCGTTCCATTGCACACAACATTCTTTAAAATGTTCTTCACACCAACTCTGGACTGAAAGTTCTCCAAGGAACCAAAAAATGGTTCTTCTATGGCATCACTTTGGGAACTTGTATTTTTAAGAGTGATAACCACTACATAAGATAATAACTACATAAATACTTTGTCCTTAAAGACATGTTTCCATTTGTGCTAGCATTCTATCAGTGACATATCTGGAAAAAGCTCCAGGACATTTTTCAAATATCATCTGTATTCATACAGGACAGAGGACGGATCGTGTTATTTCCCTGAGCCTGGGTTAGGCATGCAGTCGGATCATCTGGCTATATCTCCTGTTCCTTCAGACCTGTTCAGCAGGTTCAGACACAATGCCAAATGCTCTACCTGAGTCCTCCTTACTCTCTCTCTATACATGAAATAAAAGCAGAGTCAAAGAAAATCCTGACCAAACATTTTTATTCGGCTCCTTCAGCAAAGCCTTTCAAGAAAAAAGATGCACATTTTCAAAAGCTGCTCCGTGGCTGCACAGTCACAGTGACAAGGCACATCGGCACACACTCTGGTGCTTCTGCGATCGAGGTAAACATCTGATGACTGGGTGAAAGAGTTCAACTCGTATTCACCCAAACAAGCGCTCAGTTTAGCCAAGCTTTAAGTCATTTATATATGCACAAGTACCCATAAAGCTGGGTAAATGTCACAGATGAGATCATATAAGATATAATTCTGACTGAATGAGCAAGAAACGAGAGTGGAAGGAGATAAAGAGTAAATATACAGGCTGGAGCTCGTCTAGCATAAAACATTTCTATTCATGTAGAAAGACTGAGCCCTTGAATACTGAGTTTTCAGCTAGATTTAAATAAGCTAAACATGTTAATCAGATGTATAAATTATATCAAAATACATAATTTTAAGACAAGAATAAAATCTGATTGTCCTCCTGACTAGACAAAGGTCCTGAGATACACAAATGCAGTTAACAAAGTCTGAACTTCTATTTAAAGGTCCTGCAGAACACAACACATTGTTTTTTCAAAAGCAATTATGCTGTAATAGATATAAACAGAAGATTACTTATCTATTTTAAAAAGGTATAGGGATAGTTCTCTCAAAAATGAAAGCTGTCATCATTTACTCACCCTCATGTGGTTCCAAACCTGTATGACTTTATATTTTTAGTAATGATTTAGTGTTTTTGTGCAATGCAAGTCTATGTTTTGGACCCCATTAACTTAAGTGCATAGAAAACAGCTTTTGGTGCATAGACAAACATTCTAGATATCTTCTTTTGTATATAAAAAGTGATACAGATTTGGAATTACATGAGGTTATATAAACATTCATATAGCTCTGAATTGCTGAAACAGACAAATATTAAATGCAAAGACAACTTCAGATCAATACATTACAAAGTGTTACACAGCAGTGTCACAATCGGCATCTTGTGACTTCAAGCTTTGGGCGATGGCATCACTAAGAGTGTGAAACTGTATTTCTTTGGTCTCTTTCTTTGGGTCATAATAGCCTCCCCTCCGCAAAGAATCAATAACGGAGGTGTTGCACTGCGCCAAAAGCACATTGATTCCCAGCCCCTTGTAGTCCTTGCATACCTCTTTCAAAGCATTGACCCCAGCAGTGTCCAGAAACAGCACTGGACTGCAGTCTATGACCAACGTGTGCAAGCTGTTGTGCTGTAGCAGGTGCACATTGGTGGACACGTCTAGCTCTTGCTTTTGGTCTTCTCCACCTTGTTTCTGATTCCTCTGCTTGTCTAGTTTCCTGCGCCTGGCCTTCTCTTTAAGCGGATCCAGACCCACAATGCGGTACAGTGACTTCTTAAAAAGAGCTTGGTTGGCATAGTAGATGGGAGCATTGTATCGGAAAACAGCCACCCCTGGCTGGCTCTGGAGACCCTTGTAGGACGCAAGGTCCTCAAAGAGCTCGCGGTCCCCTGCTTGGCCCAGCTGACGGACCTGGGCGGACTGGGTTCGTCCTAACACACAGAACGCAGAGACCAGGACTCCAACTAGCAGACCAAGCTCAGTGTTCACTAGCGCTGATGTAGCCATAGTAACCAGCCAGATGATAGCATCCACATGGTTGACGCGCCACATTTGAGGAATGTCCCCAAACTTTCGCAGTGCCCCGCGGAGGTTGACGACTATGATGACGGCCAGAACACATCTGCGGAGAAGAAGAGGACACAATTACACTGCCGTTCAAAAGTTTGGGATCAGTAAGATTTTTTGGTTTTTAAAGAAGTTTCTTATGCTCATCAAAGCTGTATCTATTTGATCAAAAATACAGAAAAAACTAAGTTTGTGCAATATTATTGCTATTTAAAATAACAGTTTTCTATTTTAATATACTTTAAAATATTATTTATTCCTGTGATCAAAGCTGAATTTTCAGCATTAATCCAGTCTTCAGTGTCACATGATCTTCAGAAATCATTAGAATATGCTGATTTATAATCAGTGTTGGAAACAGTTTAATATTTTTTTGTGGGAATTTATAATTTTTTCAAGGTTTATTGATGAAAGGTTAAAAAGAACAGTGTTTATTCAAAATAAAAGTTGTTACAATATACACTACTATTCAAAAGTTTGGGGTCAAATTTATAGTTAGAAAAGATTTATATTTTGAGTAAATGCTGTTCTTTCATCAAAAAAAAATAAGTATCACAAGTTCCCAAAAAATATTAAGCAGCACAACAGTTTCAACACTGATAATAAATCAGCATATTATAATGATTTCTGGAGGATCATGAAGACTGGAGAAATAGCTGATGAAAATTCACAGAAATAAATTACATTTTAAAGTAATAGCATCTCTCAAATGGCTACCAGTGAACTACAGGATAAAATATAAAACTCTTTATATGTTTTTAAAGCAGTGCATGGATGGCTCCTGCTTATGTGTCTGAGCTCATTGCTGTTCATCAAGCACCTAGGTCTCTAAGATCCAATAATATGCTTACTGTCCCTCGTACTCATTTAAAGTTAAAAGGGATCGGGCCTTTGCTGTTGCAGGGGAAGCTCTGGAATAGTCTCCTCAGTATTAGAGAGTTTCAACTTGAATGTTTTTAAAGTTGAAGTCAAAAAACCTCTTGTCTTTAGCCTTTGAGAGTGTGGGCTAGTTTTTGCAGAAATTTGTGTTTTAATGAGTGTTTTCTTGCATGTACAGCACTTTGGTCTGCAGGTGCAGTTGTAAAGTGCTCTATAAATAAAGTGAAATGAAATGAAATGAGTATATTAAAATAGGAAACCAATATTAGAATTCCAATAAAATTTCACAATATTACAGTTTTTTTATCAAATAAATGCAGCCTTGATGAGCATAATAGACTCCATGAAAAAACCTTACTGATCCCAAACTTTTGAATGGCAGTGTAGGTGAAGTCTAGATAATTTCAACATGAAAATGGCATAATTTGTACGTACTTCTGCAATGAGTAGAAGACGGGTGCTATTACAAGCAGGACGAGCAGAATCACAAGAGCGGTCACCAACCCCGAGAGCTGAGTCTGGCAACCAGTCGACTCCTTCACAAGAGTCTTGGTCAAAGCGGCGCTGGTCGTGAAACAGCGGAAGAAGGAAGGAATGATATTACAGAACCCAATAGCATACATCTCCTGGTTAGGGTCCACCATATAACCATGCTTCTTGGCAAACATCTCAGACAGAGACACAGTAATGGCGAAACCAACAATGGCAATTGAGAACGCGTCAACAGCGATATTGGGTATGAAAGACCAGTTGGGAAGCTGCGGAGGCATGAAGCCTGTGGGAATGTGTCCGGCTACACTCGAGCCATAAGTTTCCTCAAACCGTCCAAAGTGGGAAGCTAGAGTAGCAGCAATGACCACAAAGAGTTCAAAGGGAATAGGGGCCTTGAGCTTGGCCTTGAAGCGGTCGTTGAGCTCTTTGGCGGGTACAAGCACAAGCAAGCAGATAATGCTGGTTACGAGGTCACAGAGGTTGGTATGACCCAGATTCTTGAAAAGATTGACCCAGGTTTTTATGAGCGAACCCCAGCCTTGGACACGAGGAAGGTGAAGGCCCAGAAAGTACTTTATCTGGGATGTGAGGATGGTGAGAGAAGCACCAGTTGCGAAACCACTCAACAGAGAATCCGAGAGGTAGACGGAGACAAAGCCAACCTGTAGGAGACCCATCAACACCTGCAACCCAAGAAAATAATAATTTAGATATTTAAAAAAAATCTGAGAGAAGATGACTAACCTTGACTAACCTGGTAGACCCCTGCGGTGAATGTTAGTGTTGCTGCCACCATGACTGCATAGCAGCTTCGGTCACAGATTGGACCAGTGCTGTTGTCCACATTTCCAAAGGTGGTCTGATTGGTGCCCGACGGATATCCTGCCAAAGTAAGTTCCCTGTCCACAACCTGTCCCACCAGAAGACACAATACCCCAAACATCCCCACAGAGATGTGCCTGGAAGTTCCCAGTAGGGCATAGATAATGCTGGCAAAGAAAGATGTATAGAGCCCATAAATAGGGTCTTGTTCTGCCAGTAAAGAATAGGCGATGCACTGGGGAACCAAGAGGATGCCCACGATAAGGCCAGACATGGCATCCCCAATGATCCAGTCTTTGAATTGATATCTTGGCAGCCATTTCACGATTGGGATGGAGTCTACGAGCAGGGCTTTGACTCGAGCAGAACTGCAGGAACACTTTTTTCCCACTTTCTTTCTCAACACGTCCTTCCAGGACACTTTCTCTTTTACACGCTCTTCTAAAAGAAAAGGAACATCAGGCCCCTTCTTAGCATCATCCTCTGCTGGAACACGGTCACAGACTTCTTCAATTGGCATAATGTCCAGAAACTCTCACTGAAACGGCACAAACAAGCACATTGATTAATTGGGCTTTAAAAAGTAGTTTGGTCTACATAGGTGAAAAGAAGAAGGGTGTATCTTGGTTTTTTTGTGTAATCTTAAGTATGATTATCATCGATTATCGCTAATTTTTTGTCATCATTTACTCATTGTCATTCCAACCCTTCTTATCTTTCTTGAAACGCAAAATTACTTATCAGGCAGAAATTACAAGCTTCTGTTTCACACACATGTGATTTAAGCCATAAAATGTCATAAAAGTAGTTAATTAAACTCATGTGCCATATTGACATGAGGTGGTCATATGGACTTTTCTAATACTCTTAAAAGTTGTTGTTGTACAGTATATTAGGCACAACAATATTTATGTAAAGGGGGAAAAATAAAGAAATCAATCTATCAATGTCAGTACCAGCAGACTTTATTATACAACCACTAACACTATTTACCATGACTTAATTAATTAATAAAATCCAACTTCTTCATCAGAGAAAACAGAGTGCATATATTATTACTCATTATGACTGTAGGAACAAAAATGTAAGAAGCACCTGTCACAGTCTTGCTGCTTTGCCAACTGTGGAATTCAGAGTATTTTGAGATCTGCTGCACGATTTGTTCACGTTACAGAAAAAAACGAGGACCATAAAGTATTAATGATTAAATAAAGCAGTAAAGATTGTACTTTAGGTTAATTATCAGCTACTTAGCAGTACATAAACTGAGTGCATTAACTACTGATCTGGACTGCTTGCAACTACTGCAAAACGTCTCAATTGAACACATTGTCTTTGCATACTCTTTATTACATTATAATATGTGACCTTGGACCACAAAACCAGTCAAACGGGTCAAATTCTTTTTATTGAGATTTATCATAAATAAATAAGCTTTCCATTGATAGGACAATATTTGGCCGAGATACAACTATTTGGAAATCTGGAATCTGAGCGTGCAAAAAAAATATATTGAGAAAATCACCTTTAAAGTTGTCAAAATGAAGTTCTTAGCAATGCATATTACTAATCGAAAATAAAGTTTTGATATATGCAAATATACCCGTGCTACTTATGACTGGTTTTGTGGTCCAGGGTCACATATTTCTCATAGCTGGTTTACACCAAATACATTTCAGCTTGCATTCTTCATATTTTGCAATCCATACATAAATGTGTTATAATGTCATACATAACACCGATACGCTCTCAGAAAAAAGGTACAACACCATCACTGGGCCTGCATGGGAACGATGTTGCCTCCCTCCAGCACTATAATCAACCTTCCCCAGCTGTTCAAATTCTGTCTCATCCCACAGAGATACACATCTCTACATCGAGAGGCTAGCTGAGGTGACCACGAGTCTTGCCAGGCAAACATCTTTTGAGTCAGTTTTCGTTTCTTTCCTGATAAAGTGGCTTGACTAACTGGGTGAAAAACAAGAGATTATGGCATTGGTCACACACCTAGAAACTGAATGCAACCTGTGGGAGCTGCAATGACGGCACCTCGAGGCACTTCACAAGCTCAATGAGAATGCAGTCAGTGGAAACTTGCCTTGTCAGCACAGATAACAGGGTTTTGTACTTGGATTAAAACGCAGGATGAAAACAGGTACAGTTAAAGGTCACTAAAGTGATTCTGAATAATGTAGAACAAGCCGAAAGACTATACGATTGAAGTCTCAGAACAAACAAATTTCCTTCAATTCTCAGTTTCTCCGGCCTGTCAGCCACAAAGTGTCTTCAAGACTCAAGAAGCGCCCACTGCAGATAAGATAAGACTGAGAGAACCCACAATGCGGTACAGTGACTTCTTAAAAAGAGCTTGGTTGGCAGAGTTGAGTGGGAGCCCCCCCATCTATGGGGATGTAGCACACACCCCCCCCCCCACACACACACACACACAGAGTAATAGGCCTCAAAAGACTGCCTCTTCTAGCCCAAGTCCTCACTACCATGCCTGGTCACATTTACATAATACCTTCAGCGTGCACCTGATGGACCCTCTGCAGCAGCCAATACGATTCAGATTCAATGGTGCATTCATATTTTGTGGCAACCCTGCTATGGTTTTTCTGCACCAAAACCAGAATCAGTTTTCCAACAGTGAAGATGGGTATCCACAACTATTTTACAGTTTATGTAACGGCTTAAGTGAGGGAAAGAGCTAAAATCCCATTAAACAAACTAAATTTTTTAAACAAATATTAAACTACTGATTTAAAGTTGTTGATTATATCTATAAAAACAGTATTTTAATTTCTCTGAAAAGTATTAATATATACACAAATCGTTTGTGCGGTCTCTGCCAAGCCATTTTGGTACAATTTACTCACTGTGACTTAGGTGAAATTTTCCATACATCATGGGTAATGTAGTTTTTCACCATAAATTCAGCTGTTAATGTGATTATTTCAAAATAGGTTTAAATAATGCAAACTGATGGCTTCAGTAAAAAGCATTCACCATCACTGACCAACCTTGGAACTTTTTAACGGTTTATAAGTTATCATTAAAAATCAATTTTGCTATGGAGAAAATTACTTCCAACCCGACTGCTACACTTTATAAATAAATAAATAAGTTAAAATATTATTTGCACTGGATATTCACCAGATAGTTGTGTCAGTCTGTGCAGATGCATTAACAGCCATCATTCAAATTAAAATGTTTCTTGCACTGAAATGTCACACTGAATTTCCAGACAGGCTTTAAGACAACGCTTTCTTAATGAAATTAGGGAAAAGCATGTGAATTGATATTTACAGCTTCAAAGCTGACATTTATTGATCATTAACAACATGCAAATATGTCGAAATGGGACCAGATGCTTTATTTGTTTTGTGATTTGTTGAAGTGCCCATTTGGTTAAACTTTGGTTTGTGGTCCGATTGGCAGCTGGGGAATGCAACTTGCGTCACATGATAACGTTCAGTCATGGGGTGACATGCTCAGGACATGGTCTTGCATTTAAAAAATACAGTCATAGTCATAGATCAGTCCATTATGAGTACAGTCAAATTGGTTGACTTAACAAGAGACTTGGAGCCAGGAGAAGATGCATCTTTTGCGTTGCATTTACGGGTTCGTAATGTAAAGGTGATGCAGACAACCATGGTTTACATTACGAACCCGTATATAAATAAATAAATCACAACATTAACAAATTAAATGGAGTGGACTAATGATGCTGACGACGTGTACACTTTATACACCCAGAAAGCCCAAAACAGACTTATATGAGAAGTAATAGTAACATTTGAGAGGCATCCCGCTATCGCTGTGGCTAAGCTGAATAACAAGCATGAAACTTAACTGATGAAATGTGAAGATGATATGGTTTATGCGTTTTTCAAGTCTTCTCCAGGTAATAAATATGAATGATACAATGTGAACCTGGACCACAAAATCAGTCTTAAGTGTCAATTTTTCAAAATTTAGATTTATACTTCATCTGAAAGCTGAATTAAGAAGCTTTCCATTGGTGTGTAGTTTGTTAGTATCGGACAATATTTGGTCGAGATACAACTATTTTAAAATCTGGAATCTGAGGGTGCAAAAAAATCTAAATCGCTTTTAAAGTTGCCCAAATAAAGTTCTTGGCAATGCATATTACTAATCAAAAATTAAGTTTTGATATATTTACGGTACAAAACATCTTCATGGAACATGATACTTACTTGTTTTGGCATAAAAGATAATTCGATCATTTTGACCCATACAATGTATTTTTTGGCTATTGCTACAAACATACCCCAGCGACTTAAGACTGCTTTTGTGCTCCAGGGTCACATATATTTTCTGCCTTATTCTGTGATAAAAATGGATACAAATAAAAGTGTTTGTAGTATATATATATAAACTAATTGTACAATCATAACCATATGATGTTATTACTGTCCAGCAGTATATTTTATTTCTTAGCCAATTAAAAAATAAGAGATAATATTTTTTGTCAATTAAACATAGCCTACATAAATACTATAATATTTATTATTACTACTACATTTGACATTTCTGTCCCCCTCACTTCTGAAATGATTGCTCTTCCTCTGCCCTGCAACATAACTGAATATAAAACTTTAGCTATATGCCGTGTTATCTTTATTTGGGAATCACATATTTTGTGGCTCCAAGTGAATTTTATTCTGTAGGAAAGGGGCCAAAATCGGCTCCTTTGACGTTGAAGGTTGCAGACCCCTGCCCTAACCGAATGATCAAAGCCACGTCTTGTTTACACTAAAACAAAACGACACGTTGCAGAAATCAGAAGTACAGACGTCGCATTTTAAAACTTTATTTTAGTTAAATAATCCTGTGGTGTGAAAAAAAAATGTAATCACAACATTCAAATATCAAATAGCCCTGAATATTGTTGACAGGGTGATGTGCAAACTTTATTAAATTCATAAAGCTACTGCTTACTGGTGTCTTTTTGTCTCTCGTATGACATGTCATACGTATGTCTCGTGTATATATATATATAGGCTAACTTACTAGCCTGCAATTTTAACTTCTTCAAACTTAAATTAAACTAATTAAATAGTCTAAAACATGTGAAAGAACAGCAGCGATGCAGCCTGATATAAGAGTGGTTTGTTTCCCGCAGTGCTCTGCATTCATGAATGGCACTATTGAAAACAAAACTGCTACGTGTACATCTGACTCAACGTATCAACTGATGCTAATATTCAGTGTTTAAAACTCACCTCAGACCAGCTGCGCAATGAGATCGTTTCATTTATTCACCAGGAGGACATTTAATCACTCAAGAGTTTCACCTCAGTGCGTGTACACTACAGACCCGTGGCTACTTAAAGTTTACGATCTATTCGTGACACATGAAGCCTCGCTAAGTTTGAATATCACGTGGACAGTGAAAAAAACACTACGACTCGTCACGTGACTGCTAATTCCTGGTTGGGTCCGAAACCCTAAAAAACACTGCTTTCTCAGTATTCACAAAGTTTTCGGAGGTCGACCACACAAGCCTTCAAAGTTTCGAAACAGTGCCTGTGCCCGGATTGCACAAATACTACGGCGAAGGCTTGACTTATGAATATTGATCTTGCGCGCTCAATAGGTCGATCTGATTGGCCAAAAGCAGACATAGGCAAGTAGGGCGAATCTTACTGTGCTGAAGGCTTGGCTCATGAATATTAATTCCACCAATTGACGCTACTGGCGGGATTCTACGTGACGTCAGCGTTGCCTATGTAATAGTAATACATTCAACCTTCGCAATACTATGATTCATGCATACTTAATTTATGTTATCCCAGACTGAATTAGGCTACATTTCTCACTCATTATGTCTTAAGGAACAAAAATATAAGAAGCAACAATCAGGATAAAATGACTCTATGTAATATCTCCATTGAGATCTGTTGCAATTTATTAATCAGTGAGGGAACATATTTTAATTTTAGCTGGATGAGACTGGATTTATGCTACATAAAAATTCACTCAACAGATGGGGATAAAGTATTAATGATTATATAGAACAAATATACTTTGGTTTTATCGCAAACTACTAGACAGTGTGCCAGCAATAATGTGCACTGTGTTAAGCAAACACTAAGATTAGATGGCATTAGGACACTTTCAGTCCAGTTACAGTTTTTACAATCATTTTTGCACTAATAACAGAACCTTAATTCATTTTTTCAAAACTCTAGACACATAATTCACAACTGAAGATCAAAATGCACATTTTTCATAACACTTAACACTTTTTCCAAATGCGACACTCTCTGTGAAAACCCAGCTAAAGTTATTTTTTGTAGATTTGCTATTTTCTGCATAAAATCATCCTACATATTGTAAGGAATATTCTGTGCAAATATATTCTTTGTATCTTTAATATTGACTGAATAAGGCCATGTCAAGTATTGAAATCAGTGAAATGAATGCTAGTAATCAAACATTGATGCTCGTTATCTCAGAATGAGATTTTTAGACTTTAGCCTGGATTTTACCGAGAGGGTCACAAATGCTTGATACAGTTCACATGAGCCAAATATCTTTTTTTCATTGAACTAAAATCACAGGTTCAAAATAACACAACTTAGCATCAAAGTATTACTATTGAACTGCAAAGAAACTATGGCTATATTGTGTGTGGGTGAACTAAAGTAATGTTCCTATGATATTTCATAATAAATTAGAATTTTGAACCAATGCTTCTGCCAATGCAAGGCTTCTTTAAAGATATGAACGCAATATGCAATGTTTTGAACATTGGACGGCCTGTGTTACAAATAATGACTGTTTTCAGTTTTGTGTCTAGAGTTTTGAAAAATGACATGAAGGTTCTGTTATTAGTGCAAAAATTATTGTAAAAAAAACTGTAAATGCCAACAATCAACACTGAAATGAGGCCAACAATGCACAAATTATAAAAAATTCTCTATTGTTTAGCTATTTTGTATTTTTATAATATTATAGTACAATTTGTGGTAATGTAAACTCATCATTGACATGATGATATTTTGATGATTATGTATGTGTGTGTGTGTGTGTGTGTGTGTGTGTGTGTGTGTGTGTGTGTGTGTGTGTGTGTGTGTGTGTGTGTGTGTGTGTGTGTGTGTGTGTGTGTGTGTGTGTGTGTGTGTGTGTGTGTGTGTGTGTGTGTGCGTGCGTGGCGTGCGGCGTGTGTGAATTTGCGGCATTTTCCACGACAGTGTGAATTTTGACATTTTCCAGACAGATGTTGAGCATGTCAAATGTCAAATTGTGTAGGTTAATTAGCTAAACTTTAACCCTGGGTCAAACAATGTTCTCTATTGCTATGAGGCCACAGGTCTTAATCCATATGGCCTTCAAATTCTACACAGGCTCGAGGAGAGTCAGCAACACTCCCCTGCGAAGAAACAAAGAGCACTGTGTGTATGAAAGAACACAGCATTTTTGTTTAATCTGACAATAATTCAAACACTTTTTATTGGCATATTTTCTCTGAATCTGTCCATTTTTGTTTTTATTTCTGAATTTTCCTGTTACATTAATTGTAAATGAATAAATAATTATTTAATTTATATATTCATTCATTTATTTTGTATAAGAGTTTCTTCTGCTGAACATAAGGATGTTATTTAGTTATTTGTGTGGGTAACTAAACAGTTGCTGGTCCCCATTAACTACCATAGTATTAATAAAATAAAGATAAAATAAAAAGAATAATATAGAATTCAGTGGAGACTAGAAATAGTTTAAACCAGAAACTCAAACAGGTTTAGAACAAATTGAGGGTGAGTAAATGAAGACACAATATTAATGTTGTAGTGAAATATATCCGTAGCATGTTTTGAATTTTGAAAGTTCTAAAAACATTGAAAAGAACATTTAAAAAAAGAAAGAAAGAAAGATAAACATTTGCTAACTGCTTATTCTAGAGATCCATTTTCTCCATAAATTTTTTTTGTATTTATTTTTAATTTTTATCCACAATAAATGTGTGCTGTCTTAACGAGTCATTGATAATTTGATATGTCCAAAGGAAAGATTAATTAATAAGGAACAAAGCAAGCTCAGAGATGCCAGTGCTGCTGTTGCAGATGTTTATAACCCTTTTATTGGCAAAATAGCTCAAAACAGACAATACTGTGTGAAAACTGCAAGTTATTATATTATTATATAACACTTAATATTAACTTAGTGTTTATTGAATTCTATAAAATCAATATCAAATGTTGACATTCGGGAAAATTAATATCATGACCTATGATCTCATCTGAATAGATTCCTTGAAATCCAAATGTCATCAAGCTAATAAAAAGGGGATGTTAACGGCTGTTATTGCTCACTATTAGACTAACAGATGATACCAAATGTTCATAAATAACAATCTAAGCTAAAATAATCAGCTAATATTCAGGCATATAAAGGAAACAAGCAAGGTCATGTAATGTGATTCAGTGTCAGATGTGAAAAGTCTCATCTCATGCACCATATGATGTTTACACGGTTACTGGGCTTTGGCACATGAAACAGCATTTACTAAACACTGTCAACATATATATTGCATGTAATAATTATGCTTACAAAAATAGTACTTATTAAAACCAAGTCACATCAAAGTCTCATAACTGTGCACCTCTAATTTAAAGAAGCTGCTAGGAAACAACGTTTTTCATTTCAATGCAATGTTGATTGAGATGCAGCATCTTCTGGAGCTTTATCCACTGGTGTTGCTGATGGACAGAAGATTGCTCTGACTTTATGAATGGCACTGTTGAAAACACGACTGCAAAACTGCAACATGTACAGCTGTTTACTTTTATTATATAGGTATTGTCAAGCATTGAATTCAAGTTAAAATGGAGAGACAAGATGATGAAAGAGGAAAAAGAAAAAAGAGGAAAATAACTTTAATGTACATTGCACTGTATAAGGGGAAATGACAATGATGTAACAATGATAAGATTTAGGATTAGCTGACGTGGATGTGAACTTGTCATGTTGTTCTTTGGGATGGATAACTAAACAGAACACTACTAAGAATTGTCCTTTGAATAATAATAATATTATATATTCTGTATATATTATAAACTTAAATTATGCTTTCAATTGGGACAAGAAGGGTGACAAAAGACCTCATAGAAGTGACAGTAGAGGGCACTATTGAGGCTGTTTTAAGAAAAGAGATCCAGAAAAATGAGGAGCGCTATCTAGATTTAACGGGTAGTGAACATTTTGATGATAATGTTTCTGGTGTTTTACTTTAGAAACTTTTGTTTTTGTCATTCCTATTTCCATATAGAAAGGAGTCAAATGTGATGTTTATTCAGTCTCATCTTATTAATAATTCCCACTTTTGCTTTAAATAGCCTATGTTCTTAATGTTAATGCTAGGGCGAAGGTTTGATTTTGACTGAACATAACAGCAGTTAACACCCCCTTCTCCCCATGCACCCAACTACCCCAACATTTTCATGTTTAGGCTATAATAGACTTTTGACCACAGTTTCATGTCATCTAAAGTCTTAATTTATAGCGAACTAACATAGCCTACTTATAACTCATAAAGATATTTTTATGTTAGTATATTCATCAGACAAAAAGTAGTCTACACCATTTTGATTAGCCTACAATACGTAAAATCAACAACAGCTATATTTCACACATAAACAAAAATCTGGCTCTTAACCTCTTTTTCCTTTATTGAAAGTTGATCTAGACAAGTGGAAACGATGTCTATTATTCTTAAAGTCAAAACTGTATAGGCCTATCTCTATAGCCTATTTATCCGATATGTGTCCACTTAAGGTGTACGTTTTATTTATAATTTTTTCTTAACCTGGGAACACATCCCTTAAGAAAATGAACCATGGTTTTACTACAAAAAAACGGAGTTTGGCTCCCTCTTGAGGAGGAGGAGCTTAGCAGAAAGCGTCCTGTCACGTGACCTAAATTACCATTCCGGCCGCCTTTCGACAAATCAAGTAGGTCGATCGGGCAAACGTCACTCAAGGATCTTAATATTCATGAGTCAGCCTTCGCCATAGTAGACAGCGGTCTATGGGTGGTACACTGACTGACGGAGGAGGGAGATGGATGCGACGCCGCTGTCTACCGGCTGTGGTACTGAACATTTTAAATAGAACAATAGAGTTGGCTCGTTTTGAATGGCAATGATTTTACCGAGGAAAGCAGCATGTGAGATGATTGTTTAAATGTTTAATGCATCTGTGTGTGAGTAATGCTGCTGGTTTGTGCAGTGAAAGAGATGGAGGCCGGTGGAGATGAAGAGGGAGAGGCTCGGGAGGACAGCACGGAGGTGAGAGATGAGAGAATAATCTTCACTGCCTTCACATCTAATTATTATAACATTCTCTATTCATGAGCATACATTAATCTCAGAGTAGTGAGAAAAGGGAAAATCGGAGATCAGGCTGCGGCTGTGTGAGTTAACCGGCTTTTTATTCATTCGAAGGTTGACACCCTTTTCATGTGACAGTGTCTGAGCATCTTTTGTATGTCTCGTAAGAGTTTAAGCAGATCATGACCTTACAGTATTAGTATTTCCCCCCATGATGACCTTACATTATTAGTATTTTTCCCCATCAGTTTTGCACACATACTTTGTGGTTGTTAATGTCACACCTCTTAAATCCACCTATTGTGGTTTCATGCATATTCATATTTCTTTTGTGGTTTCATTCATGTTAATAGTTCCAATTATTGAATTAAACTAAATACACTGCATTAATTTAGATGCACAGACTAATGGAAGATTAAGAGTGACACAGGTTTTAGTGGATCACATTTTTTTCTGTAATGACAAAGGAACACCTTTGCATGTGTTTGCAATTTACATAAAGGAGAAAGAATAATTGGTTTTGTTAGTTCCTCGGAGAACTGGCCTTTTCTGAAAGGTGCCTGGAGGATTGCATCACTGTCACCCTCTGAGAAAACATGAAAGTATCTTTTTATTTTTTACAGTGTAGGGAATAAGACAAGTGTATTCATTTTAGGCCAGAAGAAGATCCATAATTACAGATTGATTTTCAGAATAAACTTGCAAAAACATAAGAGTACATGCATACATACACATCTACATCTGGTTCAGACAGAGGAACCTCGGTCATTACTGTGAAGAAAACCACTCAAACCACAGGTTGAAAAATGTGAATAAGAAACATTATTGTGTTAAATGTAATCCTATGTGATTTTTAGTACGTTTATTCTGTTCAAACGTTTGGGGTCGGAAATATATTTTTCATGATTTTCAATGTCTCTTAAGTTGAAAACAGTTACGCTACTTATTGTTTTGTGGAAACCGTGATACAAAGATTCTTTGTTGAATAGAAAGTTCAAAAGAACAGCATTTATTTAAAATAGGAATCTTGTGTAACATTATACAAGTCTTTAATGTCACTTTTTATTAATTTAATGCATCCTTGCTAAATAAAAGTATCATTTTATTTGAAAAAAACCTTGCTAAGAAACTTTTAAACTGTATGTAGTAGTGTTTTAGCAACCGCTGTGCTCTCAAACGGTGTAATTTAATTTGACTCTTTATATATTTATGTCTCAATATGTCATCACCTGTTCTCTTCTTCAGTGCCAGAGACTCACTTCAGAGAGAGATGAGGCTGAGAGGAAACTCAAGCACATTAAACGGGGTAAGATCAATGAAGTCATCGTCTGCTTTTTACAGGCATGTTTGTCATTCAAAATGGGAAGAATAATATTGCAATATGCAACATAGTGTAGGATTCTGTTTATAGGTGTGGTCTGTAGTAACTTGAATATAATCATTAGTGGTACTGCAGCAAATTCATTTTCTGATCTTCTGTATCCAGAGGTCAACAATTAGCATCCTGCGGTCCAGATCCCGGCTCAATCTGGACCACAAATCCTTACTCACAAATGAATACAACATTTCTTCATAGCACTTAACCCTTGCAGGCTTTTTTGTGTGCTTTCAAGTCAAGTCAGAAAGATCACAATAACATCACCGCAAAGCTGTAATTACAAGTGAGAAACTTCTTTAAGCTCAGAGTTTCTCAGTTTTTACCGATACTGATTGCTAGATTGGCCCACACTGGACAATACGGTTTAATCAACTGATAGTTTTTAAAACGGATACTGAATGAAAACTAAAACTGTGCTTTACTATTTAAAAAAAAACTGTACTGAACCATACTTTGTAAAATAATACAAATATTAATTATATATTGATCATTAAAGTGAAGTCATAGTTTATTAACTAATACTAAATGATGTTTTAATAACAAAGTTTGGGAGGAACACGTTCAGATAATTAACCTAATTAACACGAGAGGAGCACAATCAGTAATCAACCCAGTTAACAAGAGATGTGGATGTGTAAGATGTGTATATATACACAGCAGACTTACTTCTGTTCATTGGCAGTTTTCCAGCATCCCTCCGCCACCCCTTCTCCGCACTTACAACTATTCCTGTCCTAACCTGTAGGGGGGGGGGGGGGGTACTCTAGGTTTGGGCCAAAATTCCGAGCCCGGAGCCCTCCGCTCGGACAGCACGCCGAATACGCATAAACTTTATTGTATTTATTATATGTTAGTGTGAACTCGTGAACAGAAGCAATAGACTCTCGGTGCCAATTGCAAAACGGATCAACCAGTCGACCTCTAATATTGATGATAAAGTTGTGGAAATTAATGGATTTATTTTATTTACAATAAAACTAAGTTGCATCTACAAAATACAACAGTATTATACAGTTACGAGATGATATAGCAATTAAATTTACAGCACCTTTTTTAAATTGAATAAAAACTAGTGCTGTCAAATGATTAATCACGATTAATCGCGTCCAAAATAAAAGCTTTTTTTTATAATATATGTGTGTACACGTGTGTATATTTATTATGTATATATAAATACAAACACATGCATGTATATATTTAAGAAAAATATGTTATATTTATATATTAAATATATTTATATATATAATATAAAATATAAGAATATAAATATATAAATGTATATACATGTAAATATTTTCAAAATATATACTGTATGTGTGTGTATTTATATATACATAATAAATATACAGAGTACACATACATATATAATGTAAACAAAAACTTTTATTTTGAATGCGATTAATCACGATTAATCGTTTGACAGCACTAATAAAAACATAACAAAACAAAAACACATTAATTCACAGGCGTTATCATTTTGTCGAACACAATCTTGCTGAATTGCTCTGACCAAATGGTTTGAATACGCCTGACATCGTAGTTACAGCTTCCCAACTCATCAACACGAACGCACCATCTCACTACCAAACCAGCCCAAAAGTCTTACATTATCTCTGGTTTACACTTTAACCACAGAATTAGAAAAAGTTTGCTCAATAAGTGCATTATTTGGTATTTGTGATTATTCTGGTGTCCAACAAACCTGACCTCAGTGAACTTCATACATCAGCTTTTCACTCAGAGTAGGCGGAGAAGATGATCTCACTTGGCTCTTCCCACTAACTTGTCTTATCTCATTTCCCATATCATCATGCCATTACCTGGGGGCTCTTCTGAATGCTCCATTATTGTAGGTGTTAGTGCTTATTCCGGTCTCCATGGCTACTGGGAGCCGACCGTGGAGATGCATTAGAGTTAAGGTGACCTTACCTGCTTCCATTCCATTTTGTGCCAAGTAAGGAAACCCAGCCTCAGTTACTAATTAGTTAGCACTCTGACAACACTCTAGCGGCTGCCAGCTTTAGGAACAGAATCTGGAAATTGTTCACAGGTGAGAAAATTAAAATGTTTCTCTGCAAGTTTAAAAATAGGGTTTCATTTAACAGGGTTTTACTTGCTCATACATACATAAAAAGATGCCATTGCAATGTTGTTGTACTATATATATATGTATGTTTGTGTGTGTGTGTGTGTGTGTGTGTGTGTGTGTGTGTGTGTGTGTGTGTGTGTGTGTGTGTGTGTGTGTGTGTGTGTGTGTGTGTGTGTGTGTGTGTGTGTGTGTGTGTGTGTGTGTGTGCTGCATATATATATACAGCATAACAGATTATCTCTGCTGATTCAGTATGAATATACTTTCGTACATCAATTTGCATGTGATATTTCTCTGATAATTTTTTTATCAAATTGTCAATATCTAATTAACATGTTATATATGCACAATTATAGATATGATAAAGGATATCAGGATATAATTTAACCTGGAAGCCTATTTTCATAAATAAGTTGACTAGTGTGAATATTAGTTCTTAATATTGTTGTTTAGTGAATATTGTGATGAATTAGATTGGATTTTTAGATTGGAGTCCTGTAACTGTCAGACATTCTCCAGGGAGGCAACGTAAACCAGGCTGAATTCAGCTCTCATCACTGTCTTGTTATATCACTAAATTATTAAAAATCACCAATTATGAATTATTTATCTGTAGAAAATGAATAGGCATCCGCTTTTCAACCTCCCATTGTAGTTCAAGCCAACCCCCTCATGCACTCACCCTCAATTTGATTTAGTGAAATTATATTCAATACGTATGCCTCAAAAAGCTAAATGCATGCCATTTTCATAATTACCTTGTGAGTTATGGTACATTTTTGTACCACACTTATTATTTTTTCTGAAATGAAATGGCAGTGTATTTATTTTATAACCTCACTAAGTGGCACACATTCTTTCTTGGCTAACATGACACAGCGAATGTCACAGCAGTTTGGCCTAGTCGCTGTCATCCAGGACAATAGTCTTGTGCTGGGTGCGCGTGATTGGTCTGTGTTCTGTTTAATGATTGGCTGCTGCAGGGGAACTGCTGTCGAGTCTCTGGGAGGTACTGGATCTGCGTCTGGCAGAGCAGCTGTCTCACTCCTCCTCTTTGGGACGCCTGAGCGAGCTTCATTAAGAATACCCTCTGCACTTATGCAAATGAAAACACAGGGCGTGTGTTAAGCTATCAGCCCCATTACTCAGCTTATTTACCATTACATTGTACATATCTTACCGTTTATGGGTGGAAAGAGAAACCTTAATATTTACATAAAAATGAATGCTGTTTGCATTTTAATGTAGTCTACACATCCGTCCTGGGTTTGGAGTAGATTATGGGTTTCAAGCAGAGGCACAATTAGTGCTGGAGTTGAAACCAAAATTGCTGGGTGATTAAACCGTAACGGTTGAGATTTATTAAAAGAGCTTAATCGCTGTGATCAAAATTGGGGTGGAAGTGCTTTAGACTAATGCCAGCCTACGGTTGTGTTAAAGTAGCAGATAAATGGCTTATTTGAAGCAGTCTGGAAAGGATGCTGCAGCAGTTCTTGAAGCTTTCGCCTCAGCTCGACTGACTCCGCAGAGCTATATTTTGCTCATGCAGCATTAGGCGTGCTGGACTTGCTGACCTAGAATCTGCTCACAGAAGAAAGCCCAGAAGCAGGGCTCTCTCGGTCAATCATTAGAAGCCAAACGAGATGAGCAGATGAGTTTGGACTGATCTGCAAGGCAAAGAGGGAGCCACACCCCTGTTATTGTGCTGCTTTATTTTTATGGGCGGCACGTGCAAACTCGTACACCCTGACTCAGAATCAGCGAGTGACCCAGATGTGCATAGATTGAGGCTATTGTGCTTTTATTGTAACTAATAAATGCCAGGTCTGGTGATTTATACAGCTTTTAGGTAGCTGACATTCAAATTGCAATGAGTTTCAGCAGTGTTTAGCGTTTGTGATATTGGTTTAATACAAAGTGTTATACAATTGTTTTTAGGGGTGTAGCATATACTGATGTCACGTATCAGTTCAATACAAGATACTGATCTCACGATACAATACTCTTACAATACTTTTAAAACAAGCAAATATAGAGTTAAAATAGCACTTTTTTAAATGATTACATATGATAAACAGTTAACAAAAAGTACTAAGTATTACATTTATAAACATAAAGCTCAAATGTGTGACCTTCTGGGTTTACCATATTTGATGTGCCATATTTGATGCCAATTATATAATATTAATGGACATTTAAAAAAAGTTTCTCCTGAAATAATTTTAGAATTTTTATGATATAGTTTGAAACACACACACATCAACACACACAGCCACACACACACACACAACACACAACACACACACACACACACACACACACACACACACACACACACACACACACACACACACACACACACACACACACACACACACACACACACACACACACACACACACACACACACACACACACACACACACACACACACACACACACACACATATATACATATATATATTGTTGCATTTTTGTATTGCAATACATATTGTGACACAATACATTGATACACACTAATTTCTTTGTTACCTCATGTTAATTGAAAAATATCAACTGCTCTTTATCTACATTTGATTACACAATGCACAGTATGCTTGTAGACAATAGCAATAATTATATGTTGGGTCAGTGGCTGTGATGGATCAGTAAGCTAAACAAATCGATGGAGTGCACATTTGGATTATTTCTCCAGCACTGCGGCATATTTAACAGGAAATAAAGAAAAATGGGCCTTAAACCGTCTGAATTTAAGTAGTATTATAGAAATAGTATTATAGTAATTTATAAGTATTACATGCTACCCTAAGAGCTGTTTTAACAGTTTGATCTGTGTTTATTAGTTATGATCAAGTTTTGCACATCAATTTTGCATGTTTGCTTTTTTCTGTTGTGTCAAATGTCTAATATGATGTGATATCAGAATCATGATCACCCCCTGAATAAGAGGTCAAAGTGAGGTCATGCATTGACTACGGCCTGCTTTCCATTCTCACAATGTACAGTAGGGCTGAACGATTAATTACATTTGCGATAATACCGCAATATGAAAAAACGGGCTCTTTCAACCGCAGAGGCTGCGATTACACTCTGTCATGTGACATGCGAGGAGTAAAGAGGTGTGTTCAATTATAAAGCAAGTTGGCACGCTACATTGTTGTGAATTTACCAGAGGAACCCATCCAAAAGACGTGCATTTTACCCTCTAGAATGCGATGTCTACCGGTGGACCCCCTCAAAACACGATTGGGCTAGTTTTGAGTAGCAATTGCGCAGGTTTAGTTGTGAAAACCTGGCACATTACACGGGAAAATGTTTGAAAGCGTATGAACGAACGTACTTCAAAACAGCACATGGAAATTACTCAAGTAGTAACAGTGTTACGATGCATTTCATTAATAAAGACTTCGACCTTAAGATAATATAGGCTATATAATAAGTTTTTAGTCTTATTTGTTTATTAAAAGTCAGGCAGTGTTTAAAAAGTGCGATCCACGTTTACATATGTTTATTACAGTGACTTTGAATTACCTAAATACTGAGTGTGGGAAAGCAACAGATTTGTATTTATATTTCTGCAATCTACTTTACATTTGTTACTGACTTTCATATGAATGTTTACACCAGGCAGTGCTTTATGTTGTCATAATTATGAAGGCTGTTCAACAAATCAGTCAATATACTACTGTGATTGGATTCCAAAAAGTTGGGACACTGTACAAATTGTGAATAATGCAATGATGTGGAAGTCAGAATACAACATAGATGACATATCAAATGCTGAGAAAATGTTCATTTTTAAGTTGATTTTAAATTTCAGCATCAACACATCTCAAAAAAGTTGGGACAAGGCCATGTTTACCACTGTGTGGCATCCCCTCTTTTTTTATAACATGCAAATGGGGACTGAGGAGACAAGTTGCTCAAGTTTATAGGAATGTTGTCCCATTCTTGTCTATACAGGCTTCTATCAAAGCATCTTCCTCTTTATGATGCGCCAAATGTTTTCTATTATCTGGACTGCAGGCTGGCCAAGTACCCGGTCTAGGCATGATGTTGTAAAATGCAATGTGGTCTGGCATTGCATGTTGGAAAATGAGGTCTTCCCTGAAAGAGACGTCTGGATGGGAGCATATAGAACTTGATATACCTTTCAGCATTATGGTGCCTTTCCAGATGTGTAAGTGCCACACGACTCATTACCATCAGAGATGCAGGCTTCTTGAGCGCTGATAACAAAGTCCGGATGACATGGCGTCCCAGTTTTCCAAAAAGAACTTCAAATTTTGATTCGTGACCACAGAACAGTTTTCCACTTTGCCACAGTCCATGACACGCCTGCGCTTCTGGATCATGTTTAGATATGGCTTATTGACCTATAGATTTAGCCGGCAACGGCTGCACGGTGGATTGTGTTCATGACAATGTTTTCTGAAGTATTCCTGAGCCCATGTTGTGATTTCCATTACAGTATTCCTGCACTAAGGGCCCGAAGATCACGGGCATCAGTATGACCCTTACGCACAGAGATTGTTGATTCTTACATGCACTGTAGATGATGATAACTTCAAACTCTTTGCTGAGAAACTCCTTTCTGATATTGTCGCCGCAGCATTGGGGAATTGGTGATCCTCTTCCCATCTTGACTTTGAGAGACACTGCCACTCTGAGAATTATACCCAATCACATGCTAATAAGTTGCAAATTGGTCCTCCAGCTGGAAGTTCAACAAATCAGTCAATATACTACTGATATGATTTGTAGTTGTGTAAATTATTGCATTCCTTTTTTAAAATGTCATTCCCAACATCAATTCTTGCATTACCTAATTTCATCGCAACACACAGGCCTGGCCTACAGAAAAGAACATTTATGTTTAACGTATCTAATATTGTGTTGGTCACACTATACAATGATTTATTGCTTGTTTTTGTTGAATAATACAGAACATAAAGAGCTTTAAAAATTATTGCAATTAATTAAATCGCAATTAGATTACTTTCCAAAATAATTCAGCCCTAATGTACAGTATGCTGCCACATGAAAAGAGGATGAGGAGGGTATTTATTCTGTGGAAGGGCTCGAGGGCAGGCCGTTGATGTACTTTGCTGTGACTGCATGTTCCTGCATAATTCAACAGCCTTTCATGGAATACTGTATAATAACTCCCTCTCTTGCTCATTTCCTGAGAAAAGCACTGACATAAATTATGCATTACCTATATTTTTTGTCATACACATATATTTATGTAATATTTAAAAAAAATCTATAATTTTAATTCACCACTTTAAAGAGCTGCTGAAAGTTTGTGTTTTTTAGATGCTACTTGTATGTATTTTAGAAATAGTGCAATGCGCCGTTGACTTGTTCAGGAGCATGTTTGATGTGAGCTGCTCTGGCATTGCTCTGACATCCAATCCTACACTGAGAGGCTAGTGTAGTGTATAGAGTTACCGCGCCGGTGCTTTGTAGCGACAGTCCATCAATGGGACCCAAAGTGTTGGGAAATGGTCCCTATTGTGAGCATGTAACTGATAACTGTCCATCTCATTAGACTAGGTAATGTTTCACTGATAACAAAACCACATCTAAATGAAAATGTGCTTTTTTCAGTTGCTGTTTTTATAATCCTTGTTTTATATGCTGTTAATGATTTTCATGCATGTCTCATTTCTTTTGTAATGGCTGATGCAACTGTTTTTTTTTTCCTTTTAAATGTATTTTTATACATTAAACCGCAACACTTGTGAATAATTTCTGTGCTTCTGGATTTGACAGCTGCCTTGTGTACTGTGTATGAGTTCACTTCAAGAAATACTGTAAAGGATATTGCGGAAAACATGACTCACACCTTTATTGCCATGAGAAAAGGCTTTGCTGAGAATCTAGATTTATATCTAATTGATTTCGATTTAGTTCCTGCATGATGGATTTCACTGTAAATATGACCTGATGTGCTTTAAGTTACTCATAAACGCATCTGATTTCTCTGCACAGTTTCTCAAATGGTGATCGAGGAAGTGAACGTACTACAGACCCAGCTTGAGATTGAGAAATCGTGCCGGGAAAATGCAGAGGCTCTGGCTACCAAGGTGTTTACCCAACAACACTGTGCTCCTGTTTCATTAGAAAACCTGGTAACACTTTACAATAAGGTTCCACTACAATAGTTAACATGAACGGAACAATGAAAAACACTTATAAAGTATTTATTAGATTCCAGCATTTACAAATACATTATTGAAAGATTATTGAAAGTTGTATCTATTAATATTATTTAATGAACCTGGGATAACATGGAATAAACTGTTAATAATTAATAAACATGAGATTAATGTAACACATGTATTGCTCATTGTTTGTTAATGTTACTTAATGCATCAACTATAGTTAACAAATGAAACCTTATTGTAAAGTGTAACCGAAAATCTTAATGATTTTATCAGTTTATTTCTGTTTGTTGACATCTTTCAGCTTGTCATATTTTTTTACTATAAAGCAATATAAGTATGAAAAAATAGGCCAACATGATTTTAAGTGTTGAACACAAATAGAGATATTTTGATGTGAATTTGAAATTGAGATTCAGATTAATCTGATTTATGAATTGAATCTTTCTGAACATTTTTTTGTTAAAATTTAGGCACAATGTAAAAAAAAAATAAAATACAAATCTGTGAAATATACGGTCAATAAAAAAGCAGTTGTGGTGTACCAGAACTTTACCTCGAAACAATGGGAGCAACATTTGAAGTTTTACAGAATTAAATACAATTTACAGTAAAAAAAACACATTAAATTAATTGAAATGTAAATATATCAAATTACTAAAATCTGTTTTTACTGTTTTAAAAATTTCAGCAACAACCCATCAAATGTGAGCTGTCAGAGAATCAATGTTAGTTTACATTATTTCTGTAAATTATAATTTATGTTTTAAACAATATTTTACTGTAAAATTACATGAAGTGCCCATTAGATCATTGTTACAGTTTTTCTCTGTATGTAACCAGTTAACAGGTTTTTACTGTATTATTTTACAGTCTTTTACTGTTAAAATCACATTCTTTTTTATAGTGCAAGCATAGCTATGGCAATGCCAAACTTCAAATGTGACTAATTTAAAGCGTTGATCTTTTTGTTTTGACCTCTTTTAGTTGAACTGTGAGAACAGGAAGCTGAAGTATTTGAGCCTGTCCTCACGGCCGTGTCTGGACGAGCTGCTGCCCAGTATTTCTGACTGCATTTCCCTCGAAGAAGAGACTGACGCGCAAGACCCTGGCTCTGATCCTTTTTCACAGTATAAGCAGCAGGCCAATGGTAAATATCATAGTGTATCTCATACAATTAATCACAACTTAAGCATGCTGTCATCATATATATCAAGGGTACGTCCATTGCCATTTCTGATTTGTCCACAGATCTCCGAGAAACCGTGAGTTCTTTGCTGGAGGAGAAGAAGCAGTTGACCTGTCAGCTTCAAGATCAGCAGAGGCAGATAGAGGAGCTGACAGCGCTCGTGAGTAGCAAAGCAACATTTGAACTTTTTACTCAAATCCAGCTCAGTCGGGCTTCATGGTAGTGAATGGGCTGCAAAGTGTAGTATTTTAACCTGTTCCTGAATAATAAATGAGCTTGAAATGAAGCCTTAGTGACCTGCGGTATTGCTGATTCTAAAGGGATAGCAGAGTAACAATGTCTAATTGAGTTTCTTAGCTGATAGTTTCTGAAACATATGCCTCGTGTTAATTTACAGACTGAAAAGGAGCCGGCCGAGATGAAGGAGCTTTATAAAACCATTGAGCAGCAGAGCAAGACCATTAAGAGGTTCAACAGGGGTGAGTACGGACGTTGTGAACGCATCAGCCTCGCTTGTATTCAAATGCACGAGCATGACATCATCTCAAACGGCCTGCAGTGCATCTGTGCATGTGCTTTCCAAGAAGATTAATGTTCCCCGCCAGCCCACTCACTACTACACAGTCCCGGATCAAATTATCTGTGAAAGATTCACCACAGGAAGTCCCTCTCTTCCAGCGGGGGGGGATGCACTTTGTTTTGACGTCCTCCCAGCTCCCTCTGTGCTCATTTGTGTTATTACTGGAATATTGGAAACGGCATAGCTCAAGCCAAATACTGAACTTGTCCTGCATGTGCTCACCATTTAGTGGATTTAATTTGGTTTCTTTTTTTAATGATAGTTTTGCCTATGAAATTTGATAGAAGTAGCATGATATAAAATAGGTGATATATGCAGACATGTGATTTTATATTAGTTAAGTAATAGATAGATAGACAGACAGATGACAGACAGACAGACAGACAGACAGACAGACAGACAGACAGACAGACAGACAGACAGACAGACAGACAGACAGATAGATAGATAGATAGATAGATAGATAGATAGATAGATAGATAGATAGATAGATAGATAGATAGATAGATAGATAGATAGATAGATAGATAGATAGATAGATAGATAGATAGATAGATATATGTGTGAAGTCACATTGTTATCTAGACCTTGGAATCAAGTTCTTATTTTTAACCAGTTATTGTTTATATGGAAGAATGACATGACAGTGAAGAGACAACACAACCAATTTCAATTATGATCTGGTTCTTTTTAATGAAAACATCTTAACGTGAAAAAGGCTTAACAAGTTTAGACCTTTTAAATGTTTCAGGGTCAGTAATTTTATTTTTCATTTATTTAAAGATGTCTCTTATGCTCCCCAAGGCTATATTTATTTAATAAAATTATTTAATGTAGTAATTTACATTTTATATATATATATATATATATTTTTAAAATATATTATTATTTTAATATTAATGTTCAAATAATAATATTTTACTTTTATTTTATTTTATTCCTGTGATTAAAGCTTAATTTTCAGCATCATTACTCCAGTCTTCAGTGTCACATGATCCTTCAGAAATCATTCTAATATACTGATTTGCTGCTCAAGAAATAATATTTATTTCTCTCTGCCTAATATTTTTCCGTACGATTACCATTTGTGTTGTCGATAGAGTAATCTATGCCTGAAATACTGTCTTTCATAATATTCACTGTATTTGAGCAGGTTTATTGCTTGATTAGAATGCATCAGCTGTCATTGTTTCTCTCTTTAGTGTCTATGATGGCCACTCACGAGTATGAACACATGACGGAGCAGCTGGATTTGGAGCAGAGCCTCAGGCAGAAAGCAGAGACCTATGCACATGAGGTACGGGACAGAACACATCTGAATTCACTGCATCGGTCAAACATAAGTCCCTTCTCTGACAAACTGACCCGGTGACCTCAAAATACAACCTAAAGACAAGATACATGTATTCATTGACTGATGAGTGTGAATGGTCCTTGACTACTACCTGCATCACAGTATATGTTTAATTCCTCTTAATAGCTAAAGAAGAAAAGATAAGTTGTTTCCTAATGTTCATTCATTTTCTCCTGTAGATGATGGTGAAGCAGAAAGAAGCAAACAGACAGAGCATGATTCTGCTGCAGCAAGCAGATCCCAGCATTCAACTGCTCAAAGCTTTAGAAGATGTGGCCAGTGTGAGCAAAACATTAGAAGAAGAGAGAATACAGCACCAAGAGAAGGTAGTCAAACTTCAAAATGTGCTAAACTATAGTATAGGTTTTCTTTTTTATTAGCTAATGATAAAAACATAAGTGAAAGTTGAACCGTATTTGCATGAACACAATAAGCCTAATAACTAATTACAGGATGGGATTAGACAACGGAATTAAATTTACTAAACCCCTTTTCAGTGTTTTTAACACTGTCAGCTCGAGCTTTTCATTGACTTTAATCCTTTAATCCTTTAATATTCGTTTTTTATAACTCTTATTTAATATCCACACACAATCTAGTTTAATCAGGCGCTCAATAGTGCTGTGCATTCATCTGACTTACCTAATGTTAAGTGCTCAAATAATGTAATAACCTTCATTAAATGTAATCTTCAGGAAATCTCAAACAGAGCATTTTTACAGTGTAAATTAATGCCAGAATTCACTTGTATTTAAATGACTGCTTTTAAATGTTAGGGCCAGATTTACTTACAGCTTGCACCAGCACAAACCCTTTTTGGCATTAAAACTACTGGCAGGATTAATCAAAGACAATCAGTGATAAATTGGTGAAAAACGTGGACACAGTGTTTTTGTGGCTGACTTTATTGTATATGCATTTGTAGGAGTTTTCCTTTCAGACGCAACATTTATGGGAGGAGAGTATTTTAAACGAATCATGAAAAGTGATTTGCAATAGACAATTTTCTGTATCTGTGCCATTATTTAATGCCCAAAAATGCATGCAGAGCTGGGTAGATTACTTACAAATTGTAGTCTGTTACTGATTCCAAATTATATGACAAAAAATGTAATTACATAATCCATTATATTACACATTTTAGGTAATATAATCAGACTACTTTTAGATTACTTGTGATGTAACTCGTTGATCACATTTCAGTTTCGCCACAATGTCTTGTTGGTAATACAGTACGTTTCTTCGGGTCTCCTGTGAGTCTTCTGTTCTACACTTGCAGCCTCAGCAGTAACATGTCATATTTTTCAAACCACATTAAATGATAAAAGCATGTGGGTGTTAGACTGTCAATACAACCACAACTATATTAAACCAACACAAATCTGGAAACACCAGAAGAGGCATCCGGCGGCTTGACAGCTGTCATAATTAGGATTCATTCAGCATCTGTCTGTCATATATATAAGCTGTGGCAGCAAATAAAAATTAGCATATCATCTGATACATGATAGTTACCGCAATCTGGATGAGCAAGGACTGAGATGAGGCAATATTCGGTTCATGGAGTGGCAAAATTGTAGCATCACTAGTACTAGTACTGCTTTTGGTGGCAAATGGGATTTAGTGTCATCAGTCAATATACAGTCTGACCCACAATTGAAATCCAAAGAGCATGGATCCTAACTTCAGACGTCACGTAATCAATAGGCTGTGTTAGCAAAGCCATGTTTACAAGTCAGCCTGTAAATATGAACTAGTTCTGTACCAAAGTCAAGGGCGTTTAACATTTGGCACCAGTTTGGGTTCCATTTGAGTTTACTGCACCAATCCAATCCAAACGAATGACAGATTTCCACAGGAGCAAATCATTTAAATGAAACATGTATGGACATTTAATCTATTTTTGAATATTGGTGCATTCAAGATTTCCTGAGAACTTCGTATTTGCGAGTTGGGAAGTCAGGTGTATTCAAATTACTTTGGTCGGTGCAAGATGGTATAGAAGCTTGTTTTCGTCACTGATATATATATATATATATATTATTATCTTAAAATTATGATTCTTTTTTCTTGCAATTGCGAGTTTATATTTCACAATTCTGACTTTTATAATTCACAGTTGTGTGGGTAGTAAACTCAAATTGCGAGTTCTAAAGTCAGAATTGTGAAATATAAACTCGCAATTGTAAGAAAATAATCAGCCTCTTTTTTTCTTGGGAATTGGACTTTATAACTCGCAATTGCAACTGTATGTCTCACATTTCTGAGAAAAAGTTAGAATTGCAAGAAAAAAGTCAGAATTAGGAGATGTAAACTTTATAACTAGCTATTGGGAGTTTATATCATGCAATTCTGATAAAAAAAATGATAATTTCAATATGTAAACTCACAATTGCAAGAAAAGGAAATCAGAATTGCCAGTTAATATCTCACAATTCTGACTTTATAACTCGCAATTGCAAGTTTATTTTTCTAAAGTTCTGAGGAAAAAGTGAGAATTGTGAGATGTAAACTTGCAACTGCGAGACAAATTGTGTATTGTGAGAAAAAGTCACAATTAACTTTTTAAAAAAATTCCGTGGGAAAAAATGGACTTCTGTAAGATGGTGATTCACCTCATCTGCATGAAAATCTACAAAATGATGAATAAAGGATGTAAATCGGTGTGATTTTGCCTTTTTATGTTTTTATTACATTTACGAAGGTGCTGTAAATTAAATAATATATTATATTGTAATTGTACAGTACTATGGTATTTTGTACATGCAACTTAGATAGATATAGATAGATAGATAGATAGATAGATAGATAGATAAGATAGATAGATATGATAGATAGATAGATAGATAGATAGATAGATAGATAGATCATTGTGTCTGACATAGACACATGCCCACTGACTCTGGGCTTAAAGGAAATCCAGATTTTCCTATTCGTTTGACATGTGCATTCAACTCATAAATACTCTTTTCCTGACTTGAACTCTCCATATGTCTCATTTGTTTGCAGGTGAAAGCTCTAGAGGCTAAACTGGAAGAATGTGCTTTGCGTAAGCAGCTAGTTCAACTGCAAAGACAACTGGAGATATTAGACGAAGAAAAGAAAGAGACCGAGGGACGACTGCAGGAGGAAGAGAAGAGAAACACTCTTTTGGAACAGAAAGGTAAAACTTAGGATGACTTTAAAGCAGGGCTGCGAAACGATTAATCACGATTAATCGCATTCAAAATAAACGTTTATGTTTACAT
>CM049811.1:22291389-22293889 GCA_027422405.1 Ptychobarbus kaznakovi | reverse complement strand
TAATTTTACTACAACTCGAATACAACATATTTATTTCACTTACTTGACAAGGCTACGTTTCTCATTTTAGTTTGCAAGTTTAAGTTTTTTATCTAATATTTATATATTATTTCAGCTTTATTTCAATTACCAGAAAATTTTCATTATAATGTGATGATTTGCTTCTAAAGAAACATTTATTATTAATAATGTTGAAAACAATCGTGATGAATAATATTTTTGCTCAAACCATAATACATTTGATGAACAGAAATCTCAAACATATATTTAAAATAGAAATCATTTGTAACATTTTAATGTGTTTACTGTCACCTATGTTTAATTATTATTATTATTATTTTGAGTACCTCATAAACTGTGTATAATCTGTGTATGATAACATTATCTTCAAGCTGTAAAAAAATAAACATTATTAAAAAGCAAAATTAAAGTACTACTGTTTAATTAATTAGACTTCCAGTCATTCTAATTGCCATTTAAATTCTACTTTTTTAATTCAAATTACACTTCTGCATGATTGCAACTCAATTTCAGAAACTGAATTTAAAATAAATTCTCATTCAGTTCTATTTATTTCAGTTACTTGACATTGCAACATTTCTATATTTATTTCAAGTGTTCAAGTTTTTAATCTAATATTTATATAGTGTTTTAGCTTTATTCAATCACTAGCACATGTTTTGCGGTTAAACTGACTTTGTTCCTGACCCTCAGCAGCCGAGTCCAGTGGCAGCAGCAGCAGCAGCAGCAGCAGCAGCAGTGGAGGAAAAGCTGCCGGAAAGTGCAATGGAAGAGCTGAAAGGCATTCTGGTAGGCTTTCTGCATGACGATCAATCACTGGATTTTGATTATGAAGCCAGCTATTGATCCACAGATTACAGAAAAGTATCCATTTTCTGTTTGTTTACAAAAAACAGTTAAATGATACCTGTTCAGTAGTGGCTGCAAGAATACATAAATAAAACATACATTTGCTCAGAAATGCCAGATTGCAAACCTGGTTGCACTGAAACTTCTTTCTGAATCGATAGGAGACGGTGAAGAAGAGTCCCAGTCGTGGTTTCCAGGAAGTAGCTCATGCTAAAAAGGACAGTGAACTGGAAGTAATTCTGAGGAGGAGACGCAAACAAGCCTGTGATCCGGACACAGAAGGCAAGAGGATAAACTCTACCCTCCAAGAACACATGAAACACGTGCATTTACTGTTTAAACAGGAAGTGTGACATTCTTAGTCAAGGGGCTTTTGAAATAGATTGCAGGTTTTAGTTCACAACCATGAATTTGCTACTTTTTATTACTAGTCAGAGAATTATATTTGGGAAAAATGAGTGTAGAACAAAATTGGATTCAGAGTGAATAATGAGAATCTCTCATCTGCTGCTCTGTAGATGTTGGGCAGCTGAGTAACGTCTCCTCATCAAACAGCCTGAACGGCCGACACAGTTCTGACTCGGGCAAAGACACAGAAGGGCCGGGCAGCAGCTCTCTGTCGGGCAGCGAGCGCGGATCAAGAACCAGCTCAGACTCGGGCCGAGAGCCAGCCGTGGCTCGACAGAGCTCCGATTCTGGCATGGAGTCCAAAGGAGCCGCTCAGACAGACAATGTCCGCAGATCTCTCTCTGAGAAAGAGTCCGCTGAACCAGTCCCCAACGGGTGCTATTCAAGGTAAGGTTACGCTATGCTACTTGTTTGTTCAGCAGTGAACTACAATAAATCCTTTTAGGAATTCCTTAAAGGAATAGTTCATCCCCAAAAAAAAAAACTTGCTTAAAAATGCCTTCACCCTCAGGCCATCCAAGATGTAGATGAGTTTGTCTCATCATGGGAACCGTTTTGGAGGAATGTAGTAGCATTACATCACTTGAAATAAACTCTCACATTTTTGTGTGAACAATGGATCTTATATTTATATATAAATATTATATGAGCTCTGCTTATACTTTATATTCAGTGAATGGGTGCCGTCAGAATGAGAGTCCAAACAGCTGATAAAAACACAATAATCCACACCACTCCAGTCCATCAAGTAACATCTGGTGATGTGAAAAGATTCACGTTTGTAAGAAACAAATCTATCATTTTTTTAAACCAACTTTAAACCAGAATCACTCCAGGAAATCCTGGAGAAATGATGTTTTCTCAATCAGTCCCATTCATCTCAATTCATCTGAGACAAGAACTTATCAGTCGTCTGCCACCTTTGTAATAAGACAAGACTTAGGATTATGGATTCGTCATTCAAACACACTTAGCTGCACAACAGCTTGAACACAAAGAAGATATTTTGAGAAATGTCTGTGTTTTTTTTCACACAGTGGAAGTCAATGGGGTCCAAAACATCACTAGACCCCATTGACTTTCATTGTAAGAAAAGCAGTTTCTTCCCTCAAAATATCTCATTAAGAAATATGCATTTTGCATGCTAACAAGTCAAACTTTATCCCTTGCGCCCAATTAACAACACTGGCTCAACCAATATCGTGAGTTTAGGTTTGGCAGA
>CM049811.1:21823889-22286389 GCA_027422405.1 Ptychobarbus kaznakovi | reverse complement strand
ATGTTCTTCCTGACAAACGGAAACGGCTGTATTAATATATTAAGGTATGTTTGGTTGTAGTTGTAAGAGGCTGTTGGTGATTTCCTGAAATCAATTGTCATGTTTATGTCTTTGTTTCAGCTATCCGGAGCTCAAGCTCATTCAGTCAATTAATGCCCATCCGTCCAACTGCATCTGCATTAAATTCGATCCCACAGGCAAGTATTTTGCCACAGGAAGTGCAGATGCGCTGGTCAGTCTGTGGGATGTGGAGGAGCTGGCGTGTGTGCGCTGCTTCTCCAGGTCAGTTCATCACGACTTTGACTTTCTATCTCACAATTATGATTTGGTATGTCACTTTGACTTTCCATCTCAGCTTTTATGTCATAAAGACATTTTCAAATAAAGAATTTTGTTTCATAACCATGGCTTTTTGACAATTTTAACTTGTTTCATAATTTTTACATATTTATATATATCTTTTACATGTTGTCATGAAGACTTTATGAAATAAGTTTTTGAAATAATGATGGCTTTTTGTCATAATTTTGATTACTTTTCTTACAATAATTATGAGATATATAGTCCAAACTATGGTTTTGACTTCTGAAATAGTCCAAATGAACTTGATGTTATCCCATAGTTTTTACCTTTTATGTCATAAACACTTTTAAAAATTGACCTTTTTAAATAAAAATATTTTTATCCATTTTTACTTAATATTTTTTTTTTTTTTTACTTTCTATGTCATAATTTATCTAATAATTTTGACATGTTCATAATTTTGATGTATTTTCACAATTAATTTCTAGGTCCGTTGACGCAGTGTTGTTATTAGCTGAAAGAATTAAAACTGAAATCAGTCTGAAATAAAAAATTTTTTTTAGATGGGAACATAAATTATAAACTAGAATTAAGCTAACTAAAATTAAGTTTAGGTTACTGGTAGTAAAATGACTAAAATTGAGAAATAAATTAAAACTAAACATAAATAATAATAATGGTGAAAGTGTATAACATAATCTGAAATATAAAAATACAAGTTAATTCAAAATATGAAGTAATATATTTAACAATATTATTACATGTCAATATTTGAATTGTTACATATTCACTGTAACGGAAACAGAATAATTTTTAATGTAGCCTGTATGTAAATTGTGTAATAAGTGATTTACATATTTTTGGTCACTTTCAATCGCTGAAAGATGAAAGTTCATTGGTTGTAATTTGTCGACAGACAAGCACATTTGCCTTATTTTCATTACATATGATAATATTTCTGAATCCCACAGACTAGACTGGCCTGTGCGGACGCTTAGTTTCAGTCATGATGGGAAAATGCTGGCGTCGGCTTCTGAGGATCATTTCATTGACATTGCTGAAGTAGAAACAGGTGAGCAGAACGATCACGAAAGCTTGGATTGTGTTTCTTCTCTGACTGACGTGTGTTGTGTGTTATTGCTGTAGGTGAGAAGCTCTGGGAGATCCAGTGCGAGTCTCCAACCTTCACTGTAGCGTGGCATCCGAAGAGACCGCTGCTGGCGTACGCCTGCGACGATAAAGAGGGCAAATACGACAGCAACCGAGAGGCAGGCACCGTCAAGCTCTTTGGACTTCCCAATGACTCCTGAGGACCAGAGTCTTCATGTGTTCTGCATCATTTGAGGTTTAATGGATGCTTCACTTGATATTATTGCTTTGTGTTAGATTTCTACTTATTTTGAAGAAAATGCTATGTTCAAAGATATTTTGATGTTCCGCTCTCATATTACTTGAGTTCCTGAATGATCAAGGTATCAGTTACAAGTATAAATAACTACTGCCAGCAGATCCTCTACAGAACATAAGAATTATGTTCATATTTTTCCAAAAATTGGCCTGGTGACGTGGATGGAAGTCTAATCTGAGCGGTGTTATCATATCTGTGTAGATGACTTCAAAATCAACTTGCAGAGCATGTTGTTGTTTCCCATAATTGACCATTGCCATTTTGTAAAAAATGTGTTGGATTTGTTTCATCTAAACAATCGTTTGTTCAAATGCATGCCTTGTATCTCCAGTTTCAGAAGTGACCAGCAGAGGGCATCACAAGCTCAGAGGAAAAGAGGCATGGCATTGCAATGTAGAATAATATGGGCATTTTTGTATGTTTGCCTTTTTTATAGAAATAAACTACGGACTGTATTTTTTAAATAAAGCGTTTCATAAAGTATGATTGACCTAAAAGCCCTATAACAAGTTGTTGTGCTTTTTTAATTTCATTAATATTTTTGGGAGGGAAAATACAAAACCATATGTTCATGCCAGCAGTGTTGTTTTAGTATTATTTATCATTTATTATACAACGGGGCTGAATGCTTGAATCTGATTGGCTGACGAACATTCTGCGGTGTGCAATTATTTTCAGGGAAATGCACGGTGGATGCAGTTCCAGGCAGCTCTCTTGACCGCATTACATGACCATATCAGTTGTATCATAACTTGGTTATTAACTGCATTATTCTGCTACCAATGGCTCAAGCGTACGTTACGGTTTTGGAATTAGCAGCAAGGGTGGCGTTAGATGAGATGCGGAAGAAATAATCCTACTCTCAAAAAGCGATTTAAGTAGAAAAACCGGACGGATGCCGTGAAATATATCATCTGATCGATGTCTTGAGGTGTGGCAACCGTAGTATAAGCGGAATAGTTGACTCCGAGCCGTTGAATTATTAGTATAATAATGCACACCCGAGGTGTAACGGCCGCTTCGCGTCGTGACCGCATCACCACCTCTGGTCGGGTGTGCATTATTTTTCTAATAATTTAACGGCCCGTCGTCAATTATTCCTTAAAGTATTTATACATATTTTGAATTAGCTTTTATTTTTTTACATTTTCAAATTTGTTTTCAAGTTGTAGTAATTTTATGTGCATTAAACAATTTTGTTAGTTTTTTACGTTTTATTTATTTTATTTAGTTGCAAAGGCAACCTTTCTTATTTTAAGATTTTTGTCTATTTATTATACATTTATATTTCATTAATGGAAATATATGTATTTTTAATAGTTTTAGTTAATGTCTCTGCTTGTGATTAGAAAAAAAAACGTAATAGAAGAGGGAAAAAACTGTTTTTGTTTAGTTGCTTCATATAATTGCAAAGGGTTATATTTATTTTAACTTTTTATGTTGGCCTGGGGCCTGTTTCATAAAACAAGTTTACCAAATAAGCCAGGTTTATTTCAGTTAGTCCGACTTATTGTCAGTTGATTTGGTTCACAATAAGTCAGACTAACTGAAATAAACCTGGCTTTTTTGGTAAACTTGTTTTATGAAACAGGCCCATGGATATTTGCAAGTCTATTTATTTATTTTTGTAATGGGTAATGAAGAATAATATTTAAGAAAAATATGGTATATAAACTATTGTATGGTATATAATCGTTTGGGATTTATTAGAAGCAACTCCTACACTTGGCAGAGGCTTATACATACAGATATAGCAGAATACTTTAATATCTGTTCCATATCATGATGGCAATTTAAATATGATTTAATTTCATATACATGACAAGGAGTTGTTAGAAAAAGTGTGAATAGATGTATGTCTCTATTCAGAACTTTTCTGTTCTTTGGCTCTTACTGAACGCCGGTGTGGTGATTTCTGTGGGACGGCGGTGGCTCTTACTGAACGCCGGTGTGGTGATTTCTGTGGGACGGCGGTGGCTCTTACTGAACGCCGGTGTGGTGATTTCTGTGGGACGGCGGTGGCTCTTACTGAACGCCGGTGTGGTGATTTCTGTGGGACGGCGGTGGCTCTTACTGAACGCCGGTGTGGTGATTTCTGTGGGACGGCGGTGGCTCTTACTGAACGCCGGTGTGGTGATTTCTGTGGGACGGCGGTGGCTCTTACTGAACGCCGGTGTGGTGATTTCTGTGGGACGGCGGTGGCTCTTACTGAACGCCGGTGTGGTGATTTCTGTGGGACGGCGGTGGCTCTTACTGAACGCCGGTGTGGTGATTTCTGTGGGACGGCGGTGGCTCTTACTGAACGCCGGTGTGGTGATTTCTGTGGGACGGCGGTGGCTCTTACTGAACGCCGGTGTGGTGATTTCTGTGGGACGGCGGTGGCTCTTACTGAACGCCGGTGTGGTGATTTCTGTGGGACGGCGGTGGCTCTTACTGAACGCCGGTGTGGTGATTTCTGTGGGACGGCGGTGGCTCTTACTGAACGCCGGTGTGGTGATTTCTGTGGGACGGCGGTGGCTCTTACTGAACGCCGGTGTGGTGATTTCTGTGGGACGGCGGTGGCTCTTACTGAACGCCGGTGTGGTGATTTCTGTGGGACGGCGGTGGCTCTTACTGAACGCCGGTGTGGTGATTTCTGTGGGACGGCGGTGGCTCTTACTGAACGCCGGTGTGGTGATTTCTGTGGGACGGCGGTGGCTCTTACTGAACGCCGGTGTGGTGATTTCTGTGGGACGGCGGTGGCTCTTACTGAACGCCGGTGTGGTGATTTCTGTGGGACGGCGGTGGCTCTTACTGAACGCCGGTGTGGTGATTTCTGTGGGACGGCGGTGGCTCTTACTGAACGCCGGTGTGGTGATTTCTGTGGGACGGCGGTGGCTCTTACTGAACGCCGGTGTGGTGATTTCTGTGGGACGGCGGTGGCTCTTACTGAACGCCGGTGTGGTGATTTCTGTGGGACGGCGGTGGCTCTTACTGAACGCCGGTGTGGTGATTTCTGTGGGACGGCGGTGGCTCTTACTGAACGCCGGTGTGGTGATTTCTGTGGGACGGCGTTGGCTCTTACTGAACGCCGGTGTGGTGATTTCTGTGGGACGGCGTGGCTCTTACTGAACGCCGGTGTGGTGATTTCTGTGGGACGGCGGTGGCTCTTACTGAACGCCGGTGTGGTGATTTCTGTGGGACGGCGGTGGCTCTTACTGAACGCCGGTGTGGTGATTTCTGTGGGACGGCGGTGGCTCTTACTGAACGCCGGTGTGGTGATTTCTGTGGGACGGCGGTGGCTCTTACTGAACGCCGGTGTGGTGATTTCTGTGGGACGGCGGTGGCTCTTACTGAACGCCGGTGTGGTGATTTTTGGGACGGCGGTGGCTCTTACTGAACGCCGGTGTGGTGATTTTTGGGACGGCGGTGGCTCTTACTGAACGCCGGTGTGGTGATTTTTGGGACGGCGGTGGCTCTTACTGAATGCCGGTGTGGTGATTTTTGTGACGGCGGTGGCTCTTACTGAACGCCGGTGTGGTGATTTCTGTGGGACGGCGGTGGCTCTTACTGAACGCCGGTGTGGTGATTTCTGTGGGACGGCGGTGGCTCTTACTGAACGCCGGTGTGGTGATTTCTGTGGGACGGCGGTGGCTCTTACTGAATGCCGGTGTGGTGATTTCTGTGGGTCTTACTGGCGGTGGGTCTTGGGACGGCTGCTCTTACTGAACGCGGTGTGGTGATTTCTGTGGGACGGCGGTGGCTCTTACTGAACGCCGGTGTGGTGATTTCTGTGGGACGGCGGTGGCTCTTACTGAACGCTGGTGTGGTGATTTTTGGACGGTGGGACGGCGGTGGGCTCTTACTGAAGTCGGTGTGGTGATTTCTGTAGGACAGCGGTGGCTCTTACTGAACGCCGGTGTGGTGATTTCTGTGGGACGGCGGTGGGTCTTACTGAACGCCGGTGTGGTGATTTCTGTGGGACGGCGGTGGCTCTTACTGAACGCCGGTGTGGTGATTTCTGTGGGACGGCGGTGGCTCTTACTGAACGCCGGTGTGGTGGAGGGTCACTGGAGGTGGAGCAAACAGCGGTAGTCTGTAGACTTGGAGCAGTCTCTGGTCAGCAGGGAATAGCTGGTAAATGAGATTAGGTTCAGCCCATCATTAATCTCTCTCCGTTGTGACAGACTCGCTCAGCACGCGCGTCAGGAGCCTGTAGTCTGGCTGGTGGCAGCTGTCCTCACCCTTCTCTGCTGATTCACCCCAGCAGGCTCCAGGATGTCTCACTTTGCCACTTCCTACATGTTGACGCTGCTGCAGGCGTCCTTCCATTGCTGCTTAATTACATCTCCTTTAGCAGAGCCCATTTCCCTTGTGATGTCCAGTTACCAGGCTTTGGCTCATCACCGTTATTGTCATCCTCTTGTTTATGGTTGGGGATTTAAACCCGTTTATTACGGTTAATCTTGCAGCTGTTCCTTATTTCAATGCATAAAAGTCTGTCTGAACTAGCTAGGATTTGTTTCTGTTTTACAGTCCAAATTAAGATGCAGCCTTTTCCATTAACAGTTTCATAAATTAATATTATAAAAATCTTGGTTTACCTCTTATTGTGACGCTGGCAGAATAAAAAACAAAAAAAATAATAAAATAAATGAATCTTTTTTTTGTTCAAGAGACCATAATTATTCCACTTACACTATGGTTACCACACCTCAAGACATTGTTCAACTTTTATTTCAAGACTGTCAGGACTGTGTGGAGGACTAATTTATGTCAAGCCTCCCGCTGCTAATAACAAAACGTTATTTTAGAACTAATAACGGATATAAGAGTAGGTTACAGTTTTTCTCAATTGCTTTGGCACATTTTTCGAAGCAGTCTTAACAATCTTTAAACTGTAAGTGAACTGTCAAAACTGCTGAAACATCAGAACCCTATTGCATGTCTGCAAAAAGTATAACTCTCATAATCCATTTAACTCATGCTTCAGATGCTAGTTGTGTCAGTGACTTGGCCAATGCCACCACAATAAAAAGCATTTTTGTCATTGTGTGAGCCACACTGTTCCAAAAAAAATGTTCACAAAGAAAATATTTGTTATATGCAAATTTCATTTAATTTCTTTTTTTACAATATGCAAATTTAATTTTGTTATATGCAATTAAATTGAATAATTGTTATATATATTTTTTTTTGACAGACTGCTTTGAATGTCAGTTGTTTCTGTGTAACACACTGAGCATTTTAGATGCATATTTCAACAGTAGGCCTGTTTTGAGAAAAATCAACACTGTGGTAGGACTACACAAAAAGGAAATACATTTTTTTTATTTATACTGTACAAATAAGAAAAATTTATTTTGTTAGTCTATAAATACTTATATAAATGTGGAATTAAATAATTACAAGCTTACAACTACATTTCAAAATCTTAACATTTAAATTCAAATTTTCAAAATTTCACAAAGGTATGAGTAAAATTGCATCGACACTAAGCCAAACACCCATTTATATATTATATTGGTATTCATTTCCTGTAGTATGTTGAGTAACGTTACTCAATGTATTTAAAACTTTTTTACACACATAAATAATTATGTAAAATTAAAATAGATAAATCTGTAATCCTAAAAAAATGAACACTGTCTTCCCCTTACACATAGTAAGAATTAGTTATATGAGTGAAACAAGCAGTAAGAAAGAGGATAATTAAAAATGATTCATTTAAAGTCACACCAGAGGTGTTCAGCTGCTTTCTGCAGACCAGTCAAGTTCTTCCACACTGACTGAATCATCATTTCTCTTTGATTCTTGTCTTATACACAGAGACACTGTCATGTTAGAATAGAAAAGAGTTCTGTCCAAACTGTTGCTATAAAATTAGAAGCACACAATTCCCTAGAATATCATTATATGCTTAAACATTAAGATTTGTACTCATGGAAATTACTAAAGTAGTCAAACCTTTCATTAGAAGGGGGTGCCAATACTTTTGGCAATATAGTGTATATATATATATAAAGTCAGTTTTTAAGGCTTCCGTTTAATTTTGACCAAAACAACAACTACTCATCTTTTATGTTTGAGCATTCCAAATAGTATTCATATGATTTCTAGAAAGTCATTAAACCTTTGTTTCCAACCGATAAGACAAAGAAGATAAAGTCCAAGACAAAGTCAATCACTTTTTCTAGAAATTATGTTGGATTTGAAATGTTGTTGAATGACAAAAAGCAGAATTACTGGAATATTCATTTTTATATCTTTATAAATGTAAGTGTATGAAGACCAAACCTTATTTCTATGTAATAAAAAAAAAGTTTGTAACCATTTTCAGCCATTGCAAAATTAATTCAGGAAGCAAACAGTCCTTCAGATTTGCTGGGATTACGTAAGACTTTTATTTATGAATGAAAAGACTCTTTGTGGTACACTTGTAATATTTTTCTCCCAAATGCATTGGTGTGCATTGCGAAATAATTTATTTATTTGCATTTATGAATCTCATTATAAAAAATAGCTTGATAGTGAGTCGTTGAATTATTCACTCAAACGACCCATTCGCAGTCTGCTTCACTGAGATGCCGGAGCCATAATCAATATCTAATGCTTTATTATATTCCGAGCACATTCTAAATGGTTCTGTATGACACAATAAATCATAGAATAAGCCGTGGCATCCTCCTTCATACAGGACACTCACATTCTTACTGTTTTCTCAGTAAATCTTGGCCAGGCAGGTAATGCCTTTGGCTTTTTGTAGGATCTGAAGCGTTCTTTGAGTTTGCAGGATGCATTTTACATTTCACTACTGATTATATTCTGTATAATTGAGTTTGTGATGAATAAAAGAACCTTGAGAACATTGAACCTTATGCTGCGGAGATACGGCTCTGCTGACCAGGACAGGTTACACTGGCACTCGGCTTCATGTGCAAGGACTGGAGTGGTGTGGATTACTTATGGATTATTGTGATGTTTTCATCAGCTGTTTGAACTTACTTGAGTGAACTATACCTTTAAACTTAACACTGGACATTACATTTATAATTGAGTCACTACTGAATAGAACTTTTGACAATGAACCTTATGAGAACATTGGACCTTTATGCTAATGATACGGCTCTGACTGACGGACTGCTGTTACACAGGAAGGTTTCACTGGCACTCGGAGTGGGGCAAGGACTTATGGATTATTGTGATTACTTTGGATTCAGCTGATGAATCTAGACTGTTTGAACTAAATTGCACAATTTATTTTTTACACTTTTCAACACTGGACATTACATTTAAATAGTGATTAGTTATTCAAATTAGCTTCTCTGATCCATTTTTTATAAGACTATGACTTTTTATATGACATTTTCATATTACTAAAGATGTTTGATTGTTATTGATTGATTCTCATTTTATGCTTTGTATCCAATATTCTGCCTAATTTTGTTAGAATGTTTCAATTTTGGGTGTTAAAAATTGTTAAATTGTTAAAAATACTAGTTCTAAAATTGTTTTACATTTGCATAATCTATTGTATAAGAATGATTAATACTATTATGATGGTTATAAAATCAGATGATGAGGGTTTTGCATTTAAATGAACAGAGATATATTAAGAATAGAAGCATAATCTGAACTGTTATATGAACCAGTGATAAAAGAAATGACTGCGGGAGAAAGAATCTATCTTAAAAGAGCTTAAATTCACAGCGCTTTATCAGGACTGCTGACATGAGGAGGATAATGTGAGTGTGTGCTGTGTTGAAGATATAGTTTTAATATGTTTCTCATCTATAGAAAGTACGCTTTTACCAGCCAAGATGCAAAAAGCCAAGTGTGCCTTTTTACTATTATTTGTCTATTTTTCTTGATTCATGTAATAATTGAATTGTGTTCCAATTGTCCTACATTATGTCATAATAAACCACCACAGCAGAACACAAATGAAGAGGCAGAAGTGAAATGCTTTCTGCTTTTCTCTGTTAAAATGACATGACATATTTTCGTATCTCTCCTAATTTCCATTTCAATAGATCGAGCTTCCAGGTCCCTTATGAGACTCTCTCGGTCCCTCGGGTCTTAATGGATTAGTTTCTCCACCGGCCATATTATTGGCTTTCGTTACTCTTCCAATTTGTCTTTCAGTTCTTGCTCCAGTAATTTATGGGGCTTGATGTGAAACAAAACATTTCTGACATGCAATTAATTAGCAGCCCTCAGTAACCTTTGCTGTTTAACAATCCAGCCTCTCAGAACATTGTTTTTTCAACAGCTTTTCAATGAATAAAATTTGCAATTCATATGCAGGAGCAATATTTTATGCTTGGCCACTTTCCTGCACTATTTGTGTTCAGATATTCAGATTGGACTACGGTTCTTACTGTAATCAGGCTGTTCCTTGTGTGCAGACTGGTCCTCAGCTGATCACTGTATAGTATATTTTTGAAATGTTTGGGTATAAGAGAGTAACAACTCAGAAAATTGCTCAAAGAAAGTGTGAGAAGTAGGACACGCATGTGAAGTAAACACGAAACCTGTCATCATCAGATGCTTACAGTCTCATAGGAGTATGATATATATATAAACGTGAGTGGGTTTCGGTGAGCAAGTCCCACGTCAGTATTTGCTCATGAAATTCAGTCATAACCTTGCCTAGTACATTTCAGGAAATCAGTGGGAGCTTTACTGTCAAACTGGGAGTTTTTAAGGCAAATATATGAGACATTCGTGAGAAGTTATATATGAAACACTCGCCTTTTTTATTGCTAGACGGACGGTCTTGTTAGTGCTTTATTTAAATTCACAAAAACATATAAATATTTAAACCTTTTTATAAAACCTTTTTATTTTCCATTTCAAAAAATGGTACTTTAGGTCATTTAGGTTCTTAATGTAACAGATTTACAGTGATTTGGTTTGACAGATGTTATATTACATTTCATGCAATAAGAAAATCAGATCAAAACCTCAAACAGCTGAATGCTTCTCAGTAAACCTTTCAACTTTATCATAATCGCATGTGATAGACATTCACTCACCGGCCACTTTATTAGGTACACCTGTTCAATTGCTTGGTAACACAAATTGCTAATCAGCCAATCACATGGCAGCAACTCAATGCATTTAGGCATCTAGATGTGGTGAAGACGACTTGCTGAAGTTCAAACCGAGCATCAGAATGGGGAAGAAAGGGGATTTAAGTGACTTTGAACGTGGAATGGTTGTTGGTGCCAGACGGGCTGGTCTGAGTATTTCAGAAACTGCTGATCTACTGGGATTTTCACGCACAACCATCTCTAGGGTTTACAGAGAATGGTCCGAAAAAGAGAAAATATCCAGTGAGCGGCAGTTGTGTGGATGAAAATGCCTTGTTGATGTCAGAGGTCAGAGGAGAATGAGCAGACTGGTTAGAGATGATAGAAAGGCAACAGTAACTCAAATAACCACTCGTTACAACCAAGGTATGCAGAATACCATCTCTGAACACACAACACGTCGAACCCTGAAGCAGATGGGCTCCAGCAGCAGAAGACCACACCGGGTGCCGCTCCTGTCAGATAAGAACAGGACACGGAGGATACAATTCACACAGGATCACCAAAATTGGACAATAGAAGATTGGAAAAACGTTGCCTGGTCTGATGAGTCTTCGATTTCTGCTGCGACATTCAGATGTTAGGGTCAGAATTTGGCGTAAAGAACATGAAAGCATGGATCCATCCTGCCTTGTCTCAACGGTTCAGGCTGGTGGTGGTGGTGTAATGGTGTGGGGGATATTTTCTTGGCACACTTTGGGCACCTTAGTACCAATTGAGCATCGTTTAAACACCACAGTCTACCTGAGTATTGTTGCTGACCATGTCCATCCCTTTATGACTACAGTGTACCCATCTTCTGATGCTACTTCCAGCAGGATAATGCACCATGTCACAAAGCTCAAATCATCTCAGACTGGTTTCTTGAACATGACAATGAGTTCACTTTACTCAAATGGCCTCCACAGTCACCAGATCTCAATCCAATAGAGCACCTTTGGGATGTGGTGGAACGGGAGATTCACATCATGGATGTGCAGCCGACAAATCTGCAGCAACTGCGTGATGCTATCATGTCAATATGGACCAAAATCTCTGAGGAATGTTTCCAACACCTTGTTGAATCTATGCCACGAAGAATTAAGGCACTTCTGAAGGCAAAAGGGGTCCAACCCGGTACTAGCAAGGTGTTCCTAATAAAATGGCCAGTGTATATTTATGCAATGGAAATTAATTAATGTATATGGAGAGGCAATTGAAATAAGCTGTCCAAAAATGAAATTTGCTGAAAATGTACTCGCCCTCAGGCCATTGACGATGTAGATGAGTTTGTTTCTTCATCCGAACAGATCTGGAGAAATTAAGCATCACTTGCTCAGCAATGCATCTGCAGTGAATGGGTGCCGTCAGAATGAGAGTCCAAACAGCTGATAAAAACATCACAAGTACAAGTAATCCACCACTCCAGTCCATCAGTTAATGTCTTGTGAAGTGAAAAGCTGTGTTTTTGAAGTAAACAAAAAAAAAACATCAAAGTCCTCTACCCAAAATATTGATTTCTCCAATGAAAATATCTGAGTCAGGAGAGAAATATGCACGGATCAATCACCGTTACAAATATGTTGGTGGATTTTCATGTGAGAGGAAAAATACTAATCGTTTCCTACAAATATGCAGCGTATTGCTTCACAAGATGTTAACTGATGGACTGGAGTGGTGTGGATTACTTGTGGATTTGTGATGTTTTTATCAGCTGTTTGGACTCTCATTCTGACGGCACCCATTCACTGCAGAGGATCCATTGGTGAACAAGTGATGGAATGCTACATTTCTCCAAATCTGTTCCGATGGGCTCACGGTGAGTAAATTTAAATTTTTGGTTAAACCATTCCAATAAGCCGATATGTTCAACCAAACTCACATGCTACAGATGTCATCATTAAAATAATTTCCGATCCATTAATGGTTTATTTTCTACTGCTGGACATCTCCAGTCAATAGCATCTTAAAGATCACAGAATCACCAACACAGTCAGCCCTTTTACCCAGTTTATTATGTAATAGAAAAATGACATAAAATGAAAATTCCAAATATGTCTGTGATACACGTGAAATGATGAAAGTATCATTAAAGTGGAAATTGACACCTAAAGTGTTTTGATTCTGTGGGAAATCAAGCAACTACTTTATACTGTGACCTCAAACAGTGTTTGAACAGGTGGGCTGCGCTTAAACATGTATGAGTTTCTTTGTGCTCTGTATAACATGAAAACACAAACTGAACTTTAGATGTGATGAACTGGAAGTTCAGGGTCTAGAATCAATTGTTTGCAGAGGACACTTGGTTTGATATTTAATATCTAATGACATTTAAGTACAACCAAAAGTGTCCAAATACTTTTTAGGGTGATTTTGTGTGTTTAAATGTCATGAAGTGATTAACCACTGCATTGTGGCGGCACAATGCAAGAATGTCTTTTATGCCAAGAGGTATATTGGTAGTACACCTAATATAATATCACATTTTTGACTGAGATCAAGTTGCGAAGGTAAAGGACTAGAAATGACCCTAGCTGAGTAGTAGCAATGGCAATTTTGAAATGATCTCTCTGTTCTGTCAACCAAACAACCTGAAAGATAGGCCTGATAATTCATCACATCCCATTAGACCGATGGGAACTAATCCCTGGATACAGGGTGCAGCTTCTGTTGCAGGGACAGTGATACATAAACAGGTACAACCTGACGTTCGGATTTGGTATTTAATGCAAAGATTATCTGCATGCATACATGAACATTAGGACTCCCAGATTCCACCGTCTTCACGACAGCGGACACAGACTGCTTTAGACTGCACACACATAAACATATCAACGGTACAACATGAATAACAGTGTACAGCACACAGGTACAGACGCACATAAATACACTTACATTGAGAACATACAGCAGACTGTACGGCAGTAGCAATCTCTCTCTCTCTCTACAGAAGGTATATACACTTTCTGACATGTACTATGAAGAGTTAAATAGATATCGACATATTTTTACAGATGCATGACTACAAAATTATATTATTGCAGTCTAACAATATGGCTTTGACTAGTGAAAAACCTTTTAGCACTACAAAAATGAAAAAGTCATTTATAGTCTTTATAGTTTAATTTAAGCTAAAATGTACGTCTACTTGAGAGTAGCATGTGTTATTCTAAAGTGTCATTCTGTTCTTACTAAGATTTTTTTAAACAAATTTGACAATCTTCAAAGCATTTTGATCACAGAACAACCAGCCTAATAGTACAGATACATTCCTGTAGGCATATCATTTTTCTAACAGAGTTTAAAAAGGGACACATTTTTAATCCGACTGATTGGAAAACATACAACTACTGACTTTTTGCAATGAAAACTATATTTCCCATCATGCAATGCAATACCCATTTGAGCATTACTATACAAAATAAGTTTGCGTCTTTAGTCCAGGTTTCATAAACAGTTATGTAAACATTTCTCCCTCCCCAAAATGTGTTTATCAAATGGCAGTGTTTACTAAATGCTTAACAACATAAGAACATTATTCAATTAAGTAAATAAAAAAGCCTTAAGTTATCATATTTGCAACCCCACATCAGATTTTGCCGGCAGTAAGATGAATATTTCTGGCAGTATTTTTATAAATGACCATATTGATATATTGTGTTTCACAGCAGGAATGATTGTTGATGATCAGATGTATGAATATAATGTTTTTTCTAAATATTGTCATGATATATTTTCGTGATAGATAATTTAACATGCTGTTTCTTGAACCGTCAGTCCTGTACTAAGATGTATACCTGCAGTTCATTCTCTCTTTGGTATTTATTACGGTTGTGATTGAAGCTCATGCATTCTCAGTATTAATTTAGCATATATTTTCAGTGATTAATAATTCTTTTCAAAAACTATGTAAGCCCTTTTCCATCATTTTCAGGTAATTGTGATGTTTTATCTTTACATAACTATTCAGCTAAGGCAGGTATCCTGATATTGCAGAACCATGTTCTGGGTTTCTTGCCATTGCAATTTAATATCTCATAATTTTCCTCGCAATTCTAAGATAAATAGTCAGAATTGTAAGATATAAATTAACAATTGCAAGGAAAAAATTAAATCAACAATTACTTTTTAAATTTTTTATTTTGTGCCAAAAAAAGAACTCATCACAATTCAGAAAAAATAATTGTGGGAAATAAACTTATTTCAGCTGTTTCTGTCGAATACATGTTGCAAACATCTCAGTTTACATCTCACAGTTCTGAATTGTGAGAAACAAAGTCCGAACTGTGAGATATAAACATGCAATTGCAAGAAAAATCAGCATTGTGAGATAAAAAGATGCAATTAACTTTTTTATGTTTTTTTAAATTCCAAACTGGCTTCCATATAAAACAATACCTGCACGTTGTGTATTAATATTAAATTCATTATAAATGTAGGCATATTCTTTGCTTTTTAATGTTACAAAGTCAAGTCAGACCTTTACATAATATTCAGCTAAGATAGGAGTTCTAATATCGCAGAACATCCCAAATATTTTTGTGAGCCATGTTGAGTTTTAAATAAAATTTTGATGTGAAACCTACAAATAAACATAACATGATTCTTTTTAATTTTGAGTATGAGAGCACTTCTGATTGTCATGTGTGAGTGATCTAACATCAGGTGAAAGGATGAATGCGCTGTGAAACACTGACTGACTGTGTGCTTGTGAGATCTTGAATAACTCTTAATTGTAAAGAATACTTGGTCCAGTTTGTAAAATGATAATCAGAGACACTTACTGAGCTTTTCCTGATTTTTGCGGGCAAGGCTAATGTGAATATTACTTGTGGTCAATTCAAGTTCTATTTCACACTAACTAAAATAGAGAAAACATCTAAATAAATAATAATACATCACAGATAAATGAGAACTGCCAGGCTGCAAACCATTTGAGCATTCAGGTGGTCTAACGTGGCACATCTAAAACAGTATAACAGCGTCTCCCATATTTACATATGGCAACGTATCAGCAAACTCACTGATGACAAACGTGATTCATCAGATGACCTCATGCAACTACTGCATTCTGCACTTCACTGACAATTCTTCTGTTGAATCAAGCTACTGTTTAAAATGCTCTGACCCCACTGTGTTTAAATACATAAATCTAAGTAAGCATCATATTCCCAGTGCCAGAGCTCAGTATCAATGTGCTGTTATCAGCATCAGAGCGCCTGGTGATCAGTAAACAAACACAGAGAGCTGTAGAAAGTGTAAACAATTTGAACCTGAATGGCAGTGAACAGACCAAAGGTTGTCGGGTTATGATTTGTGTATCTATCCATAAACTTCCGTCAAGGCAGTGAAAAGCCTTTCACCTGTTTGGCAAAAATCCCCCCCCCTCACCCATCTTTCTCGAGAAACAGCTTCGTGTCTGTTACTTTTTAAACATGTCCTGCAGAGGTCCGGGCAGGAATTTGAGGACGGTGTCTAGAATGCTCTCCTCGTCCTCGTCGTCCTCCGTCCCGCAGCCTGCTGGGATGGCCTTCTTGGGGCGGGTCAGGGAGCCTTCGCACGCTTGTTCCATAGCCGCTTTCTCCTCTGCTTCCTTCTCTTCTTTCTTCTTCAGTCCATACTACATAAACATACATCAAATATGAAGTTGTAATTAAACATGAGAAGAAAAGGAGGAGTGGACTATTGAAAAGGTTGTAATGATGCCATTTCTCATAGCTCTACTGTATTTGATTTATGGATCTAAAATAATAAAATACCAAGAACTACAATGATTCAACAATTATATGATACTATATATGATATGCTATATGATGTATTATATAATAAACTATACTATTTGATCAAAAATGCAGTTAAATCAGTAATATTGTGAAATTTATTGCAGTTTAAATGAACTGTTTTCTATTGGATTTAATATTTTAAAATGTAATTTATTCCTGTGATCAAAGCTAAATCTTCAGCATTATTACAGTGTCACATGATCCTCCAGAAATCATTCTAATATGCTGATTTGTTGCTCAAGAAATACTTATTATTATTATCATCATCAATGTTGAAAACCGTTGCGTTGCATTATTTTTTTTGTGGAAAGCATGTAAAAAAAAATCTGGATTTTTAAAATGAATAGAAATCTTTTGCAAACATCTTTTCTTTCACTTGACCAAAATTACCAAGCTAAACTTTTGACTGAGTACTATACTATACTATACTATACTATACTATACTATACACCACAGTAGAATTAAGTTGATATTATAATATTCTATAAAATGCAACTAACAGAAAAACAGATGATCATTTCCTGCTTTATTTTGATCAAATAGTTCTATAATTTTAGTTCATTTATGAACGTTAAGACCATTGCTGTGTTTCAAGACTGAAACTCTATGTACAAAAGCTACTTTGTATTGTACATTCATGATTTATTCAGGCCATAAAGGCCAAACATTAAAACATTAATCTTGTAGTAGGATTTAACAGTTGCCCTTATATATCAAGTTGGCCTTAAAGGGATAGTTGATGAAAATTCTGTCATCATTTATTCATCCTCATGTTTATAGGCGCTGATATGATGTGCGCTTGAGCCCCCGGGGCACCCAAAAACATGAGATATTCTCTATTAACTTGATTGAGATCGAGCCTTTCTGGTTCCAAGTCTTCTCAAACTGGGCTTCGTGAGGTGATGAAAAGCTAATAATTCATCACAATCATAAACTGTCAAATTAAACTGATTGTGTGGCCATTCCATGTTCTGTGTAATTCTAGTCACATGACTAGTGGCTGGAATGTATAGAAGAGGTAGTATTTTTACGAAGAACTCTTTAAGAGAGAAAATGGAAAATTATGACGAATCAATAAATTATGAATATTTTACTGTCATTGTGCATATAATATGTAATCAGTAAAAAGTAACTGTAATCTGATTATTAGCACTTATTATTACTGTACATAATATAATAAGCACTACATTTTTGGAATGTGATTATGTAATCTGTTACTAGCCAGCACTAATGGTGTTTCATTCGTTCTTTTCCTAAATTCAGCTATTGATCTTTGTTTATTTCATACTTCTGTGATTCAGGGATTGTATGGATCAGACTTGTGCTGGGGCAGGTTTCAGTAAGAGTAGCTCAGATTTAGAGAGTTAGATATGGCCGTATGCTTCATATTTATCGAGTCATTAATTGTACTTCTTATGTGGAACACGAAAGAAGATATTTTGAAGAATGTTGGCAACCAAACCGTTTCAGTTCCCATTGACTTCCATTGTATTTTTGTCCACACAATGAAAGTAGATGGGAAAGAAATGGTTTGGTTACCAACATTCTTCAAAATATCTTCTGCTGTGTTTGGAATGAACATGAGGGTGAATAAATAATGGCATAATTTTATTTTTTGGGTGAACTATCCCTTTAAAGTCCCCTATGACTCAGTTTTTGGTGTCCAGATGTTCTCGTGGTGCTTCTCGAGATCATTTGTGACCCTGGACCACAAAACCAGTCTTAAGTGTACATTTTTCGAAATTGGGATTTATATATTATCTGAAAGCTGAATAAAAATGCTTTCCATTGATGTATGGTTTGTTAGGATCGAACAATATTTGGCCGAGATACAACTATTTGAAAATCTGAGGGTGCAAAGAAATCTAAATATTGAGAAAATCATCTTTAAAGTTATCTAAATGAAGTTCTTAGCAATGCATATTACTAAACAAAAATGAAGTTTTGATATATTTACGGTAAGAGATTTACTAAATATCTTTATGGAACATGATCTTTACTTAATATCCTAATGATTTTTGGCATAAAATAAAAATCGATAATTTTTTACCATAAAATGTATTTTTGGCTATTGCTACAAATATACCCCAGGCAGCGACTTAAGACTGGTTTTGTGCTCCAGGGTCACATTTGGGATCTTTTTGGGATGACTTTATACTTCTGGCTAACACTAACTCTCTCTCCTCTCTTAAGAAGGAGCTGTTCGATTAGCAGTAATTAGCTGACATCCTGCAAAGGTGACATTTCATTAAAGGGAAATGGAAACTCTGATTTGATGTTATTCCCACACACACATTAAGCATTAAGTCCTGTCATCAAGGTATAATGGCTTCATCCTGCTTTAGTTTGAAATTGATTGGCAATTAGCAAACGCTGCCATGTTTACCAATTCATTCAAGCGTCCTGTTCTAATCAGCGGTCACAGGTGGACGGGAAATGTGGAAAGCGTACCTTATCTCGAATGACCTGTCTGACCTTTTCCCTCTCGCCCTCCATACGAGCATGTTTGGCCTTTCGCTCCTCTTCTTGTTGTCTGAGCGCCTCCTGCCTCTCTTCCTCCTTCGTCTGGGCATCAGGGTCCTTCTCCTCCTCTCCACCTAACATCTTCCCCATGTCTTTGGTCGCTCCTGTGCAATAAAGACATCATATGCAGTTTTCAACGATACTGAAATATTAGTCACACTATCATTCAAAAGTTTGGGCTCAGTTAGATTTTCTTTTCTTCTACTTTCTGAAATAAATTAGCACATTTATTCAGCAAGGCTGCTTTAAATAGATTAAAAGTGACAGAAAAGACATTTATAAAGTTACAGAAGATTTATTTTTCTTTCTTCATGTTTTCTTTTGATATTTTCTGCTCATGAAAGAATCCTGAAATGTGGAAAAGAGTCATCTTAAATTGTAAAATAAATCTGTACATTTTTTTAAATGTTTTATCCTGTTTCAAAAACAGTAAAGGCTGTAACATCATAAATGTCGTTTACTGTCATTTTAAATTGTAATCTATTTAAAGCAGCCTTGCTAAATAAATGTATTAATTTAAACTTTATGAAATCCATACAGTGTATAATTAAAAATTCATGAAATTGTAACAATGCAAACATGTTTTAGGTGTAAGTTAAAAGTATAGAAGTCTATGGAAAGCATGCACGTGTGTGTGTGTGTGTGTGTGTGTGTGCGCTTGCATGCGTGTGTGTGTGTGTGATTTAAATAGTCAATTTAATTACTAAAATAAATACAAAAATATAATTTGCCAATTGGGAAAGAACATTAGATTTATAGATAATATATGTAGTTTACATTTACATTTAGTCATTTTGCAGACGCTTTTATCCAAAGCGACTTACAATTGGGGAATACATAAAGCGATTAATCTTGAAGAAGCAAACAAACAGAGGAAGTGAAGTCTCAATTGCATTCTTCAAATAAATAAATACAAGCTAGCAAGAGAAGAGAGAAAGATGAAGATATAGAAAAAGGGAAGTTTTTTTCTATAAAAAATAGTTTATAATATATATTCAAAAATAGTTATGCTATTTATTACAATATTTAGATTCTCAAGTATATTTGTGTTGTTTATAGGATATTTTTAGTGGAAAGCAAGACAAAAATACAAATTAAGAATATGTTTTGCAGCATTCGTGAAGTTTTTCAGCTTGTAATCATCAAAGAATCCAGAAAAATAATTATCAAGGTTTACACAAAAATATTAAGTTTTCAACATTGAAAACTTTGCCATCACAGGAAAAATTACATTTTAAAATATACTAAAATAGAAAACAGTAATTTTTTTTACTGGATTTTTGATGATACAAATACAACCTTAGTGAATGTAAGAGACTTCTATGAAAAGCCCCAAACTTGTGAACGCTAATGTAATTCCAGATTTTAATCACAAATTCCAGAGAGACTGATCACGTTTTGCTCTGTGCGATCTCCTTCATGATGATATACTGGAGGCAAACAGAGACGTGCCACTCCTCTCTCTGCCATCTGTTTCATTGGTGCAGCTCTATCTATCACGCTGTGTATTCTGCATCATGTTTGGTTTCAGCAAACAACAGCCGCAGGTCATTATGGGTAGTGCAGCAATAAACGCTCTTAAGGCTGTTTGCATATGTTCACTTTAACCATATGTTTTAAAACACAAAGAACAGTTGTTTTTGAGAATCATAAAGACTGATGTGAACCGTCTCAGCAAGATTTGGTTGCAAATGATGTACTATTGCTTAAAGTCATTAATCATTTGCATAATGGCTGTGCACAATGTGTCTTTACAAGCAACTCATTCATAATTAATGGCAGTCATTTATAATGCATGAGTGTGCATTTGAAATCCAGCGTCCAGGTCTACGCTTTACCTTCACATGTGTTTAATTGCTTCTGTATGACACTCGGGACACTGAAGAGGAAAGGAGTGGCAGAGTACACTTTAAGTGGCCTTTAACCGTCTGCGTGTGCATGTCGAGGACAGCTGGAGCTGACATAACAGAGCTCAAATCATGTCAAGCTGCAGGTTTCTCATGGTCCACAAGGACTGGATGAAGTAATTCAGTTTCTGTTGCCTCACGTCGTTCAAAGCCCACAGTAAACCAAGGCTTCCAGAACGATAATTAACAACCTGCGTCCTGCCCAGCTTTGACGAACTGTTAATCTAAGCCTTTACATTTGGACTTTAATACAGTCGGGGCTAAATGAGGGATCTTACATATCCTGTTTTACAGGACAAACTAAAATGAGTCTAAAATTATAAGATACTACAGCCTTTAAATATATTAAAGTCTGTATATATGATTTCATTATATACCTATATTAATGAAAAACTATATAAAAGAAAAAAAAATATTTGAGTAATTTAATATTATCTTTCCCTTTCTTAAGTATATTGATACTTTTACAGAATGTTGATATGTTTTTATTGGAAAATATAGATTAAGAATTTTTGCAGTTTTTTTGTTACAAACTGAATTAATGGAGGTTTATGATTTTTTTTAATAAACAGTTTGTCAATAAGAAAGAAAAACACTAATTTGAGTAATTTAATATTATCTTTTGCTTTTATATAAGTATATTTATATTTTTGACTTTTCTTTTTTTACTAGATTTAAATATGTTTTTATTGGAAAATACAGATTAAGATTTAATATTATTATGTTAATTAAGGTTAATTAAATATAATATTCAAATATAATATATATTTTTTGCAGTATATATTTTATTTTGTATTATTATTATCACATTCATCTGTTCAAATATCAACTGCACCTTGACGGCTAATATGTACAGTATGTGTAAAGAAATGGAAAAAAGTATGATTTTTGTCAAACAGGTTTCCAGAACACTCCTCTCTTCTGCCATTGGTTGATTAAACAGACAGCCCCACCCTAAACTCACACCATTGGTTAAGCCACTGTTGCTGTTGTCGGGCCAGTCAGGATGTTTAAACTCATCATGACTGGATTTTTTTACCTCAAATAAAAATACCAATAATAACTAATACAAAAAAAGACTTTGCCTTTTTTTATGCCTTTATTTAACCAGGAGAGAACCTCACTGAGATTAAAAATCTCTTTTCCAGGAGTGTCCTGGCAAAGTTATACAAATACACGTACAAGAAAAAAACAGTACATCACAACAATAAAATATTATAGCATTAGAAGCATTTGTAAATCATTAAATCATTTTCTAAAGTGTTTTAAATTTACTAAGAGACACCAAATGATTTAGCTGCAGTTTCATTTGAAGAGAGTTCTAGTCTGACGGTGCAGCATATTCAAATGCAGTTTTACCTAAATTAGTTCGAGCTGAAGGTACATAAAGATTATAAAAAGATTGGGAACACAATGAATAGTTAACAACCACTTTTTGGTGAATCAAACAACAGAGATAGGATGGCAAAAAACCCAGAATAGCTTTGTAAATCAATAAATACCAATGCATTTGCCTTCGAACGGCAAGTGAAGACCAGGCAACTCTATTATATAGTATACAATGATGTGTAGAAAATTACAATCCGTAATAAATCTTAAAGCACCATGATACACAGCTTCCAGAGAGGCAAGAAGATAAGAAGAGGCATGCTGATACACCACGTCCCCATAGTCAAGAATCGGTAAAAAGTTCCAGACACAAGCTTCTTCCTTGCATTAAATGAAAAGCAAGACTTGTTTCTGAAATAAAATCCTAGCTGCTTCTTCAACTTTAATCGCAAATAATTAATGTATGAATCAAAACGTAGTTTGTCATCAATTATGATGCCCAGATACTTATACTCTGACACTAATGCCATCAATTTTCCTTGCAGAGTTCGGAGAACAATAGAACCATCCAAAGAATTTCTAGAGTTTGATAACCACATACATTTTGTTTTCTCAACATTTAAGACCAACTTCAAAGTAAAAAAAAGCTCTAAACATTCTCCAGATTTTCACATCACATTAATTACTCTAAAAACACAATGCAACTGCCGGTCCTGAGAGCATACAGTAAGATAGGCCACTGAATGTAGTCCTGTTGTCTGTTTAAAGCCACACAGAGGCTGGTTAGCATGACAAAAGAGCTGCATCCCTCTATCGGATACTTCACGGCTCTTGGCAGGAACAGCAGCGATGGTTCTGGATGGACGAGCAAATCTGGGCTCTGCATAACGATGGCACAGCGGCCGAACTCTATTCAGTATCTCTGGAAACAGCCTAATACTTAATGATACGTGAATTATCAGAGCTTAGGAAATTAGCATATTAATTAAGTTATTTTATAACAGTAAAGTAGTAGTAGTAAAATAGGTCCCCTGTGTTATATAACACAAGCACTGCTAGCATGTCTCTAAAACAAACATCTTGAATAAAATATCTCACACTCAAAGAGAAGAGAATCTGAGAACGATTAATAAGTTGGTGAGTGTATCTGGAGATAGTTTGGGTAATAATGTAATTTTATAATGTCCCGTAAACTTGCACCATCCAAGCATGGATAAATAGCTATTAACTCTTTCCTCGCCATTGACAGAATTTTCTGTCTTTCTGTGTTTTCACTGTTATACAGAAGGGGGCGCTATTACACATCTTCTGAATCTCTGGATCAAAACACACCGAAGAAGAAACCGAAGAAAGCAATCTCGTATGTAAGCAGATGCATATGTAAATTACCGTGATCGTCAAACATTAAACAGCAAATAAATCAAAACTGCCTAACGTTACTAAATGAGTGGTTTGGGACTGTGAAGCTTGTGTTGATGAACTCAATCGACTCGACCTGTGTTTGAACATCATTCTGAATCCCATCCGGAAGAAGACTCGATTTTCTCGGCTTTTTACTCAAAATGTTTTTTTATGAAACTTACCCACATTTAAGTGTTAATAAAAAAGAATGCATGAAGCTAGAATAACATTTGTTTTGTTTAAAAGCAGAGGTTCTTTCTTTTGACATATTGCATGTTCATTCATTCATTCAACAAAAATGAATTATGAATAATAATTTTGTAAAGATGATCAAAAATGCTGGCAGCTTTTGACAGAGTTGATAAGCAGGGCTGTTTCTGAAGCACAACATTTGTTATTAAATTTCATCCCCGTTTTCTGTTTTCCATCTTTCTTTAATAAAAGTCTTTCTCACTAACAGACAGCAAACGGAAAGGTTGTTTTTTACAGTCTGCTGAACGCGGACTCTTCTCTGTGGGATCTTGAAGATATTCTATAAGCTTCTGAATAATGTGCAAGGGTTGAGGAAATCAGTCTAGGGAAAGTCTGTTTAATAATGGATGATTTGCGTGAGTAAATCATGCTCCATTACCTCAGAGCTACGAAGCAGAATTCAAGCCATGTTAGTTTATAAGATCTATGCTCCAAACAAAGGGAAACATATAAAATCACTTTTCGATAAAGGTTTTTAGACGTTGGGATCAAATTCAGGTCACACTTACATATCAAAGCTTTTTTTTTTGGTTATATTAAAAGTGCCACACGACACATTTCTTTCATATTTCATCTTATGTTTCACGATTCATACTCTGGTTCCGCCGTCTCGGCCTCATCATGTAAAATACGACGTGTGGTGAAAAGACAATCTGTGTTTCTTAAAGACACGTGCACAGAAGGTCATTGTGTGGTCACAATACAATCTGCTACATCTGACCCACTCAAGGGAATTGACAGAGAAATATATTTCATTTTATTGCCCATAGTCACAAAGCTGATAAAACCAAATCATGAAATTGATTTAGGGGCTCGGTGACCTTTAGACAAACTTATGTTTTTAGGATGGGGCAAATCTATAACATATACAAACAGCATGCTAAATAAAGTAAAACTACACAGATCAATAAGCACTTGTCCTTGTTGTTGTTAAAATCTATGAATTTCAAAAACATATTGCTGACTTACTGTCTTGCACCTAATTACAATGTAATGTCTTAATTATTTTTATTTAATCAACTATTTTAACTGCACAATACCACATTTTAGTACAGTAAAAATCTCAATTAAAATCAATTCCTGTTACATGCTATTATGCAAGAAAATTCTTATTAAACACACACACACACACACACACACACACACACACACACACACACACACAACACACACACACACACTACACACACACACACACACACACACACACACACACACACACACACACACACACACACACACACACACACACACACATACATGTATATAGTAAAAAAATATAAAAACTATGATATATTAATATAAAATACAAAAAACAGACCTAGATATTATTTCAAAATGTATATATATATATATTTGTAGCATCTAAATTAAATTATATTATTATTATATATTATTTAAATTTTACATTGAATAAAAAACTCATCATCCATTTCTGCCACGTGTCACAGTTAACAAATAAAACTAAAACCATAAAAACGATGTTACTTGACATGAAAATAAATGTTAACTGAACTAAAATAAAATATATAAAAAACTCATCAACATTTCTTAATTTCCTTTAGTGCAACTTGATGTACTAAAATGATTCAAATTGAAATAACGTTTAAAACTACATAACATATTTAAATAATAATAATATTAATAAACTTGAACTAAAAGTGAAAATAGAAAACATTCAAAAAATTAATATTATTAATAAAATACAATTAATAATAGTATCTTAATGATGCTAAAATAAATACAACATACAGAATCAATACACTCTAAATGGGTCTTGACCAAACTGACATTAGAATTGAGACTAATTCATATTCGGTACATCTTTGTATAAAATATGTGTTATGCAAAATGCTTTCAATGGTTGATAACATGACACTTACCGCCCAGCGCTTGCTTCATCACAAAATCCATGATGCACTCAGATATGAGGCTAAAGAGAATGTTGCATTTAGTCAGCTGTGATCCTGATTCTGCCGGTCCACCACAGAGTCTCGGTCTCCTGTGTCCTGAATCCTTCACACCTACTGTGAAGAGAGATGTGAATATGAATGATCAGTCTACAGGGTCAACACAACCTCATCCATCACATCTGTGAGCATCTGAGCTGACATTTAACAACACTACGAAAAATCCCCACAACACACAAATGCACATTAATGTTATTCTGAGCTTCTAGACGAATCCCACACAGCGGGTGCTTCAAACTAATTCACAGTCGGTTCTGAAAACTCAAGCAAGTCCAAGTAATTATTGCTTACAGAAACACACTCAACATTTCCAGCTACACCATGACATTACGTGGAAATGTCTAAACATTTGTTGTGGATTTCATCTCAAGTCCTCTGAACCTCTATAAAAGCTTGGTTTCATTTGAAATACTTTCTGTAGACACACACGAGATGGTTTGTCTGGTTCAGCCAGGACATGTTTGAGACATACTCCACGCACAACATCTGTCAGCTTTACAAAGCTAAAGAACAAACGTAATGAATTGACTGCTCTATAAAAAAATGCATTGCAACGTTTCGACCATCAGGTCTTCACCAGGAACAGATAACAAACTCGACAGACTTTTTGTTATCTGTGCCTGATGAAGACCTGATGGTCGAAACTTTGCAATAAATATGTTATTATTTTTATGGACCAGTCATTTCAGCGTGCGGACATTACGTTTGTTCTTTTGCTATAATTAGATTTTTTTTTTGTCCTGCACCTTGGTCCCTATTTGGGTTTGTGCACAACTTTTTTACACTTTGGCTTTACAAAGCTGCCAAGAGCTTCATTAAGACTTTGGCTACTGAAAACTCCCAATCCGCCAAAAAACAAACCAGAACCCTGCATAGCAGCCAAACACCTCTAAAGAGACGAGACACAAGACTAAAGCACAGCAGGTAGATTAATAAAAGAAACATTCAACAAACACAACAAACTGGAATTCTGTTTTTTTAACTAATTCCTATGACTTAAGTCTGCTTCACTTACCAGCTTACGGACTTGCAATTTGTTCTTGTTGAAGGATTCCTAACCGAACATTAAAGAAAACAACATGTTCGAATAGCTGGAACATGACAAACACACCCTGCGTCCTGATAACTCCAGCTCTCTCTCTCTCTCTCTCTCTCTCTCTCTCTCTCTCTCTCTCTCTCTCTCTCTCTCTCTCTCTCTCTCTCTCTCTCTCTCTCTGTCTCTCTCTCTCTCTCGCTCTCTCTCTCTCTCTCTCGCTCTCTCTCTCTCTCTCTCTCTCTCCTCTCTCTCTCTCTCTCTCTCTCTCTCTCTCTCTCTCTCTCTCTCTCTCTCTCTCTCTCTCGCTCTCTCTCTTCTCTCTCTCTCTCTCTCTCTCTCTCTCTCTCTCTCTCTCTCTCTCTCTCTCTCTCTCTCTCTCTCGCTCTCTCTCTCGCTCTCTCTCTCTCTCTCTCTCTCTCTCTCTCTCTCTCTCTCTCTCTCTCTCTCTCTGTCGCTCCAGTAGCTTCATTCATACTCGCCCACACTCCTCCCCCTCATCTTTACATCTCCCTTCAGGAAAATGAAGTTTCTTCTGCTGAATTTAAAGGACGGATTACCCCAATTACTGCATGTTTCGGTTTGCCTAAAGTATATAATAGCTTTTCAAGCAATTCTTTAATTTCATGACATCTTTTTGTGTATTCTCCCTATAGTAATATTACTGTATATACACCTACACTTCTGTTTCAATATATATATATATGACCCATGCCCACATGCAATGGCTGACCTTCTTTTCTCAAGTCAAAATGTGGCTGTGCTAACACCCACCATGTCTGATTAGCATAACACAAAGCGTCCTTCTGCGACCTTGAGGTTGAGCTTGTGAGCCATTTACCAGTTCAGTTTAACCTGCCTCCAGTACAAAAACCTCTACCACGTCAACACACACAGCACTGATGTACTGTAGCTGAGTCTTGCCAGTGTTTCGTACACAAACGCTTCCATTAAACTGTCTTCTGACTGTTTTCACTTGACTAATGGTTTGAGAGACTGAAAAAGATGGTGCAATAACCATTTGCTTTGAATGATTTGCATTATCAAACATTGCTTTGCATCTAATTATAAATCTGTTTCTGTCATCTCCGATAAAACCATGTTCCATCCAGCTCAAGCATCCATCCTGGTGAAATATAAATGTAAATGATATGATAATCTGACATCCGAATGTGGAGATTTGTAAAATCAAGACAGAAAAAGGATATATGTCATCTGAAATCTCACAATGCACTACAATGGTGGGAAGATGTCAAGGAGAAGCGACGTTCTGGTTGATTGGTGCATCTAATCCATCTTTGAGCTTCTACAATGATATAATGGGATTAGAATGCAGCCTCAATGTTACAGTTTTTGCCAAATTAAAGCATATATTGAAACTCAAATGTCAGTCTTGCCAAGTCTATATAACAAAACCAGCCCATTCATGGCCAAAACTAGACCAATCCTACTAAAGGGAGACAGACAACCCACGGCAGCAGTATAGAAGTAGCCTAGTTCTGCGGAAAAAACATGGACTTGGCAACACTGTCTTTTATTATGAAACTCCTTTAGATCTTAAAGCACACACGATTGCACAGGATGGTTGTGTAGGTTAACTCTGAAGATAAAGAAGAAGAGCAGAGACCATATACTTTCTGAGCTATTACTGGATTCTTACGTAAGAGCTACTTTAGTATCAAACTACAAGATCACCGCAAGGCGTTTGATTTCCTAAACAGAAAATCACTGATGTATGGCACAAAGTGATGTTGTGATAATGTGACAATTCATTTGAGATGCTTACCGCAATAAATACTGTGATAGATGTTTTAAATCAGAGGTCTCGGGAAAACAGCATAGCTGCTTAAAGCATGGATGGAGCTGACTGAGACTTTGCCCAACCAGGCATGAAATTATTAAAGGCTTTAACATTTATACAATTATGCAACATGATAATGCATGAATAGAAACATTGTTTTTCCACATGCACAGGAAACCACTCTGAAGTCTTTGGTAAGAAATAACAGATACTTGTTATGGGTTTTTGTGTGTACTTTATCGCACACAAACCAGCAAAATAATATGCCTATAAATCAAAAAGCAATTATAAGAAACCGATCTCACGCCTCGTGAGAAAACACTTCAGCCAGATCACAGCAAAGCAGTTACGTGAGAGATTTCTTCCCACATTTCTTACCTGAGCACCATCAAATCAATTGATTCGCATGGACAGCTTGTTGCATGAAGTAAATAACTGAATTTATCTGGTGGTAGATTGTTCACTTCAGACATGCATCTCGTGGCAGTGGACTATGACTTCAGTGAAGATTAGTTCTCCTTGATTCTCTCCACATCTTCTCTTATCTTCTTACAGATCCTTTCAAGAACACCCATTTAGGAGTGAAACACATGGTCCCTGGTTGCATCCATGAAGCCTATTGGAAGCCACCTTCAGCCACAGCTTAATGAGTCAGGTAAAAAGACGTCTGGGGCCTCGTTCAAATCAATAGATATGGACAAGGAAAGATTCCTGACTTTCCCCAGAGCTCCCCAACTACACGACTTTAAAACTCATTAAAACTCAAAAACCTTTCTGACCAGCAGCAGTTTCTTATCCATGAAGAAGCCTTGAAAGCAAAAGGGAGAGAAAATAGCATCAAAACCTTGAGGAAAATCAGCATGTTCGGTCATTTTCAGCATCCTTTCCTGTTCCTTGACAGTGTCACTCCGCTTTTCTTCCGCTGTTCATTCCAGAAAGCCCAAAGTATAGCTGCTTTTTGTGGGCATGCCATCATTTTCCTAACTCCACACATCCTTTGCAGGGTTATTTGCAATCTGTAAAACATCGACTTGCACGCAGGCTACTAGCGATGGTCATTTTTTCCAAGTAAATCAAGTAACCTCTCTATACCTATGGTGTGGTTTTTCACTGACTCTTTCAGCTAGGTCTTAATGAGGGATTCATTGAAATCATTCATCCACTAATTCGTTCAAACACACTGATTCATTCAAGAACGAAACATATGAGTGAATCATTGAATCATTTCTCAAACACTGAATCAAACACTGATTGAAGGAGGGACGGAAACACCACCGGGACTATTTTCATTGGTGGATGAAATACAGACAATATTACATAAAATATTGTGAGTTACTGAATATTAACTGTTTGTTTATTCGACTATATATATGCAATATCACACTCACAATATTGCAGTTTTGTCAAATGTCAGCATAGCTGTAGCCTATATAATTGCATTACATATAGACTGAGTGCTTTCAGACATTTTATAGATCAGTATTATTTATGCATATATCAAATAAAATAAGGGAAATGGCTTTTATTCTAACCAGCTAGCCATTTTGCACAATTGTGTTTAGTGCAGGGGTTCTACTAGACCACATTACAGAGAAAATAAAGGGCGAGTAGATCTTTTGTGTACACTAGAATGAGGATGTTTTCCTGTATTTAATTAAAAAAGCTGCAAGAACAACATTTACCTGAGGGTAATAAACATGCCTGACATTTACTAAATGTTTTTAGGCATTTATGAAATATTTACACCATTACAAATAACCAATAACCACTGTTTCAAAGTGAAAACAATAATTGAAAATACATTTTTAATACTAGGATAAAACATGAGGGGGAAAAAACATGTCTGGTTGTGTAAAACAGCTACAAATTAAAAATATAGGCCTATTAAATCTTGGTAGTTTCTGATATTTGCAGCCTAAAAGACAAAATGAAGATGAGCAATATTTTACGGTTGAGTTGCATGTCCATGATGCCTGTGGCTAGTCGTACACTAAGAGCCGTTACATTTGACATTTCTGCTGAGTTTGCCAAACCACTTTGTGCTTCAATTATTACTTAATTAAAAGAGCAAAAAATGCAATGAATATGCCAAATTATCATATAGAAGTATTAAACCATGCACGCAATCTGGAGCCTGGAAGTCTGCCAACGCAAAATCTTTAAACCATATGACGATTGCCATAATTTTGCTTAATAGTCATAACATAAAAGATAAAGGCACTGATTATGCAACTGTTACAGCAAACCGAATGGTTTCAACCCACGCTGTAGGTACGTCTGGACAGTAAATAAGGAACTGATACACTTCCCGCACAACAGAAGACGTGGGAGGTTGTGGGAGGGAAACAGGAAGACAGGGCATGATGGGTAATTAGGTTAAACTCAGAGCCATTCTGACAGAAAAGCATTCATGATGAGATTCAATTTGTGGCTACAATACTATCCAGATCCATCCCAACATACAGGAGCAGGGAAGCAATCTGTTCATTCTCAGCATGTATATTAATGCATCGTGCCGGGAATCATTTTGCCAGGGATCGGCATTTATTAGCACAACGAAACACAGATCTAGTGCAGAGCACCCTGCATGTGTCCTGAGCTGCAGGTTCAGTGCTATATTACACAAACACGTCAAACGCATGCAACGCCACAGAGCTGGATGAAGAGGCATGCTCAAAGATTCATCATGATCTCTGAAGGAAGCAATATTTCTTTCACAGACTCAGAAAACCAGTTTTGATGTGAAACTGTCTATGTTTCTATACTGTACAGACAGTCAGCTTTTATTAAAACCCCATCTTGCCAGCAGTTAATTATGCCTTAAATAAATGGTGCCGTCACACCAGTTTGGTAAGTTTTCTGAGTGGAATTTGTGACTAAACAATGTATTAGGGCTTTTAAGCAAAGTTTAAACAGTATAAGAAATTCATGAAACAGCATAAATGTTAAAGGAAACATGCAAAAATAATGCACTACCATATACAGTTAAAAACTGTAACTTTATTGTAAAATACTTTTATTTTTGAAGCTTTCCTATTTTAATTTTACTTATAGTAATTTTGTTATGTGTTTTTGTCCATTTTTATTAGCTACTGTTTTTAATATGTTATAGTTTTTTTATTAATTTGTATATCAGTTTTAGATATTTTCCTGTATTTATGGTTTTTGTTTTACTTTTAGATAACTATAATGACAATCAAATAGAGATTAACATAATATTGCTTAATTAAACCTAAATAAATGTGGTAAAATATAAACAGTAGCACTCCATAATATTGTCACATAATTTGTACAACCACATTTGACAATGTCACAGAGATAAGTCACTATAGGATCATACATATCTGATTATTTCTAATCGGAAAGAAATGTTTCATATATTATATTATATTATTATTAAAATATATATTCATATATTATATTATTATTAAAATATATATTAATATATTATATTTGATTGTATAATTAAGTTTAATTTATTTCAAGTGACAAAGTTTTTATATTTTTTTATTTTTTAATTATAATAATTAGTTAGTAACAATAGTTATACACATATATAATAAAAGCAAAAAATTAAGGTAAATAATTTTATTGTGTGCCATTTCAAGTCAAACTGTAATTTTATCTGTAATTAATTATAAAAAAGAGTGATAATATTATTCAATTTCATAATGTTAGCTGTAAAATTGTTAGTCATTTTAGTACAACGATGTGTTAAAAATGTAATTTCTATCGCATAATGTAATTTCTATTCTATTTCTACTCAGCACATCATTTGAGATGTGGTGCAAATCACATGGTGGGAATTTTCATGTTCATAAAAAAGACATTTTTTTATATTCACACAAATATTATTTAATTTTAGCTTTCCTTAAAAAAGCAGTTTGCCACAACTTGTTTTATTTTAGTCTTTTAACAGCCTGCATATTTTACATTTTCTTATTATTAGTTTAACAAAGCAAAGCCCAAAGTACAGCCCCTGGTTGGGAATTGCTGGCACAGAAGAATCTGAATCTGATACTTTACAGCAATGTATCACGAGTCAGCACTGACCCACTTAAGCCAGCATATGAATATGAACATTACACCCCTGCTGCGTGAGAGCAGTTGAGGACACTTGATTTCAGGAAGGGGGTCTGCAGCTACTTCACTGCCTCCTGCTATGTAATTATCAGAGCCTATCATTGCGTGCTGGCTCGGGCTCACACAAGAGGTCACGGGAACCCCCCTCTCCAAAGGGGGCCAATTAACTCCTGTCACATTAAAGCTGGCATGTCATATACACATTACTAGACTGCTGCTGACTGCACCGCTAGCACCTGATTCACACTTTACATTGTGTTCAAACAGGAGCTGTGCATAACAAACAGATGGGCCTGACTGGGAAAAATGAACAGTTGCGCTGAACGCACACAATATGTTTGAGTGCAATCTTGAGAAAACGGCAGAATAAATCTGTATATTGTGAAACACTGGACCACCGGTGCAAAGAGATGAGGGTTTATATGCCTGCTATCGCTTTACATGTCAGACAGATGGTTTTTTCCTGTCTAAGTGGGATGTTCTTGGCTTGAATAAGCGTCATTGGGGACTGAGAAAAGTTTCTAAAAGTCTTCTGCGTGTTTCAAACTCATTTAATTATTATATTATTCAACAGCCACGAGCTCTCATACTTTCGGATCCATATTGGTTTTGCACTAAAAACTGCATATCTGCTGACCCCGAGATTGTCCGTTTCAGCTCTTTCTTGAGTCTGAAGTGTTTTCGGTGTTTGTATGTGTCTGCCAAACGGCTAACCGTGCAGAGGCAGTACAAATCTGGAGAAGAGAGATAAGCTTCCAGCTGAAATACTTGCTGCAAGCATTTCATTATCTTCAGACCATTTAACCAGATTAAAGGTATTTTTAATTTGAATCAACCCCTCTAACATCTTTCCACAGCTTGACTCGCATACATATACATCTGCTTGACAAAATCATCCAGTACGACCAGGTGCAGTCAAAGCATTATTCTTTTAGGCATTCGATATCAAATACATATATTTCTGTCGAGGTGCGACAATATGAAGAGGTGAATCAAATGAAATTCAAATTTCATAAAGCAGTTATTATTGTCAGACCTCTGTCGTGTGTGTCTTGTGTTCCCGCCTCTTGTTTCCTTATATGGTTAGTTTCCTGTCCTCGTTTCTTGTCATTATTAGTTAATTCGGTTCCAGGTGTGTGTGTGTGTGTGCGTGTGTGTGATTAGGTGTTTATTATCCGGTGTATTTAAGTCCTGTCTGTTGAGTTCCATGGCGTCTGGTCTACACGTTATTCCCGGTGTTTCTGTCTGTCTACCTTGCCCTGTCTTACCTGGATGTCGTCATTAAAGACTGTTATTTTGAAGTATCTCCTCGTCTGCGTGTTCCTGTTTCCTCCCTGCTGTGTACACCGTGACAATTATAGTGGATGAAAAAAATCGCAATAATCACCTGCGGTAACCTGTCACTCTGCACCTATTGGCCGTTTTACTCAGCAGCTGTTTTATTTCACAGCATTTCAATGGCGACGACAGAAGCATAGCCTGCAAAAAGGAATATGGTCATAAAGCCTCACAATGCAATTTGATGGAGGTTTGGACACAGCTATAAATAATTCAGCACTTGATTTCTCCCCTGCAGCTAGACCTCTCCTGACGACTCTCAGCACCAAACACACAGCAGAGGCTTCAAAACCGCCGCTCCACACCTGTCTCCAACAACACCTTCCACTCGCGCTGGAGGACAGATGTGTCCATATGACTGACTTCAAGAGTCATGAATCATAACTTCATGCCTGTATGAATTTATCATGGTTATTTTAAACGGCTAATGGTAGGCAGACCAATTCTCCAGCTCTATTCGATGATGCTATAGTGGCACCAGAACTACACTTAGTTAAAAAATCTAACAAGTGAAAGCTAAATCTTATGGGAAAAAATTGTGAAAGGTATAGTTCACCCCAAAATGAAACCTCAACCTCAGGCCATCCAAGATCCAAGTGTGTTTGTTTCTTCATCGGAAGAGATCTGGAGAAATGTAGCATTACATCACTTGCTCACCAATGGATCCTCTGCAGTGAATGGGTGCCGTCAGAATGAGAGTCCACAGAGCTGATAAAAACATCACAATAATCCACAAGTAATCTACACCACTCCAGTCCATCAGTTAGTGCAGTGAAGTGGAAACTGCATGTTTTTTGTAAGAAAAAAAAATCATCATTAAGGCATTTTAGCTTTAACTTTCTGGCCATGATCCAGAATAATATTTCATCCATAAAGTCAATCTCCTGTTGTCCTCTCACATCAAAATAACCTACATATTGTTTTAGAACAGTTTTTGGACTGTATTCACTTGTAAATGGTGTTTGATCTGTGCATATTTCTCACCTGTTTGCAACTTTGTCACTGAAGAAGGCACTATTATGGATAGAGGACTCATAAATTAGCCAGAAGCAATGGTTTGAAGGTTAAAAAAGTCATAATAATGGATTTGTTTCTTACAAACATACAGCTTTTCACTTCACAAGATGTTATTTGATGGACTGGAGTGGTATGGATTACTTGTGGATTATTGTGATGTTTTTATCAGCAGTTTGGACTCTCATTCTGACGGCACCCATTCACTGCAGAGGATCCATTGGTGAGCAAGTGATGTAATGCTATATTTCGCCAAATCTGATGAAGAAACAAACTAGATCTTGATTGGCTAGAAGGTGAGTAAAATTTTTGGGCAAATTTTTATTTCTGGGTGAACTATTCCTTTAAATATTCTCCACAATAATCACACATGCACATGACATGAATATGCACTTAACACACTTATAGTAAAGCCAATCAAGAAATATTGTGCATGTACTGTACTTTTCTTTTGCAAAGTTGCATGACAGTAAACATCAAGCAGCATTACGCAATCTAAATCAAGTTTTAACTTTTTTGAAGCAGAAAAAAACGTGATCTTATCAGTTCCAGTAATATACATCCATTCTCTCTTTCGCTCCTTTTAACTCTCCTTTCACTCGCAGTCTCTCAGAGACAGCACATGAATAATGGTCAAGGGTTAGGCCTAATTCCCATTCTTGCCTGGGGCGGAACTATGAAGCAGTAATGTGCATTTTCTGCATCCAATCAGGGGGAATTCTTTTGAAAGCGCGAGTTACTGTCTCATGTGTATAAGAATAACAGCGCTGCATGCAAAAGCCATTTCAACAGCTCAAGGCATAATTACTGTAACACTGAAGTATCCGGTTTTCAGACTTCTTTAACCTCATGAGAACTGAATTTCATATTGATAACATTATTAAAACATCCTACCTTCAAATATTACATTACTTCAGTTTAGGGTGTAAGCAATCCCAGATAAGAACATGAATAAATGAACATACATGATCAAATAAACTCCCGCCAGCATTAATAAGATTTTTACTTTAGTGTATTTTAGTGTTTTAGTTTATTTCACTCAAAAATTGCTAACATTGAATTAAACATGAAATTTAGCAGTAGAAAGACTGAACTAGTATTTTCTTACAAAACATACTCAAGAAATCTGTTAAATTGATAAATTATAGAAGATATTACAGATGTATTTTACTGCACAAATTAACCTCCAAAATGACTACTATATCAGTTAACATTAACAGTAATGACAAATGCATGCCTAATTTATGTTAATATCTGTCTCCTGGGTTAAGTAGCACATTAAATAACTGGACTATATAATTAAGAGGTTAATTTCCAGGTTATTTTGACATTTGCATGGAGTCTATTTCAACAGAATATGATTTCAGAATGATTTGGTACTAATACATACATATACTACATATGCTGTCTGTTTGCTCATGTTACTTAATCAAAATATTATACATTTCCTACATTGCTATTCTGTTTAATTTAGAACTGTTAGACGTTTTAAGAATTACCATTTGAAGAATTAGATAATAAGCCAATATAATGTACAGTAAGAGCATATATAGGGAATGAGCAGTCATATACCATGCAAAGCTACATACTGTACTGGAGCTCAAGGCAACTGTAGGATCAGATACTGGTTTCTCACACAGACCTCTGAAGCTCAACCCCACTATCAGAAAAGCTCAACAGCTGGTTCATGCACCTCATTCAGCTGTTTTCGGCCTTGCCCTCCAACGGTACACAATGCAATCGTGCAGTCCATCAGCTGAGAGACTCATCAATTGCTGCACCTGCGCATACTGCTGTTTCTCTCTCTCTCTTTCCCTCATCATGCACGTCGCGCGCGCTTCTGTCTCTACTGTGAACCTGAAAACGCACAAGGCATCTCAAAGCACCTGGCAGCTCTCATTTCACTCGCCCCTTTCCCGCAAACATGGAGCTCAAACTGGGAGATCACGCCTTACCCTGCGTGCCCAACCCTCTCCATCACCGAGTTTGCACCATGTTCAGCAACATGCAGCATTCAACGACAACAGCACGCCGACTCTGAGCAAACGGATGGAGAAAAGAGCATGCGAGGAGCGAACATTTACAAACCTCCGCGATATGGTGGTGGCTCTGTGGTCCTGTCTGCTTTGAATTCAGCGTCTGATGTGTGCTCTGCTGCTCCGTGTTCCTCCCTCCCTCCTCTCTTGTCAGACCCGCCCCTCTTCCACCCCTGCCATCAAGAACCGCCGCTACAGTGTTATGAGGAGGTTTGAAAGCCCCCAAAGGAAGTCCAAAAATGTGCGGGCTGTTGTTTTTAAATGCAAGCATATGTACGCTTTTCAATGTTCCCGTAAACACCAAAGTTCCATTTAGAAGTTAGCCAGAGAGAGCGCGTCGCCGAACAGACGCCTGCGAACCGGAGGAGGTAGTCATAGCAACAGAACGCCGCTTCCGCACTTCTGGATGCGGTAAGTCGCCGGAACACAAGTACTGTCATTATCTGTATTAATTATACATACATGCACACATCACAAGTATATACTGATAAATCTAACATTCACTTCAATGGTATGAGACTACTGGATGCTTTCAACTGATTTCCTACACTGTAAAACAAATTGAATGGGCTATTTACTTAAAAAATTATGTTAACAATATTGCACGTAATAATTTTGAGTATTTTTTACGACTTGATTTTTGACTTGAAAAAATCATGTAAAATCTCCTAAATAAATAAATCCATGACACAATGAATTTAATATAATTAGTGAAATGTGCTCATTTATTTTAAGTTGGTTCTCAAAAGTCTATGATTTTGAGTGAGGTCTGTTTTGAGTTATTTTGTACATTTAAAAGACTGTATACAGTCAAACAGCTCAAGTAGGAAAATACTTGAGCAATACTAATAATACTGCACTAGCACTAGCAAAGCTACCGCTCATTGAACAAGCCTTAATGCTTTATAGGAGTAGTATCCATAACCATAATCTCTACTCTACTGCACAATGGTAACGATTGCACTGCACAATGGAAACTTCAATGTAACAGAAACTCTTTCAAATGTCAAACATAACTGAACATTAAACATTAATAGATGTTTCCCTTCACTCAAAAACACATAAAAAGCATTTAATTTCAAAAGTTACTCTCCATCCTGCTATATGCAAAGCATGCTGGGAACTAATAATCTCTACTAAAATAAAACCGCAAAATTGAGCTAATTCTCTTCAAATAAATAGGTAGCCTTCTTTCCTTATTTTTTGTTTGTTTGTTTAATCAGTTCCTCAATTCAAGCCTCAAAACTGATGAAGTTTCCTTTAAAAAATTTTTTTTTAATAAAACACACCTCTTGGTTTTATTAGTAAAAAGTCCTCAATGTTTTCTATAAAACACTGAATCACAATTTCTTTAATGAAATATGCACACTATTTTTAAGTATCACCTTAATATTGTAAATGAAAATTACAAGACCCATGATCATTTTTTTACAGTGTATTGAACTGTCACCAGCTGAACTGTAGGGGTACAACTGTTTAAAATACAGCGAATCTCGACCATAATGCACAATGTTTCCATCTAACATGTAGGATATTTCGAGGTACAGCTCGTCATATTAATGGAGTATTTTCAACTTTTGTCTATTAGCAGTGAACCGATTACCTTACCTGCTTATTTCAGTTAGGCCTGGTTTCATAGACAGGGTTTAGCCTAAGCCAGGATTAGGCCATAGTTCAATTAGGACATTTAAGTATTTTTTTTTATAAACATACCTTAAAAAAATGCATAACTGGTGTACATCTTAAGACAAAACAAAGGCACAGATATATTTTAAGATCAGTCAGTGTTACTTTCAGTTGAAACAGCTCAGATTTACATTTTAGTCTAGGATTAGGTTTAAGCCTTGCAATATTTTTTCTAATTTCTTTCTTTTTTTATCAAACAGTACAAAACATCAAACCATTCAGGCTGTTGTAAAAACAAAAGAAAGAAAGAAAGAAAGAAAGAAAGTGTCATGGTGTCAATCACTGCTATTTCGAGAGTGACTTCTGTTCTGTACACACACGAGACGATCATTGAGGATTCACTCTCATATTTAAACGCTGTTGTCACTCCTGAAACCTTACAGTGTTGACGTGGTGATAGTTCCTCTGGGTAGCACTTTGCTGTTGTTTTATTAACTTGTCTTTAGGCACATGCCCACTCTCACTGTACAGCAACACACAAACACAAGTGCTGAAAATGTGTTGAACACAAGCAATATGCAATCACACATGATAATGTTCAGTGACACTACCTATCAGCAACATGGTATTATGTGCATTATGACTTTACATAGCAGTGTTTTCTGTTCTGAAGGTCGGCAGGATCTTGCTGTAAAGTGCTGTGTACAGTGATTACTGATCGCTCATTACCTCCTGTACATAGAGCTGAACACATATTACTGACAGGTGCTCAGGCTACACTGAACAGCACAATCAGTCCAAACAAAGCAGAACATCAAGCAGCCATATGGGGTCTGATTTCACCATTTATGACATCACGTCTGCAACAAGAGAACAATGAAGTTTATGGAGCTGTAATGGGAGCCGCAATGAAATCATCATCCTAATAAGTCACAGTGTGAGCCGTGAGGGAGCCTTTAGAGATCAAATCCATACTGAAGGATGCCCTGCTATTATGTGACCAGAACAGATTCATTTCAAGGTCAAACTACAGGACACGACCTTTCTGGAAAGTGAATGAAGAAAAATAAACTGCTGTTATATAAAAAAGAATCAATAATGGGTAAAAACAGGTATTACTTTATGCATGGAAATATCTAAAAGTCAATATTAAGGGTATGGAGGAATAATTACAATTTTAATTATTAATCAAATGTATTTTAAATGTTTTTATTTCTTAGTATAGTTACAATTCTATACCGCTTACTGTGTATATAAATATTTAAAAAGATGGAAAAATAATACAGAGCTCATTTCAGCTCAAGGGAAAGAAAAAAATTTAATTGTATTTTACACCACAATAAAAGAAAACATAAAATGTAAAAAAAATAATAAAACATTATGCAAATGTCCAAGTGTCCTAGGATAACAAGGCTGTAGAGTTTATTTCAGTTTAGGGACAGAACAAAAAAAGTTTTTTACAACACCACCACCACCACCACCATCAACAACAACAATAATAAGTAAAGTATAGCAATGCAACAAATACAGTTAAATATATAATGCGATGTTCATTTACAATATTTAGAAATGCATTTAGCAATGCATGCATTTTATTAATGGAATTCCAAAATATAAACCAAGTGATGTATGTGTAGGAGGCAGTACTGAGTTGATAATGACATATAACTGCATTCTCTAAAGCAAATTTACTATTGCCAATTTAACATAATTATCAAGGAAAACACTACTAACGAGCACTATATAAGGGCTCCAGTGTTTGAGACTGTGTACAGATGAGTATTCACTGTTCAACAAACAACTGAATGGAATTACAGAATTAAGCAAGATAGCGTATGACGCTTTTGAATGTCTGTAGAGAAATTAGTCGAAGAGAAAGTTCCATGTGGTATTCGGACAGATTAATGTCATATGTGCATTCGGCCGCTAACAACACCGACACCAATTTGTCCAGAGCTCCAGGTTCACAGCTTGAGGCTCAGGGGACAAACGTTCAGAGACCTGTCTAAAAGCGTTTCCAGCCTGAAGGGAGCAAGCAAACAGTTCAGAAATATACAGGAGGATGAAAGGGGCATGTAAGTTTAGTATGTCTTTTTCATTCTGCAGTTTATTTGCATACTTCAGATACTTAAAAGGTGTTGTGAACTATACAACATGATGACAATAATGCCTAAATAGATCATTTTTTATTGGTTGGCAGTCCGCTGCTAAGGATTTTTTTTTGTTGCCAGTTGCTGGGTGTTGCAATAATTACTTTAATTAAATAATTAAATATACAAATATATATATATAATAGTTATAGTTTTATGCAATGAGTTTTTTATATTTAAATATTTATAAAATTATATCTAAGTAACATTTTGTGTACCTAAATAATTTTTAAATATATATAAATAAAGTAATTATATTTAGTAATTGCAGTTTTAAGTTTTCCCTGGATGTTTTTGAAGGTTTAAACGTTTTATTACCAATGAATTTACATTACTTTTCTAGTAATTTGTTACAGAAGTTTGGTATTATTTTCTCACAAATGCCAATTTGATATAACATCTTAGAATTTGTCATAACTAGAAATAAAAAGTATGCATTTATTATAAAACTGTTATATATGTTATTATTGTCATTACTAGTACAACAACAAAGACAAATGCAGTTAAGTATGTTGTGCTACAGGCTTTTGCAATTGTTATCAAAGAGCAGCATATGGCATGCACATTTCTTTTCACCCAACAACAAACGTGCAATAAAACATAATTCATGCTGCACGTGAACAGCCCACAGGTATCTCACCACCAGTCAAAACTGTCACAAACATGCAACATATTGCTTTAGAGCTGGACTTTATGCTCACCATCTAGAAATCAGTCACAACAGAAAATGATATTTACATGATGGTCTGATATCTCAGAGCACACAACACTTTTTCGTACAAAAACCTGGAAAAAACAGCCATTATTCAGCTGACAGTGATGAGCAGGACATCCACCTTCATTAGCCCGTGTTACATCAGATTTAGTGACATGTGAAGTAGTCAATATTCATTCACAGAAATCAATGAACAGTGGGGAGATAAACTACAAAATAGATCAAATCTCCACTGCATATGAGACCACATCTGACTCATCTTTTAATACAAAGATATTAATATTTCAAAGTGCAGGGTCACAGTTGGATAAATTGCAATATTTCCCAGCCTCATTATTCTATCTGTGTGTTTCCCTTTTGATACATTAAACTTTACTTTCTCTTTTACAGGAACTCTTAAAAATAAAGGTGCTTCACGATGCCGTAGAACAGATGGATAGGCAACTTCGGTCCTGGAGGGCCTGCAGAGTTTAGCTCCAACCCTAATCAAACACATCAGAAGAAGCTAATCATCGTCTCCAAGATCACTAGAAAGTTACAGGCAGGTGTGTTTGATTAGGGTTGGAGCTAAACTCTGCAGGACACCGGCGCTCCAGGACCGAAGTTGCCTATCCTGCAATAGAAGAACCGTTTTTGTCTTAATGTTGGAGTGGTGCAATCCCAAACCTGTCCTGAAGGACACCCTGCCCAGCACATTTTTTATGTCTCCCTAAACAGACACACCAATTTAATTCTTGCAGTCTCTACTAACGAGCTGATGAGTGGAATCAGGTGTGTTAGATAAGGGTCCAGACATACGAAAGGGGCAGGACTAGGTGTCCTCCAGGACAGGTTTGGGAAGCGTTGGTCTAAAATGGTTCCATAAAGAACCTTTAGCATCTGAAGAACCTTAAAGTTGCACAAAAGGTCTATTTGTGGTGAAAGAAGGTTCTTCAGATTATAAAAAAGTCCTGTAAGAAAGACTTTGACTGAATGCAACCAAAAATCATTCTTCTATGGCATCGCTGTGAAGAACCTTTTAAGCACTTTTATTTTTAAGAGTGTAGTGTGTGCACAACTAAATCCAAACAATGAACATGGATAGATTGATGGATACTTTTTAATATAGGGACATAATAGCACATAATTACTGAGGCTGGCACCACTAAAAGGGTTTTTGGCATCATCCTTCTGGCTTGATAGCTGACTTGTGGCACAGCACTAGTCTTCAGTGGAGGCTGCTCAGCTGCAGCGAGCGAGACACAATCACACTGTGCTTTAGATGCAGCCGTGTCCTCCGATGCTTTCACTTAATCCTCATCTATCACTCCACTGACTGTATATAAAAGCAGGAGACCTTTAGCTGTGTCTGCGAGAAATCTGGCCCTGTTTCGAAAGGTCAGGTCATGTTTAAATGTGACTGAAACGTGCTGGGTATCAGATTACATGTCATCTGGATTATGTAATCACATTCCAAAAATTTGAGTACGTTACATTCATAATGGGTAGTGGGGTTACAGTTACTTTTTATGGATTACATGATTACATATTATTCACACAATGACAGTCAATTATTTATACTCTCCCTAATTATTCTTATTTTTCCTTTATCCTTTCTACTCTGTGTTATAGTAGCTATATTCAGAAATTTTATGTAAATAGATTTGCAAACCATAATTGGGAGGAAAAAAAAGCACTTCTCAAGCAATTAGACCATGTATGAAACCAATAATTATCCAAGTTACTGAACGCTGGTGATGTATAGATCTTGTTCATGTAATAAAGCAGTTCCAAATGTTTTTGTCAACCAAACTAAAAATAAAATAGGGTTTACTTGAAATATTTCTGAGGAAGTTAATATTTCAAATAAATGAACAACAGCGTAATTCACTTTCAGTTTTGACTCTTATCAATTCAAAAGCCTGCAGTTCTCATGTTAAGCCCAGTTTGGAACCCTGGTCTAATTTAATGTTTAATACAGGCTTTTATATGTTGACATCTGTAAAACGGAGCGTGTTATCTTCTCTTTACTGTTTTATGTCAATATGGTACGTTTAATGGTAAGTTTAAAACACGTTTGATAAAAGGTCATGTAGTTATCAGTCAGAATATATGACCTAAAACGAGTAAGCTAGATTGCGTCTCTAAAGTGTTCATCATGTAATCAGTAAGACTACACATTGTAAATAATCTACCCAGCACTGATGTTAGGTCAATATACTTTAAAATCATCTTGATCGGTTTATATTTTAACTGATATTTCATGTAGCTATATAAGTATTTTACCTGCAGTGCCAAATTTTTTCAGGTAAAAAACATTGTAAGTTCTGAACAAGGCTGTCATTTTTTCAGCCATATATTGAAAAGCCCTCAACAATGCCATGCAGAACAGTCTGGTCTCAAAGGTTTACAGTTTTAGATACAGTGTCACCATCTAGTGGAAACATTTAAGTTTCTTGACATTTCCATAACGTCACTACTGATTTTCATGATTAATGATACAGCGTCATCTAGTGTATCAGAGTCCCAGCAAAGAATCAAAATCATTTTATATACAGGGGTCAGAAAAATAAGTGGTATGAACGCCCATTATTATAAGGGTTTACTATAATTTGTGGACGTAGAAAATGGTCCAGAAAAAAAATAACAAATATTGTTTGTCTCTGTGGGGCATGTATGTGTGTATTCTACATGCTATATATTCTCAGGTTGTGTATCAGTGTAGTATGAGTTGTGTTTAGTAAAAGCAAAGGGTCATAAAAGACAGCACAAATCATAAAAGGTCATTTAGTAGGGGTCTGTAACTTTAACAGTCCAATTGTTTGGTGTTTTAAGAACAGCACACTTTATGATTAATACTGTATACACAAAGCATAGAAAATTGAATCCGCGACGTGGGCGGAAACCAAAAGTGGATGATAGGGACCGTTGAACACTAAAGAACTACAGCGCAAACCTCAGGAGTATTCACCTTAATGTCCCTGTCTCCACCAAACCAACACCTCTGAAAGAATAGCTAGAACTTTAATCACAGATCGCAATGATAAAATACTAAAAATATGGTATCATGATCATAAAACCTGGACAGTTTTGAGCACCAAGATGAACATTCAAATGGAGACTATTTAAAGGTTGTAAGCTGTATTAACAAGAAATGGTGGCAAAACACATTCATAATGAAATACTGCCTATTTCCCAGGTGTTCACATTATTTGTCCAACCATGCACTTTTACATCTCTTTTCTTGAGCTGATATTCCAGTTTCCATAATAAGCAGATAATAAGGATCTGAAATATTAAGGACATGAACTGTTTTCAAAACTTCTCGAGAGATACTTCTACAAAAATAAAAGCTCTTTAAAATCCATCAAGTAAACACACCAGTATTAGTTTGAAATGGATTCATACAAGCAAGCTAGCAGACATTTCAGTATCATTTGATTTATTCACATATTTGAAAAATATTGCATTAGCAGATACTCATTTTAAAGACACATTGCACTGACAGCCTACTGAACTTAATTAAAAAGAAGATAACTCATTCAAGCACAGGCTAATGGTTTGTTAGGCAATAATGCCATAATTGCAAATGCTGAATACATACACGTGTATATGCAACATAAAAAATAGTGTATCATTATCATGCAGGTGATGCATAATCATATATTAAAATACTGTATCTGAGTAAAATATTTTCAAAATAAGTACCTATTTTCTTAATATAAGAAGAACCTAAAAGCTTCACTGATACCTTTCATTGTATCAACAATGAACTCACATGTATGTCTCTGCATGCCATTAAAATCAGGAACCCTCTAAAATCATTTCCGGGAGCAGAACGAGTCTGTGTTATTTTTTAAACATTTAATTGTATTTTACACCACAATAAAAGAAAACATAAAATGTAAAAAAAAATGAATAAAACATTATGCAAATGTGCAAGTGTCCTGGGATAACAAGGCTGTAGAGTTCATTTCAGTTTAGGGACAGAAAAAAAAAGTTTTCTTACAACACCACCACCACCAACAACAACAATAATAAGTAAAGTATAGCAATGCAACAAATACAGTTAAATATATAATGCGATGTTCATTTACAATATTTAGAAATGCATTTAGCAATGCATGCATTTTATTAATGGAGTTCCAAAATATAAACCAAGGGATGTATGTGTAGGAGGCAGTACTGAGTTGATAATGACATATAACTGCATTCTCTAAAACAAATGTACTATTGCCAATTGAACATAATTATCAAGGAAAACACTACTAACGAGCACTATATAAGGGCTCCACTGTTTGAGACTGTGTACAGATGAGTATTCACTGTTCAACAAACAACTGAATGGAATTGAATTAAGCAAGATACCGTATGACGCTTTTGAATGTCTGTAGAGAAATTAGTCGAAGAGAAAGTTCCATGTCGTATTTGGACAGATTAATGTCATATGTGCATTCGGCCGCTAACAACACCGACACCAATTTGTCCAGAGCTCCAGGTTCACAGCTTGAGGCTCAGGGGACAAACGTTCAGAGACCTGTCTAAAAGCGTTTCCAGCCAGCAAGCAAACAAAGAAATATACAGGAGGATGAAAGCATGTAAGTTTAGTATGTCTTTTTCATTCTGCAGTTTATTTGCATACTTCAGATACTTAAATGTGTTATGAACTATACAACATGATGACAATAATGCCTAAATAGATCATTTTTTATTGGTTGGCAGTTGCTAAGGATTTTTTTTGTTGCCAGTTGCTGGGTGTTGCAATAATTACTTTAATTAAATAATTAAATATACAAATATATATATATAATAGTTATAGTTTTATGCAATGAGTTTTTTATATTTAAATATTTATAAAATTATATCTAAGTAACATTTTGTGTACCTAAAATAATTTTTAAATATATATAAATAAAGTAATTATATTTAGTAATTACAGTTTTAAGTTTTCCCTGAATGTTTTTGAAGGTTTAAACGTTTTATTACCAATGAATTTACATTACTTTTCTAGTAATTTGTTACAGAAGTTTGGTATTATTTTCTCACAAATGGCAATTTGATATAACATCTTAGAATTTGTCATAACTAGACATAAAAAATATGATTTTTTTTATAAAACTGTTATATATGTTATTATTGTCATTACTAGTACAACAACAAAGACAAATGCAGTTAAGTATGTTGTGCTACAGGCTTTTTAAATTGTTATTCAAAGAGCAGCATATGGCATGCACATTTCTTTTCACCCAACAACAAACGTGCAATAAAACATAATTCATGCTGCACGTGAACAGCCCACAGGTATCTCACCACCAGTCAAAACTGTCACAAACATGCAACATATTGCTTTAGAGCTGGACTGTATGCTCACCATCTAGAAATCAGTCACAACAGAAAATGATATTTACATGATGGTCTGATATCTCAGAGCACACAACACCTTTTTCGTACAAAAACCTGGAAAAAACAGCCATTATTCAGCTGACAGTGATGAGCAGGACATCCATCTTCATTAGCCCGTGTTACATCAGATTTAGTGACATGTGAAGTAGTCAATATTCATTCACAGAAATCAATGAACAAGATAAACTACAAAATAGATCAAATCTCCACTGCATATGGAGACCGCATCTGACTCATCTTTTAATACAAAGATATTGATATTTCAAAGTAAGGGCCACAGTTTAAATTGCAATATTTATCATTATTCTATCTGTGTGTTTCACTTTTGATACATTAAACTTTACTTTCTCTTTTACACTCTTAAAAATAAAGGTGCTTCACGATGCCATAGAACAGGGATAGGCAACTTCGGTCCTGGAGGGCCTGCAGAGTTTAGCTCCAACCCTAATCAAACACATCAGAAGAAGCTAATCAATGTCTCCAAGATCACTAGAAAGTTACAGGCAGGTGTGTTTGATTAGGGTTGGAGCTAAACTCTGCAGGACACCGGCCCTCCAGGACCGAAGTTGCCTATCCCTGCAATAGAAGAACCGTTTTTGTCTAAATCAGTGGTTCCCAAACCTGTCCTGGAGGACACCCTGCCCTGCACATTTTGTATGTCTCCCTAAACAGACACACCCAATTTAGTTCTTGCAGTCTCTACTAACGAGCTGATGAGTGGAATCAGGTGTGTTAGATAAGGGAGACATACGAAAGGGGCAGGACTAGGTGTCCTCCAGGACAGGTTTGGGAAGCATTGGTCTAAAATGGTTCCATAAAGAACCTTTAGCATCTGAAGAACCTTAAAGTTGCACAAAAGGTTCTTTGTGGCGAAAGAAGGTTCTACAGATTATAAAAAAGGTAAGAAAGACTTTGACTGAATGCAACCAAAAATATTCTTCTATGGCATCGCTGTGAAGAACCTTTTAAGCAGCTTTATTTTTAAGAGTGTAGTGTGTGCACAACTAAATCCAAACAATGAACATGGATAGATTGATGGATCCTTTTTAATATAGGGACATAATAGCACATAATTACTGAGGCTGGCACCACTAAAAGGGTTTTTGGCATCATCCTTCTGGCTTGATTGACTTGTGGCACAGCACTAGTCTTCAGTGGAGGCTGCTCAGCTGCAGCGAGCGAGACACAATCACACTGTGCTTTAGATGCTGCCCGTGTCCTCCGATGTTTTCACTTAATCCTCATCTATCACTCCACTGACTGTATATAAAAGCAGGAGACCTTTAGCTGCATCTGCGAGAAATCTGGCACTGTGTTCGAAAGGTCAGGTCATGTTTAAATGTGACTGAAACGTGCTGGTAGTATCAGATTACATGTCATCTGGATTATGTAATCACATTCCAAAAATTAGAGTATATTACATTCATAATTAGTTTACAGTTACTTTATATGGATTACATGATTACATATTATTCACACAATGACAGTAAATTATTTATATTCTCCCTAATTATTCTTATTTTTCCTTTATCCTTTCTACTCTGTGTTATAGTAGCTATATTCAGAAATGTTATGTAAATAGATTTGCAAACCATAATTGGGAGGAAAAAAAGCACCTCTCAAGCAATTAGACCATGTATGAAACCAATAATTATCCAAGTTACTGAACGCTGGTGATGTATAGATCTTGTTCATGTAATAAAGCAGTTCCAAATGTTTTTGTCAGCCCTAAAAACTAAAAATAAAATATTTACTTGAAATATTTCTGAGGAAGTTAATATTTCAAATAAATGAACAACAAATTCACTTTCAGTTTTGATATCAATTCAAAAGCCCTGCAGTTCTCATGTTAAGCCCAGTTTGGGAACCCTGGTCAAATTTAATGTTTAATACATTTTATATGTTGACATCAAAAATGGAGCGTGTTATCTTCCTCTTTGCTGTTTTATGTCAATATGGTACATTTAATGGTAAGTTTAAAACACGTTTGATAAAAAGGTCATGTAAAAGTTATCAGTCAGAATATATGACCTAAAACGAGTAAGCTAGATTGCGTCTCTAAAGTGTTCATCATGTAATCAGTAACAGACTACACATTGTAAATAATCTACCCAGCACTGATGTTAGGTCAATATACTTTAAAATCATCTTGATCGGTTTATATTTTAACTGATATTTCATGTAGCTATATAAGATTTTACCTGCAGTGCCACATTTTTTCAGGTAAAAAACATTGTTTCTGAACAAGGGCTGTCATTTTTTCAGCCATATACTGAAAACCCCTCAACAATGCCATGCAGAACAGTCTGGTCTCAAAGGTTTGTTTTAGATACAGTGTCACCATCTAGTGGAAACATTTTTCTTGACATTTCTATAACGTCACTACTGATTTAATGATACAGCGCCATCTAGTGTATCAGAAGCAAAGAATCAAAATCTTTCATTTTATATACAGGGGTCAGAAAAATAATATGAACGCCCATTATTATAAGGGTTACTATAATTTGTGGACGTAGAAAACAGAAAAAACTAACAAATATTGTTTGTATATGTATGTGTGTATTCTACATACGTATATATTCTCAGGTTGTGTATCAGTGTAGTATGAGTTATGTTCAGCAGTGTTTAGTAAAAGCCATGGTTGAAATGTTAGACATCCAAACAGCACAAATCATAAAAGGTCATTTAGTAGGGCGTCTGTAACTTTAACAGTCCAATTGTTTGGTGTTTTAAGAACAGCACACTTTATGATTAATACTGTATACACAAAGCATAGAAAATTGAATCAGCGACGTGGGCGAAAACCAAAAGTGGATGATAGGGACCGTTGAACACTAAAGAACAACAGAACTACAGCAGCAAACCTCAGTATTCACCTTAATGACCCTGTCTCCACCAAACCAACACCTCTGAAAGAATAGCTAGAACTTTAATCACAGATCGCAATGATAAAATACTAAAAATATGGTGTCATGATCATACAACCTGGACAGTTTTGAGCACCAAGATGAACATTCAAATGGAGACTATTTAAAGGTTGGAAGCTGTATTAACAAGAAATGGTGGCAAAACACATTCATAATGAAATACTGCCTATTTCCCAGGTGTTCACATTATTTGTCCAACCCATGCACTTTTACATCTCTTTTCTTGAGCTGATATTCCAGTTTCCATAATAAGCAGATAATAAGGATCTGAAATATTAAGGACATGAACTGTTTTCAAAGGCAGTGTTTTCAAAACTTCTCTTGAGAGATACTTCTACAAAAATAAAAGCTCTTTAAAATCCATCAAGTAAAACACACCAGTATTAGTTTGAAATGGATTCATACAAGCAAGCAAGCTCACTTCAGTATATCATTTGATTTATTCACATATTTGAAAAATATTGCATTAGCAGATACTCATTTTAAAGACACATTGCACTGACAGCCTACTGAACTTATTTAAAAAGTAGATAAAAACTCATTCAAGCACAGGCTAATGGTTTGTTAGGCAATAATGCCATAATTGCAAATGCTGAATACATACACGTGTATATGCAAAATAGAAATTAGTGTATCATTATCATGCAGGTGATGCATAATCATATATTAAAATACTGTATCTGAGTAAAATATTTTCAAAATAAGTACCTATTTTCTTAATATAAGAAGAACCTAAAAGCTTCACTGATACCTTTCATTGTATCAACAATGAACTCACATGTATGTCTCTACATGCCATTAAAATCATGAACCCTCTAAAATCATTTCCGGGAGCAGAATGAGTCTGTGTTAGAAACTTCGGAAAAACTGGAGGGAAAGCTCGTAACCAAGAAACATGGTTGCACACATTGGAAATCCTCTGATAGCATTGACCGTCGCTCCACGAAAGAAAACCTGCATTAGACATGGATAGTAAAGAAGGGGAAAAAGAACAAGAGCATCAGTATTACATTCATATTTCACAAAACTCTGAAAGCATGATAGAGTTGTTTTAACTTAAACCAGGCCTTTATAAACTGTGTATGTGACATATATATATACACACACACCACATTTTTTTACCTTTTTGACCCATTTGAACCTCATTTATGACCAAACATGTTTGAGTATGCGCTTGTTTCAACTACTTCAGTAAGTGTTTAGCAGCTGTGCATGTGCATTACAACTTCGTTTGAAACCTTCCAGTTTTGAAACTGCATCCATCAGCAACTTACATGTATTCCCTCCTGTCTTATAACTTTCCATGATGCAGTGCAGAATGCCCTTGTATTTCCTTTGCTGCATAGCATCCGCCTGCAACCGGCTTTTCACCACGTCTGTTGGTGTGGCGGTGACCCACGAGATGGATCCTGTGAAACAACAGCATAGCCACAAGTCAAATCTCATGTGAAGTATTCTGTGTCCTTAAAATACCTGACTCCCAGTAGGGTCATATTTAGGTTAAACCAGGCCTTTCCCATCACACACCAACAGGAGGGTATATTTTTAATGGGAAGTACAGAGAGTAATGTCAAAACAATGCAGCCTCCCACTATCCTTTACTAAACATACACTTGTTCATCAGTGCATGACTGCTGAGAAGTGGTTTGGTGTCATACAGAGGGTCTGACATAGCTCTTAAACAATTCAACACGTGTGCAAACAGACTGAAAAACACTACAAGTGCATCTGGTGTTTCTTTTGGTAAGCATCACATTCAGGCTGGAAAAGAATGGCTCTGTTAAACCTAGTGAACAGAAGTTCATGCAAGGTTTATTGTATTATACTGCATTCTGAGATACGATATGACCACATTTTACGACAGTTTTAAAGGTATCTTTTGTGAAGCCAATGCTATAATGCATTATGACAAGCATAGACAAAAATAAGGAGTAGTTCACCCAAAAATGAAAATGGGCTGAAAATACTCACCATCAGACCATGCATGAGCAGTTTAGCATTCCATCACTTACTCACCAACAGATGCGCTGCAGTGAATGGGTGCCGTCAGAATGAGAGTCCAAACAGCTGATAAAAACATCATAATCCACACCACTCCAGTTTATCAATTAGAGGCAATCAGAGGCAACAGTTTAAAATTACAATGTCTTAACGATGGATTTGTTTCTTACAGACACAGCTGATCACTTCAAGATGTTAACGATGGACTGGAGTGGTGTGGATTATTTGTGGACTATTGTGATGTTTTTGACGGCACCCATTCACTGCAGAGGTTCCATTGGTAAACAAGTGATGGAATGCTACATTTCTCCAAAAAAGAAGAGTCAAACTTATCTTCATCTTGGATTGCCTGAGAGTGAGTACATTTTCACCAAATTTTTGGCTGAAATGTTCCTTTAAAATGGAAGCGTGAAACCAAGTGAGAAAATATTGATTATAAATATAATACATTAAATACCAAATGCAATCGATTTCAGATGGACTACTGTTGGACTCATGTTGTTAGCTTAGCAACAGGCTAACATAAAACTCTAATGAAAACAATTACAAGTTGAGCCTGTGCATTTGAAAGTGTAATAAATCTGTCACAGTCACTTAAAAGGTTCAAGGTTTTGGAATAGGGCCCATGTCTCATTTACCCGCTAAACCTCCTGCTAGACATATGCAGCAGGGATGGGGCGTGGCATTGCCATCAGGATTCAGCCAGTTACAGAATAACGTGTAGGGTATGAAGTACAGGGTGTAACCAGGTACATCTCGCAATATCATGGCTCCCGCGCCTCTGTAGAGCCCTTGAATGCCCTCGTTCTGCAGGACGGTACTAATGCAGTGCAGTGGCCCTCTGTACAATGACTGGGACTGAATTCCCATCGACCGCAGAGGGACGCTCCCATTCCCAGCAAGGTTAAAGTTCTCTGGAAACGCACAAAACAGTAAATGAGAAAAACTCTGCAAAACACATGGTTTCCCTGGAAATGTTTGTCTTTGAGAAGCTTTCAGTAACCATTCTTCAAACATGAATATGTGATGTCTGACTCATACATAGCTACAGGGTGCTAAATTGTATTCATAGCCACGACTTACCTGCAAGAACAGGTTGGGTTTGCATCTGCAGTCTAATTTTGACAAGGTCAACAGGGGCGCCCATCCCCACTGAAACCAGACCAGTCAGCATGCTCGCTACAGTCAAGTCAAGCATGCTGCATGGGTGTCTGCCGTCACCATAACGGTATCTGCTAATGAGGCGCTGGGTGTTGCTGAAGAAGCCGAACACCATAGAGTTATAGAGGGTGATGCTGGCCAACGGAAAGGACAGTCCTTTGAAAAAGCCTGTAACCTGAGACAACACAAAAGAGAGATCGATTGTGTGCTTTTGCTTCCAAGGAAAGGAAATACCCATTTACACCAAAAAAATTGGGTCATTCCTGATATGCAGTCTTGAGAATATAGTCCAAAACCATGTGATGGGGATATAGCCTGCTCATTGAGTCTGGGAATAAGGGGGCTGGCTCACTTCAAATTTTGTCCCATGCCCTTTTTATTGGTGGCTTTTGTCAATTCTTTATATCTTGATATAACCTAATCTTGATTTCTGTTGCAACCTAGAATTAAACTGCTGGTCTCGTCTGGCCAGAGGAGAACGGCACACTATTTCCCTTTTTTAATACTGTAACGCTGCTTTGACACAACCTGCATTGTAAAAATTGCTATATAAATAACGGTGACTTGACTATTATATAATCATATGATATACAATTCCTAAAAAGGAAACCACATTATTATTTTAAGTAATAATAGGGGTGCTTTTTGATCATTTTCCTTCTTTTTAAGTGGACGTTGCCATTTTTGTTATTTCCCAGAGTTCTGAATACATTTTTACATGAAAAACTGGCAATTTATGAGGAAATATTCCCGATGTTTACTTACAATATTTTTCATTTTGTCCAGCTAAAATGTTTTCTTTTGGAATATTTGTTGTTTTGTGGTTGTAATAATTACTTTGGTCACACTTTAGTTTGGGGACCAATTCTCACTTTTAACTGCTATTTTGCCTCAGTAAACTCCTACTTTGCTGCTTATTAATAATTAGTATGGTAGATGTTAAGTATGATAAAGGGATCTAAAATATGGCCATGCAGAAAAAGGCATTAATATGTGCTTTATAAGTACTAATAAACAGCCAATATGCTAGTCATACTTATGCTAATAAGCAACTAGTTAATAGTGAGAACTGGTCCCTAAACTAAAGTGTTACCATTGCTTTTCTGTCTTTAATATTGTTTCCATCTTGTTGTTCTTGTGAAATATTATTTTTAGGCAGTTATTTGCACAGTGTGCTATTTACACTAAGTGCAAATAGCATATTTCATTCAGAGTGTCTATTTACACTTAGTACAGATATCCTGCCTTGTTGGCAGAAGCTATTTACGCTAACTCCGCCCACCAACATGTGATTGGGATAGTCAAGATTATAAAACACAGCTATGAACATCAGCTTCAGTGGCACATGTGGTAAAGCACATGTAGTGGTCTTTTTGACGCGATTGACCAGTGTTCGAATCCACCTTTTGGCAAACTTTTTTTTCTCCTTTTTCAAATCTCATATCACATCGGAAAGGCATTTATTTAAAAAAATAAAATAAGGAAATAACCAAAAAGTTGAAAATAAAGTATCGGATAGGGTAGGTGTTATTAACTATCGCTAAGAAAATATGCTATTTTCACTTAGTGAAATAGCCGCTGCCTATTTTCTTAGCGATGGGTGCTATTTACACTAAGTGCAAATAGAAATATTTACACTGTTAAAATAGCAACATTTTCTGCTATTTATACTACTTATTGCAAATAGTGGCAATTATCTGCACCTTAGTATTGTAATACATTATGAAAAAGTATGCAATAAAGTATTGAGTGTAAATTATAATTTTAATTCAAATTATTAAATGTATGCCTCCCTACACCTACCCTAACCCTACCGATAATTTATCTTCAACGTTTTGATTATTTACTTAATTTTTATTGAAAATAAATGCCTTTCCGATGCGATATGAGATTTGAAAAGAGAGAAAAAAAGTTCGGCTAAAGGTGAGTTCGAACTCCGTTCAATCACGTCAAGAAGCACGTGCCTTACCATCTACGCCACTGAAACGTAAAACCAACAATTTTTTTTTCAACCCGATCTCATGTAAGTGCGTATAAATAGTACGCCAAATAAAAACGAAAAATTGATACGCAAAAATGGACTTTGGTGTGAATATGCTACGCGATGGGTAGGATTAGGGTTGTGGAGTAGATGCGTCTCATATGTACGTGAAAACTGCGTGCCAACAAATTTCGTATCGTATGCACGCGAAAACTGCGTATTATATGCACACCAAACACGTTCGTATCATATGTACGCCAAAGTAAATTTTTGCTTACCAATACCACGAGTTCTCGTTTTATTTGTTTCATGAGACCGGGCTCCTTTTTTTAGTGTTGACTGTCCCAATCACATGTTGGTGGCGGAGTTAGTGTAAAAAGCCTTAGACAACAAGGCAGACTATTTGCTCTTAGTGTAAATAGACACTCCATTCTTTTTATCTATCAAAAGACAGGTCCTTAATGATATCATCCTTCAGTAAGTGACATAATTTTTGGTAGAAATGTGAATATTTCAAATGATAAAAAATACACCAAATGACTAACCAAAAACTAAGTCTCAATCTCTGAGTAAAGGAAGTAACTTTAATCTTTATTAGGGGCCAAGCACTAAAGGTGCGATGGCACCAATTGGATCCATTGGCATTCTTTTTCTTCTTCTGCTCTTGAGTCTATGGCAGCCCATAGAACCGCTTGCGGGATGAAAGTTATGAAATTTGGCACACATATAGAGGACAGTCTCAACATTAACCACAGAAAATTTGGAGTCTCTAACTCAAATTCTCTAGTGCCACCACTTGTCCAAAGTTAATAGTTCGAAAAAACGAAATTCCACGCAAATGAATTCGACGAAAAGCACGCAACAAATAGATGTGAGGCTAATCTCTGCAGCGGTTTGGCGTTGGTGTGTGTTATAACAAGCATGACCTGAGGCTACCTGCAGTATTTCGGAACTGTGCCACCTAGTGGTCAGAAGATATGATAATTTTGCTCATAACTTCTGAATTTTTTGGTTTAGCCAAAAATCACAAAACTGGTCTCTTCAAACACTATCCAATTTTCCCATGTCAGCCATTTTGGGCGTCGGCCATTTTAAATTTTGTTATAAAATGCAATATTTTATGAATGCATTGACGTATCCTTACAAAACTCGGTATGCATCTTTGACAACATTTGTAACTGTCGTAGGCCAGTAAAAGCTGTTGCGTGTAAACCTCACTCCCCTGATCTCATGAGGCACTCTAGCGATTTATGCTAGGGGCCGTGGTCTTTAGCCTCCTTGTTAGAGCACCCACCTCCCACACCGGAGACCGCGGTTCAAATCCTGCTCGGAGCAAGGTGAAGAAGGACCGGTTACATTTGGTGCCGTGACCCAGATGGGAGTGAGGTTTACGGGGGTGAGTGTAACTGTCGTAGGCCAGTAAGAGCTGTTGCATGTAAACTACACTCCCCTGATCTCAAGAAGTACTCTAGCGATTAATGCTAGGAGCCGTGGTCTTAAGCCTCCTTGTTAGAGTGCCTGCCTCCCATGCCGGAGACCGCGGTTCGAATCCCGCTCGGAGTGAGGCGAAGTAGAACCAGTTACACATGCCCTAATGGAACTCAAAAAGTTTTGGGGCAGCGCCACCTTGTGGCTAAAAGTTATAATGAACTTCCTAAAAATGCTAATAACTTTTGCTTACATTAGCCTATTGTAATGAGACTGATGTTGATAGATTCCCTGGATTATGCCGAGAACATTGATACCAAATTTGCCATAATTGGCTGAACTTCCTGTCCGCCATTTTGATTCATGTTGAAAATCTACTATTTCAAACTCCTCCTAGACCATTAGACTGATTATTGGTCACGAGTAGTAAACCATTAATTGACTATTAATTATAGTAAACCATTAATTGACTAATAAACCATTAATTATGAATTCGCCTGTTCGCCTAAATGTGCGTGCTCACGAATCCTCTCATTATAACATACGAATTGTAAACATTATGAAAGATTCATTATGCATATATTAATTGTGTTATAACAGAGCTTTGTGAGACTGTGGTGAACTTTTTAGAGATTATTAAAGCAGCGCTATTTGCTGGCATTCTGCCTTGCCAAACCATGCACGTAGCAGCCTATGCTTGCTTTAATAAAAAAAAAACTGTTCTGTGAATATTGATGCTTTAATAACAAATATTTATCGGGACCGTTTATGATGGGATTTCATGTACATTTCATGGATGTAGCCACAGAAAAAACTTAACTAGTAATGTAACTAATTACTTTTGAAATAAAGTAATCAGAACAGTAACGTGATTACTTTTAAAAGGAGTAATCAGTAATTTAATTGCATTTTCAGAGTAACTTGCCTCACACTGCACAGAACACACCAAAATGATTTGATTACAGAGCCACCTGTTGGTCAAAAGTGATAAGCCATTTAATCATATTACTAGAAGTTGTATTTATGATTTTTCAGCCATTTCAATTACAATCAACCTAAAATTGCTTTTATTACTATTGAATTTGGTCTAGTCTCGAGCAGCCAGACCTTCAGACTGACGGCTGAAGGTCTGGGAACTTTGTCCGCTTTGAATGGCCAAGGCCCGCCCAAGAGGCCATATGACTGACAGGTAAAGCAACCAATCATGTTTCATTTTGTGCTGCATCATTGTTTAGGGCGTGAAAATGTCTCCACAAAAACAGACCGGTGTGTAAACCTCTCAGACATATTTAAAGATTTGATGCCGCAAACGTTACTTTTTCACATTCTTTTGAAAATTCAGTGTTTAGATGATCCTGACAAGCGCTCGTCGTCAGTTGTACACACGACAGCTTTCTTCTTTCGTGAGGGGGTTTGGCGCCATGGCATCTTTGTTTCCAGGCGGAACGTTAAAGAACGCGACACACCTCTACCGGAAATTCTGTATAATTCAACCAATCCGATGATGACTTCGAAACTCCACACTTAGTTTTTCCAGATAAGTGTGCTATATGCATCAGACGTTTAGCCAACGTTCCGTGGCCGTGACGTCTGTGTCACAGTCACCCATAGAACAACATTTCCCAGCATCTCTCCTGCCACTCACCTGCACTCCATCTTAATCACCCACAAGATGACCTCCATCAGGGAATCCTCCTCACCTGTTACAACCAATCAAGCTCCCCATATAAGACATCACTCCATCCAAACGTTCACTGTCTTGTCTCAAGTTTACACGCTCTCTGTTTGTATCTCCACACACCGGTTGGATCCCTCGCACTCCTTTGACGTCTTCCACCCATTGTCTATCCACCAAGGGAAAGATAAGGATTTGCTATTCCTCAGTTTGTAGAGCTTCAGTGAACTTTGAGTTTTGCAATTACCTTTTTGTGTTGCCTTCAGTTGTTGATTAAAGAAGCTCTTACCTTACCCATCCTCGTGTGCCTCTCCATCCAAGTTGTGACAGAAGACAAGACCATATAAAAGGATGTTAATGGCTGAGGACAAGCTGTGGGAATTGCGGCAGGTTGGGCGGAAGCTGGAACGGTATGTGGAGGATTTCCTTAAGATTGTTCACCAGCTGAGCTGGCCCGACGCCGCTTTGTGTGCGTGCTTTCTGCTAGGGCTGGACAGCGATACGATTCGATGTGAACTTACTGTTTCTGATTTCCCCCTGATCGCATTAATTGATCTAATTTTGTATTAAAATGGATATAAATTTCGAAGTTGAAGAATTGAAGGAAGGATTTCAATCTTGCTGCCCAGACCCGTCTGAGGCACGCCGCGTCTTGCCAGCTCATCCCACGCTGAGGACCCCCACATACCGCACCCACGGTCCGAACCGCCTGCCTAGCCCCAATCATCCCCATACCCTTCTCAGCTCCACCATCGTCCTCAGTCCAGAACCTCTGTCTGTGGCTCAATCTAGCCCGCTGTTCACGGGAAGTCGACGCCGCCATCCACGACTCCCCAAACCCGCCGTCCGCGGAAGATCGTCGCCACCGCTGACTCAAGCCCGCCGGCCACCGCTGACTCAAACTCAGAGCGCTCCTCGACTTTGCCCACCAGTGCCAGCTCCTCGACAGCGCCCGCCAGTGCCGGCTCCTCCACAGTGCCCGCCAGTGCCAGCTCCTCGACAGCGCCCGCCAGTGCCAGCTCTTTGACAGCGCCCCCCCCAGTGCCAGTTTCTCACAAAGCACCTTCCAGTGCCGAATCTGTGAACGTCACCTCGAGCCAGGATGCCGAGTCTGTGAACGTCACCTCGAGCCAGGATGCCGAGTCTGTGAACGTCACCTCGAGCCAGGATGCCGAGTCTGTGAACGTCACCTCGAGCCAGGATGCCGAGTCTGTGAACGTCACCTCGAGCCAGGATGCCGAGTCTGGCTACCATCACCTTGAGCCTGGATACAGAGTCTGCTATTCCCAGTCCCCGAGAATCCAGTTCTCAAGTCACGGCCAGGAGTGCCGTTCCCAATCCCCTAAAATCCAGTTCTCTGCTCACGGCCAGGAGTGCCGTTCCCAGTCCCAGAGAAGCCAGTTCTCTAGTCACCGCCAGGAGTTCCGTTCCCAGTCCCCGAGAAGACAGTTCTCAAGTCACGGACAGGAGTGCCATTCCCAGTTCCAGGGAATCCAGTTCCCCATTGAACCCAGGAAGGACACCTGATCCTCATTCCAATCCTCCTTCATCTTCACAGGTCTCAGCCAGCTCCGCTCCTCCAGAGTGCCCCCAAGCGCCCGCTTCTCCAGAGTGGCATCCTGTTCCCAAGATTGGTCCAGGGAGGGTCTCAGATGCCAAGATCTCTGCTCCAGAACCAGTTTCAGTTCTTGAGTTCGTGCCCATGCTAGCTGCAATTCTAAAGGCCAAGGAGGCCATTCATGAACCCTTGGAATGTCCCGCCATGACCAGGGAGGTCGTCTGTTGACCTGCGGCCTACCCTGTCACAATCATAGTGGTCATTAGGAATCGGTATATGCCCTATGGTTCAGTCCCCCTCTGGTGGGCTTCCGCTTCCTCTGCTCCACCCTGGTGGGCTTCAGCATCATCTGCTCCTGCCCTGGTGGGCTTCAGTTCTGCCCTGGTGGGCATCAGCTTCGTCTGCTCCACCATGGTGGGCTTCAGTTCTGCCCTGGTGGGCATCAGCTTCCTCTGCTCCGCCCTGGTGGGCTTCAGCGTCGTCTGCTCTGCCCTGGTGGGCTTCAGCTTCGTCTTTTCCGCCCTGGTGGGCATCAGCTTCATCTGCTCCACCCTGGCTGGATCCCTGCTCTGTTCTTTTTCATGGATATCCATAGCATGGACCTTGCACTCCATCCCTCCCGGTTACTCCACTACTCCACCTCTATTGTTGGAACGTCTGGAAGCCGTTCCTTCGAGGGGGGGGGGGGGGGGGGGTACTGTCACAGTCACCCATAGAACAACACTGCATTTCCCAGCATCCCTCCTGCCACTCACCTGCACTCCATCTTAATCACCCACAGCTGACCTCCATCAGGGAATCCTCCTCACCTGTTACGACCAATCAAGCTCCCCTATAAGACATCACTCCATCCAAATGTTCACGGTCTTGTCTCAAGGTTACACGCTCTCTGTTTGTATCTCCACTCACCGGTTGGATCCCTCGCACTCCTTTGACGTCTTCCACCCATTGTCTATCCGCCAAGGGAAAGATAAGGATTTGCTATTCCTCAGTTTGTAGAGCTTCAGTGAACTTTGAGTTTTGCACTTACCTTTTTGTGTTGCCTTTAGTTGATTAAAGAAGCTCTTACCTTACCCATCCTCGTGTGCCTCTCCATCCAAGTTGTGACAGTCTGAGGCTGAGACTACATTTGGTCTGATGCTCCATGCCATGCTTAGCTCCTCATTTTGCCTCTGTAGTGCTAGGCCCCATAATTGCTGCTTGCAGCTATATTTTGTATAAGTTTTCATGAACTTTTCATAAAGTTTAAGTACAGGAGAAAAAAAATGCAGATCTCTAAATGCTCTGTGGCCATTTGAAGTGGTTGTGACACAATAATTGAGAAAAAATACTTGCCAGTACATTTTTTATTCATTTATAAAGATAATCAGTGTAATAAAGCCTTACATTTTCCTTTTTGTAGATTGTTACAACACAGTGGAAAGTATTCTTGTATGCGTTGCCAGCTTGTAAACGAGTCTGTAAAAAGAGAACAAAGCAATTGTTTTCATTATTCCCTCGACTCACACTTCATTCCTAACCAATTCATGTAATACCAGTGGGAACTTATAAAGTAAAACTGACTATCTTTAGAATGGAAATATAAATACATAATATGAACTACAATATTTTACAGTATATGAATAAATACGTAATATAGGATTTGTACAAAATGAATCCCAAAACAAGGATCTGTCTTACCTTGACTGTGTCAAGCGGATGTCCCACAATCACACTGGATGCTCCTGTAACAAAATCAGTTGTATATGTTCAATTTGTTGCAACTGAAGACAAACACAGTACTGATATATTCTGCCTGTTGCATAGCTTTGTAGGAGGCTCTTCTTGCAGAACAGAGTGTTCATTTAATGAATAAGTTACATTGTTATGAACATTTCATGGTCGGTGCACAGGCACATTAGGGCTTTACAAAATAAATGTTTCCTTTCAATGGAGAACACCAGGTTTCCCCCAAGCCCCGTTTATGGCCGAGAAATGTCGAACAGTCAGTCCCTCAGTACCAAAACGCATAAACTCAAGTTTGCACATAAAATACTTTGGACAGCAAAGCATTTCAACGTTTTTACTGACTTGGTTTTGACGAACACGTGACAGAAATATCGTTAAAATAGTATCGTTGAAACTTGGAGGCATTTTTTTCTTCCTTTTTACTCTTTCAGGAGAACATCACTTAGCTGATAAACATCGACATAAAGACGCAACGACGCCCCTGAGGCGGCTTCTTTCCATCTCTCAATCAAGCGTGTTTTCGACGGTCTTTCCTGACTCTTCGACTCTCTATCCGACTCTATCCTTGAAACTACAGAGAAAAGTTTCAATTTTTATTTTATAACATGCAGATAATAGCCCTTTAAACAGTTTAAAGTAGTAGATTCATTGAAACTAACAAAGCTGGGGGTTTTACTCATAGACGCGACGAAAACTAGTTCGCAAAACAAGATAAACTTCCCTCAAGTCGCGTAAATATAGGCTTCCGATAAATTACGCGATATTGCTCTGCGAAAATGTGCGTTTTGGGGTTTCTTTGTAATGTTAAACACATATTAAACTTTTTACAAGGTATGCAAAACAAATAAAACTCACCTCCAATCCACCCTGCTAAAAAATCATCCAAATGAAAGACTGTCATTGTACAACAGAGTGCATTTAGACTGGAGATTTCCACATAAGCGTCGGCATTGATACGGGTTTAGTGTTCACGCTAAACATCCGTAAGCTTCATTTAACAGTTGGTCAGATCAATAAAACAGAGGTAGAAACTTCAGCCTCATCCACACATTTACATCGCTGAAGGGGGAGTAAACGGGGGCGTTGCCGAGATACGAAAATAGATTTGTCCTCCAACAAACATTCAGAATGAGCTGATTAAAACAATATGCTGCATGCATTTTTCACACTATTGTGTAATATGACTGGTCAAATATAGGGTTCTTTAGCATGTGATTCTTAACATGTCTGCTGAGTTTCTCTATATTGAGGAATGCCTGGAATGTAGCGGTGTCCATGACAGAAAACCAATACGTTTTTTTTACAATCATTCTCTTGTAAATAACATTTAAATTATTGCTAGATGATAATGTTGACTGCCCATTATTTATGCCCCCATCGCCCAAGTCCTTGACTTGAAAGGTGTAGGTTGGGATGTGAACAAACTCTCTGTTAATAATATGCTTCAAGTTCATGTGGAAAGTTACTAGCTGTTGCACTGGAGTAATGTAACGTAACTGATGTTTGGCAAACTTTTGTACATGAACTATAAGCAAAAGAGTTATGAGGACTGCCAACAAACACTAAAAAAATCAACCCACTATAAAACTGAAAATGTAATTGCTGCCAAAGGTACAACCTGCAGTGAGTTTGCACTTTTTCAACCCACTTTCAGTTTAATTTCTGATTTTGATTGAAACTCTTAAGCTGATAGAATCAAGTAGCCAATAAATGACAAAAAACTATAGTGACTATGATTATTGTGGACTGATATCAAATAGATAGCATGTATAGATGGTATTGACTAACCTGAAGCAATCATGCTGAAAACATGTTCCCTTCATTGTAAAATATACTGTTGATTCACAAGCTCTCCAAAACATATTGACACAGGTTATGAGACTCGGGCAGCAATTGAACCTTATGACATATGGACCTGCTGCGAATTCTATATACACACAAGAATGGAAACATCTAAATTAACTAATGTTATACAAGTGACACATTTTATTTTATACCACTGAATCAACCTATACACACATTTGTACCAACACTCTCAGAAAAAAAGGTACAAAAGCTGTCACTGGGGAAGTACCTTTTCAAAAGGTAGATTTTTGTACTTTATTTACCCCTAAAGGGTGCATAGAACTACCTTAAAGGTACATATTATTACCTAAAATGTAAATATTTGTTCTTAAATAGTACATATTTGTACCTTTTGAAAAGGTACCGCCCCAGTGACACCAAATTATTTTGACCAAGAGTGAACAAATGCAATAAATAAATAAATATGGAGCTTTAACGTAACAATGGCAGGCTACCACCTTTTACAACATGAATACGACAAATGTTTGAATCTTACCCTTTAATAAGTGCACAACTAACATAATAAAGAGTTTGCCTGAGGGTTTGGGTGGGAAATAATTACTTGAGCAAGACTCAGCTAACATAACGCAATATATACAGATACTGTGGAATTTAAAGAAGAAAGTCGTTTCACGGGAAGCAAACACATGCAAAATAAAAATGAAAAAGCTTAATGCTAACAATGGCAGTTACACTTTTTACAACGTAAATATGAAAAATAGCACATCATGTGTACAGAATAAAGAGTTTACTTTAGGCTTTGGGTAGAATAATTACTGTAATATGTGGAATTTAAAGAAGTAATTAACAAATCTGTATATATTTGTGTATATATAATTTTTGCCTCATTCATTTTGCTCACTAATGGTGCAGTCAAAATGGTAGAAAATCTGGTTTAATGTTTTGTTTGGCTATCTAGCCCATTGTGACTTATCATTAACTCACTCTTAGTAATAAAGTCATATTTTACGGGCCATTTCTCCTTTATCATCTGACTTGAGATGGGTGAGGCCGTGTGGCAATCCACTCATGTATTACAGCAATCCATGTTCAGAGCACTTTGAAATGCAAGTTTGCTGAATAAAAGTTTTATTTAAGGATTTTTAGCAAGACTGATTCAGGTCTCTGATTGGCGTCTCACAAGCACAGCTATTGTTGTGATAAGTGATCAATATTTAAATGAGAGGTACAGAACGCTCCATCCGTCTGTGCAAATAACGGACTAGGAAGCTCAAATGTACTTGTACTTATTTTCATGCACTACAAGAGATCTCCTGTGCGTCTGCTGTAGACCTGACTACTAATGAGCATTTGTTTGGGTGTTAGAAAGAGGCTTGGCTGCAAATTCTGTCAAACGTCAGCAGAATAAATTAAAAGCCAACACTGCATGGACAAAACAAAGTCTTTGTTACTGACACCGCATGAGTAATGCATGCATGGAGAGCCGGAGAGAATGCATTCTTCAGATGGGTTTTCTTAAGCCTTCTATTATGACTAGAAAAAAAAGCTGTACAAATGTGTTGTTCTGAGAAGAGAGATGAGGAACAAATGAATAAAAATAGACTAGCACATGCATTTCCTTTGAAATGTTTAAAAAAGAAAAGTAAAGTAAATCAGGGTTGCTATTTGCAGGCCAGGATCACTTCTTCTAAACAATATACCGTAAGACATGACCAAAGAAGAAAAGGGCATGATATTTCTTGTTGTAATTCATTTCCGAAAGCTGAAACACATTCTTGATAGTCGGGTTTCTTGGAGTCTGCTAGAATTACAAGTTGGTCAGGTCAAGTGGCGGTTCTACATTGAATTACTGTCCGGGCGAGACCCCCTCTGAGCACCCATTTGGGAGAGGTGAACTGGACCCCCCGCCGCGCCCCCCCTCCCCTTTCCACTTCTCACACAGCTTCTGTGCACGGCACCCTCTCAGCAAGCAGGGGCGCCAATTTGCCAATAGGATAGATAATAGAAAACCGCTTAGCGGCGCAGATGATTAAAACAAAAATTCAGGTGCCTGTGCCGCCCCCCACGTGTCATTGAAAAAATGCCGCCCCAGGCGGCTGCCCGGTTCGCCCATGCCAAAAACCGCCACTGGGTCAAGGTCTCTGGTTTCAGTGCAGATGAAAGACGAAGAATTTTTAACCAACTTGTACAGCATCTTGACCCACTGTATGTCAGTGGGTCAAGATGGTGTACAAGTTGGTTAAAAATTCAATTCATGCCAGAATTAGAGAAAGAACATGACAAAATTGTATTTTATGTAATTTTTTGCTGGTGCTGTCCATTCTGTTCTGTCACAATGACATCAAATACAGTTCAGTTGGGTCAGTGACCTGACTAAACATGCTTTCAACCTGTTCTGAGGTCTGTGTTGACACAGATCACAGTCAAACACCACCAGACGTCAGTAAACTTTGTTTTTGTTACTTTTGAAATTGACAGTAAACCCTATCCAGACTGAAAAAAATGAATTCCATTTCCAATATTCCTAATGTTTGAATAATATATATTAGTATTGTAATATTATTCTTACTACTAGTACTAATAAATTAAGTATATAACAACTATTAATGATAAAATAATAGTTTTGTCCAAATAATCCACACATTGCTCTTTTCATTATTCTATAATTATTAATAAGTAGAATTCCCCTCCAGTTCTTATAAGAACTGTTAATAGCTCCTGTGACCCCTGAAGTTGCATACATGTTCAGTTCACAGAGTGCAGATCAAATGAAACGAGTTGAGTAATTTAGATGACTTTATACATCATTGTAAAACCTTGAATAAAGAGGGTGTGTGTGGCTTGTGAAATCCCATTGGCTCTGGATGCACGAGGGAAATGCTGAACAGCTGTAATGTGTGAAGACCTAGACGGAGTCACAGAGATCAAGTCACAAACTTTCAGGTTTAGTCCTGTCAAGTTTCAAATGATACGCAGTCATTTCTGTAGAAGCAGAAGAGTGACGATTTATATTGTGCCTTGATCACCTGCTCTGGACATCCCAACAGCTGCTTTATTACCATGAACTTTAAATGGACACATCGCTGACTATAAACAATAACCAGCAAAAACAGGTCATATAGTGCGTGATCAGAGGTGCAAAAGACACTGAACATTTCCCTCTCTTGCTGTGTTATACATTCACATTACACGCTTCATATTTTATGTCTTCTTGTCAGAAACAGATAATAAATAAGAATTCAAATGAAAGCATCCAGGGCTGAGCAAGTATCAGTAAAAACATTGACTAAACATATTCTGAAAATCAATGTGATATGACAGTGCCAGGGATGACTAATGGTACATAAAACATGACTAAATGTAAATGTAGATAAAGCCTCATCTCAATACACCACAGCATGACTATGAATGTAACTCAGACGGTCAATCAGACTGATTCTGGTCATAGAGCCAATGTCAGGCTTTGTCTAATAGTGCCAGCAAGTGACTTCTGTTCATGCAGATGTATGTGGCCCTACAGCACCTCCTTACAGCAAACGTTCAAGAGACAGCAGGTCATTAAAATGCAAAAACAACCATGAATAAACAAGTAATGTAAATATGAATATTGTTCAACGTAGTTCTTTAAACTCCTGAAATCACAAATAAGTAATTTGTTCAACATGACAGCACACAGCTCAGCTCTAAGTCATATTAAGTGACTTATATTCTAAATAAGTAATTAGCATTGATCACTTATAAACATATTAAAGAAAAATTGGTATATGTTTGCTTTTTAACAAACAGACTTTATTTTAGGGTATCTTAACTAGTTGCATATTACTGAATATTACATTTATTAGTAGTAATTAAGCACAATGCCTTATTCTACATGTACATATTTAACACTAGTTAATATATTAAGTGTTCTGTATGGTTAATTGATTCACAGTAACTAGAGGCACTAGAGTGCGAGTGTCCCGGGAAACTCTTGAGAGGCATACATCTGCAGATCAAAGATTCCCAACATTCTATTTATGCTAATTATGTTACTAATATTTTATTATGCTTAAAGTTTGTGTTAGGCTGGTCATGTACATTTCTGCCCTTTCTTTTATGCAATATAAAACTGACAACTTTATTATTCAGCCTGTAGATATCATGTTAATGTTCATTGCATTCACATTGTTAGGAACTGAATTTCATGTTTAATTTTAGGAACATTTTTGGACTTGTCATTTTGTACGATAGACACACTTAGCACTGTGTTCAGTCTGCACTGGAGGAAAAAAATGATTTTTTTTTGCTCAAAGCATGTTTCTTTTCTTGTGAACACAAGGGGGCAGAACAGTATAATCTAATGTTTTTTTTCCAAATGCCAACCTAATGTGTGGTTTCTCCATGGTTTTGTACTTTAATTACCATTGACCTTTTCTCTCTTACTATAGATTCTAATCACGAAGCACAATCCCTCCAGTTCAGATGAAATGTGGAGAGGTGAAGTTTCCTATAAATCTGTTCACGCAGCTCTCCTCCGCCCTTAAGTGCACACGGATGGAACGGAGTACTCAATAATTATATCCCTTTTCCACCATTCACTTGTCTTTCATCCTTCTTTCTATATATTATAAATATATGCAGGCCTACATTAACAATTGAAACTTTCTGAATATTTTACCGTTGTATGGTTATTGCCACTGAAACTGATTATACCTGCAAAATACTGGATTAAAAATTATTTTTAAAAGCACCAAATTGTATGCAATTATTAAAATTTCTATGTAAATATATTCAAAAGTTCAGAGTTGATAAGATTTTAAAAACGTTTTTGAAAGAAGTAAGTCTCTTCTGCTCACCGAGGCTGCATTTATTTGATCAAAAATACAGTAGAACCCTGAAATATTATTACAGTTCAAAATAACTCATTTCTATTTGAAAATGCAATTTATTCCTGTGATCAAAGTTTAATTTTCAGCATCATTACTCCAGTCTTTAGTGTCACATGATCCTTCATCTTTCCAATATGCTGATTTGATGCTTAAGAAACATTTCATTATTTATTATTATTATTAGCAATGGTTTTGTGGAAACGTTGATATTTTTTCTGAATTCTTTGATAAAGTTCATAAGAACAGCATTTATTTGAAATATAAATATTGTGTAGCAGTGATAAAGTCTTACATGTGTCTTTGTCATTTTAATGAATTCTTGCCGATAAAAGGATTTCTTTCAAAGAAAACAATTTAGAAATCTTATTGACCCCCATATTTTTGAACAGTAGCGTATGCGAATGGGATGATCTAACTGATATGATATTCACAAAACTATAAGAAGTTAATTTTATTAAAACAGTTGTGTGCAAATAAACTAAACTTAAGATTGAAGCCGTATACTGACAGCTGAAGGGTGAACAATCTTACAATGTAACCGTTAAAAGTAAAACAGTAGGTTTACAAGGTTAAGGGCAGTGTGTGCTCATAGCATTATAGCTTAAATAGACTTTATTTACACTAGTTATAAGCTGTAAATTATTTACCCTTGCTCTCTAACCTAATTTGCAATCCAGGAATAGTCTAATTATACACAGAAATGACCACTGTATTGGCTGGGGAGTCTAAAGCTCATTTGCATTCAGTGAGACTCACAGTGAAGGACAACGTAAAACAGCAGACGCAGAAATCTACCTGGTCTCATGCATTTACGTACCTGGGTGCACTTTTTAGCGAGACACCAAATACGTACCAATAACTACATATTACTGCAGTTTCCAAAAGAAACAAACACTAGAGGCAGTGAAACTCTGACACCTTTTACTCCTTTTCACACAAATGTACAGAGTTTTGATTAATAAAGCATAATTTTCGCACAAATACTTGAAGAATATCATGTTACGACTTCAAAATAATATTAATATGCTGGGAGATTTGAAAACTGATGCTTTTGAACGTTAGCATCGCACATATCCAGCGTCGTATCTATGGGTTTTCATAGACGGTAAGTTTGTTCGGCTCACGGAGTACGGAGACGTATTTAGGAGGCGAGGAGCTCCGGTTAGAATCCCGTGTGATCACGGTTCGACAAAACAGTTCAAATCTGCATATAAGGAAGTTGAAATGGCACGGTTGCATCAACTAATATGTTTTTATATCAGTTTTGCATTTGTTAACACTATCGGGTAGGTTTAGGGTTTGGTGTAGGGCATATTTCCAACACGATAGAGCATTAACTTTTAGGGACAGACCCCGGATATTTGAATTCTGAACCGCCGCAATACGTTTCTGTAGCAACGTAATAAAAACACAGCAATATGTACCTATATCTACATAATAAAAACGTGCCAGGGTTCACGTATTTAACCTGTGTTTTAGCACCACTCAGTGGACATTTCTCTTTGAAACTGCGGTGAAACGTGCAGTAAGGTACATAAAACGGTGTCACACAGAAAGTGCACAGAGGTATGTATTTCTATGAGACCAGGTTGACAAAAATGCACAGGCGTCTACAGTTTGTGACATGCTGGGACAGTAGTAGCAGCAAATACAAATATTAAACCAATGCATAATTCATAAATCAAGAGCCCAACTCTTGGAGCAACACGATTGCGTGCCGAAACAAAACAAGATCGACCGCTCGTAAATTTCGAGAGTGTGGAAGGACACAGTTCTTGAAGGGAAAGGTTAGCGTTGTCCTTGAGTCACATGAACAGACTGTGTGAATCACACAAGGGCGGATGAAGCGGTCAAAGTTCTACAAGAACAAATTTCTTATGTAAAAGCATGACTGCGTTTCACCCTACAGCAGCAGATTAAGGAGAAGCAACTTAATGTGGAGTGACAGTCCTAACGGAACTGGCTGAGAGTGGTGTGGTACAGCCGTGCGACGCTGAATGTCCTGGCCACTGATTTACAAGGATTTCTGCAACGACACTCAAGGAGGAGCTGAACAAGCCAGGAAAGGTTCTCGCAAATATTTCCAGACCTGCACTGTGAATAGAGCCATCTTGCTCTCCCTGTCTCATCACCAGCCGCACACAAAGATTCCTGACACCGAGTGTTGACGGTGCACTCTGGAGACCTGCCTTCAGTCCCTGCCTCTTCCCTCCACCACCTGCGCAGAAATAATAATAATAAAAAAGATGCACTTTAAAGAGCTAGTTCACCCACAAATTTTCAACCCTCAGGTCATTCGAGATGTAGGTGACTTTTTTTCTTGAGTAGAACAGTAAAGAAGATTTTTAGCTGAAAAGATGCTCTTTGGTGATTCATAAAATCAAGTCAGTGGCTGCATATTTTGGAGAATAAAAAAAAAGCTTATCAAGAAACAAAAGTAATACCGGTGGCTCCTGGTGATATATTGAGGTCTTACGAACCGAAACGATTGGTCTGTGCAAGAAGCTGAACATTATTTACAACATTATTACTCGTAATCCAGAGCTTCATGTAACTGCGAAATACGATTCCACTGACTTGCATTTTATGACCATGGTTTCACCTAAAAATCTTCTTTACTGTTTTACTTAAGAAAAAAAAGCCAGCTACATCTTGAATGGCCTAAGGGCGAGTAAATGAACAGCCAACTTTCATTTCAAGGTGAACTACCCCTTTAAGAGGTTGTTGTAGTACTGGGTCTCTACATGTGTGTGACCTCTGTATAAACAATGAAATCGTCAGCGGCGAGGACGGATCTGAGAAGACTGAAGTAGGAGAGTAACAAACAGTTACGGATCAGTGGTAACTGTGCACGTTATTTACATACGTGTTATGTGACCAGATCTGAGGCGACAGAGGTCCAGCATGGCAGAGCTGGATGTATAGTCCTCCAGCAGCAGTTCAAAGCTGGCAGGCTGTTGTGCTTAGTCATCTCTGGATTCTCCTCTCTGTGCTGCCAGGCCTGGCCGCTGCTCAGTCTAGACCCTGGCTGCCATTGCTCATGTGCAGCTGGGAGCTGTCAAGCTTTTCAATCATCTCAATATGTCCACAGGGTACAGTGGTCCCCGATCTCATCTGATAATCCACACTTGCAGCAAAGATTAAAAGGAGAAAAACAGACTCCAGTTGTACTCTTCTAGTACTGTATAGAGAACTTAAAAAGGGAGTCCATCTTGGCATAAGTCTGTGCCCAGCTAACTGTAATATGTTACAGTTGCATAGCTGCAATGCAATCTGATGACCAAGCTTTCAATGTGGCAGTGTATTTAGTTATATTGTAAAAACAGAAGAGTGAAATTCCTTCATTTGTTGCCACAACATCATTAGTACTAACTGATAACATCAGAGTTGCTAATTGCAGAATTGTGGCAACATTGTGGATCAATAGTTGTGTGTTGGTAATTTTAAAGTTTGTAATTGTTATGTTTAATTTATTAGTTTAATTTATTATTACATAAGTAGTATAACCTAATTCATGTCCTCATTTACCCACACTAATTTAAAAGCTACCAATTTATTTATTTTGAAAAATACAAAAGTGTAACAATTTTTTTTTTTATATTCTATAATAACCAATATCACACAATATATTTTTTTATATAAAAAAAGCTAAATCAGGAAGTAACTAAATGATTCTGAAAATACATCAGTTTTATATTCTGCATTTATTCTGAAATAAGAATCAATTGTATCCTTGATGTCCTCCAATCACTGCCCCTTAGCATACAAAAATAAAAAAAAAATAAAAAATAACAAATAATTGGCTGGACATCTCCTCTGAGCTCATCCAATTTCATTATCAATTGCAAGACAAAAAATGTTTTTGGCAATGAAGGCATTACGTTTTCTTTTGTTTTATTGTAGATTAATTACATAATACAACCTACCTATTATGCAAACCGCTGGGGACCATGAACATTTATAAATTGTAATGCATTAAAATTCATTTTTAATAGTAGTTTTGTGCCGGGGGTGGACTTTTCTGACTTGGGACACCTAGCAACCATCCAGTAACACCTTAGTAACCACACTGCACTTCACAAAAACACTAACCACAATGCAGTGCCCAATGCAATTACAAATAACACTTCAACATCATGGCAAGCATCACACTTTCGAAAATGCAGATATCTAGTTTATTATTTTTTATATATATTTTTTTTAATTAAAGAAGCAAAATACAGAAAATAATTATTTATCTGACAGAATATGCTGCATTGTGACAATAGAAATTGTATAGAATATTAAGCATCATAGCACTAGAAATACAATTTTCCTTGATATTTTGAAATATAGGTATAATATAATGCCATTATTTATTTATTTTACAAAATAATATCCAAACATCCTTTTGGCACAAAAAGTAAATTATAAGTGGACTTTAAAAAAAAAGTATGATGAACCCCTTTAAAACGAGGTAATTAATAGAAGCAGGTCTGAGTGACGGTTTTCTCATGCTGAATATAGCAAGCTATACATTTACATTTATGCATTTAGCAGATGCTTTTATCCAAAGCGACTTACAGTGCATTCAGGCTGTACATTTTTTTGTCATATGTGTGTTCCCTGGGAATCGAACCCACAACCTTTGCGCTGCTAACGCAATGCTCTACCACTGAGCCACAGGAACATATATAGAGCTATAGAGCACATTTGCCTGAACTGTCAGTTTCTTTGGTGCATTGTCACATGTGCGTCCCCTCTTGTAGAAAGGATTGCATGTGCACCAGTTTGAAACATGACACATTCTCATGGGATGTTGAAAGCCTCATGCATCAAACCTTCATTCCTGTCCGTGGAAACTCTATATAGTTTGAAGGGAAAGTTGAATTATGCTGTGCTGGACTGAACACACTGAATACTGTGGCAGCTTCTCAAGGGATCTCTGTGCTTTGTGAAGACTGAATAGTGATACAGCTAGTTCTTTGTAGGCTCCTTTCACAGTCTGGTTCAGATTTCTGATACACATTTGGATAGTCTGAGATTACGTGATGAAACAAAGGAGAACAAAAGATTGTTCATAATCAGCTCATCCTTTTAGAGTTCCTCATCCTGTGCCAAGGCTATTGTTTGCTAAATCAAGCATGAAAGGGCTTGTTGTTCCATCTCATACTCTCCTCTCTGGCCTTGAGGTTTTATTGTGTTCTGTCATTGCCTTAAGTAGGACTGAATGCTCATATTGGCTTTTGGCCATAGTTCCTGCATGCTCCCCTCTTGGCCTCAGTAGTCGACAGGGTCTTCACCGTGGCTCTCTCTCTCTAAATAGCACAGAACTATTAAGATCTTTCTTGCCTGCAGTGGGCTGCGGCACATCCTCATTATGGCATATTGGAGTCATTTAGGGTCTACAGTACCTTGCAGTACTTGGTTTAATTAAGTTAGTCAGCCTGGACGTAGGAAACAGTTCATTTCAGAGGAAGAATTATTGCCTCTTTTGTGTCCCATTTCCAGATTTCCCTTGAAAGCATTGTTTGTTTGATGTGATTCATGTTTATTTGACCCTAATAATTTCACATCTGATTTTTCTGATCTGGAAATCTGATGGAATGAAATCTTGTATTTCAGTGATTCTGTAAGCAAACGCAAAGATTCGAGGGGGAATGCAAGGGTTTTGCGAGAGAATGCAAATGTTTGGAAAGTGAACAGAGAATTTCTCTGGGGAACGCAAGACACGAAACCGAATGCACGTGTTTGGAAAGCAAACACAATTTTTGTAGCAATGCAAAATGCAGAGAAGCATTTCTTTTGCGAGGAATCCAAATGTTTTAAAAGCAAACTTCTCAGGGGAACGAAAGCGAGAAAACTCATATTTGCTCTGAGGTATGAAATACGTTAGAAAGGAAACAGATATTTTGAAAGCAAACTAAATTTCTCTGTTGAACGCAATAATTTAGTGAGAGAACCCAAATATTTGGAACGCAAACGAGACTTCTAGAAGGAATGCAATACTAAAACAAACTTTCCTGGGGATATGCAATACTTCAACACAATGTATGGGGGTATCTCATATGTATGCAAAGTACCTGTATGCATGGGAACGTAATACTTTTGTAAAAGAACACATCATATTTGTTGAGCGAATGCAAAAGCATCAAAATATATTTATTTCCTCCCATCTTATATTTTTTCCATCACCTTTATCTGAAGATAGGGTCTACAATTACTCATATCTGATAGCATTATTATAACATTACACTAATGTGTTCTAGCATGATTTTTTTTAAATGGTAAATTATTGTTTATTATTATTGCTACATACTCTTTTCCATTAAAGATAACATTTGAAGGTTTTTTTTATTCCCCAATTATCTAAAAATAGCTCCCACACATCATTCGTATTTCAATACAGATGTTCACACATGCTTTACATCTCCAAGCCATTTGATTCAGCATGACATATTCAGGTCTATTAGACAATAATTCATTTCTCGAGTAGTTAAACCCCCAAAAATCTCTTCTGAGACAGCTTAATCTCTTGGTCCCCAGTCACACTCTCCTTTTTGTATTTAGGAGGTCTAGAAAAGGCAGGTGGTGTGTACAGATTTGCTGTGTGAAAGATGTTTATGTTGCAGGCAGACATCCACACGTTTTATTGGGAGCAGATGGCAAATACATGATAAGAGCATCTTGGGAGCTGTCTTTATGGAATTTGTTGCTTGTTGTTCTCGATGCAGTGCAAAGCCGCTTCAGAGGAAAGTGAAACACTTCTGTAATCAGATCTCTAAAAGCCATATGTTAGGCCCTTTATTCTTTCATTTATCAAACGTTTGAACTTGCCTAAGCTAAGGATATGATACAGTTCTGGGAAAAGTCACTTTGATACTTCTGGCAGTAGATATATTAGGCAAAGAGGTATCAACAGTATGTGTTTAGTTTCTTACTTTTAGACAAGAGCCTTTCTTTAGATGACTTTTTCAGGGATTCATTTATTTATTGGCCCAGTATAGCTTTTTGTCTGTAGCAAAAGTCAAAATTTGTTTGCAGCATATAAACTACAGTGCTCTACAGGAATTAAAATATATATGACAAAATATTGTGCCATATTGTGCAGATACATTTTTTGAAGTACTAAGTTCACACACACAAACAAACCTAGTGAGTCATAATTGTTGTCCATTGTCAGTGTACTATAATAATTTATATTTTATGTGGTCATTATAATAAAGCATATTGTAAAAAAAATATTAAAATAATATTTAGCTTTTTATTAATTTTTAACAAAACTATATGCATTTTCCGCTGAATGTTGTTTCGTCAAGATCACACACACAAAACCTCAATTAATTACTAGTTTATAAATCTTCAGAAAGCCGATTTAAATTATAATACTATTGAATTTGCTGAATGAGTGCAGGGGTGTAAAGGAATGGTCTGAAGTTAAAAAGCCTTAATGATGGGTTTGTTTATTACAAAGGTGCAGCTTTTCACTTCACACGATGTTAATGGTTGGACTGGAGTGGTGTGGTGTGGATTATTGATGCTTTTATCAGCTGTTTGGACTCTCATTCTGACGGCACCCATTCACTGCAGAGGACATTGGTGAGCAAGTGATGTAATGTTACATTTCTCTAAATCTGTTCAGATGAAGAAAAAACTACATCTTTGATGATCTGAGGATGAGTACATTTTCAGGGGGGGAGTGTGTGTGTGTGTGTGTGTGTGTGTGTGTGTGTGTGTGTGTGTGTGTGTGTGTGTGTGTGTGTGTGTGTGTGTGTGTGTGTGTGTGTGAACTATTCCTCTAAGTACACACATGAACCTTGACAGCCCTAAAATACATTTTGTAAAATCTTGTTTTTTTTTTTTGACCCCATAAAACCTTAGGGGGTCGCTATTACCTTGATGGCCCCTGGGGGTCGACTTTTGCCATCAAAGGTCTATAGAAATACAAGACTATTTACTGAGGGTCCAGTGATGGGACCCTCTCAGTGGTGTCTAAAGAAGCATGAAGGTTGAGTCCCTCAGGAAGGTTGAATAAAACAGCACTGGACCGCCAGCACTGTCAATGCTAATCTAAGACAATTGAAAGAAATAGTCTCTCTGCTCTTCCATGACTACAGTCGGAGCAAGAGCACGTTTGTTTTTGTCAAAAATGACTATAACGTTTATGATTCCCGATGATGTAGTGAAAGAGTCTCGTCTTAGCAGGTCAATGCTATTACACCCCTCACCTTCAGAACTCCTCTGTCTTTGCTTGAGCAAAAAAAAAACTATTATATCAGGTACAATTCCTCAAACACACACCTGTTCTCAGCCATTAATCTCTGTCTCCATTATAGTTCTGCCAATAGCGTGGCCATGCTGGCTGCACACACTCTTTATAGTGGGGTGTGATGCATATTTCACCGTGCTGGGGTGTGACAGAATGGGGTTGGAAAATGAGGGAGCAGCTTTATTACGGTACTAGTGGATTGTTCGCGGGAGCTGCCAAAAGTGGCAAGAAATGGGGGAATGGAGCTGGAGAAATGGAGGGAAGGAAGAGAAAAAAGAAACAAGAACGAGACAAACTGTACCAAACATCAGCATCTAATATTTTCTGCCTGGTTCTGAAGCAGATAACCAGTCATCGTCTCTGTCGTCAACCGCTTATTGACAGAACGATATAGCCATTAAAACTTACAGAGACTAGCAGTGTGTTTGTGTTCACTTCACACGCTCTAACTCTGAAATCACTTGGTTTTAACATGACACTTCAATGCGTAAATGTCCAGTGCTTTTTGTGACACATAGAAGTAAGTGCAAAGATTATAATATTTACATACACGTTTGGTGCATAGTGCTGGAAAGAGCCTGAGGTGTCTCTCACCTTCACACAGCAGTAATCTCACTAGTGTGCTTACATCAGACCACATGCTGGGGAGCTCGGGCGTGTTTTAAATGAAGCTTTAAAGAAAATGATTTATCACTCGCGCTGACTATACAGCGGATTACACCGACTCTAAAAAGTTTGATACAGATTGGTAGCTTTGGGTAAACGACAAGAAATATTTAACGTTTTTAAAGCATTTTACTATACAGTTGGCTTTGATTCGGTCTTTGAACATCATTTGGGAATTTCATATTCACCTCATATTAATTTTCATTTAATGGGATCATTTTATGTAAGGCTGGGCGATGAAATGATATAACATTGAGTCTCGATATAAATTATGATGATAACGACGATAAGCTCTGGACATTTTTAACTTGACAAGGATTAATCTAACAGCAGAAATAAATGTGACACCAGCCAGTCAGTGCGTTTTGCTAATAAGCTAACTCTGCATGTTCTGCGTGTATCTGTGTGAATGATTCATGCGATTTTGTCATGTGATGCTGGCGGTGTTTTCAGCCTCTTCTTCTCACTACACGAGGACACAAACATACGATCTTCATCTCCAGAACTGCTCTGAGAGTCACTTCACCATCTTTTCATCATTTCATTCTGAAACTGAAAGACCTTCAACAACCCATCAAAATAAAAGTCCAGCTTAACGTGAACAAATTATGACATTACTGCATTATTATGGTATACTAAAATGTATACCTCAAGTAATAATACTAATAATTTTAAGGAACATCATACAACTAAGATATTATTGTATTAATGTATAGTTAGGCTACACAGTGCTGTTTTTAGACACAAGAACAAACCCAAGTCAGTGACACGTGTTCTGTTCGCTGTTGCTCATTTTACACGGAAGGGCTTCTTTCTAAAGATGCAGCAGCAAGTAAATAAATACAAAGTAATGGTTTCTACATAAAAACTAACATTGTAGGATGATCTCGGGGAGAAAATAAAATACAATTAATTTAAGATGCTGTTTTTTTCTTTCTTTACTTGAAGATATACTAAAGGCACTTTCCCAAAACATATTGATGCAGTTTTTTCCAAACTGTTTTTCTCAGCTGCAGGGTCTTGTGTCTTGATACTGATTGGCAGCTCCAGGCTTATAGCAGCAAAACAATACTTTATGATTCCGGCTGTTATCTGAATCATTTATCTTTTCTCCCTCGTATTGCCTGGTGCGATGTGATCAGAAGCTGATGATTATATCTTTTCAAGTATGGCACTGAAGTTCAGATTAATCTTGATTTTCAATAAACAGTGCAGTGTGCTGTGTGTTTTTAGCATGCAAAAAAGTCAAGTATTCTTCCAACAAATATTACCATACAGCAAATAATCATGCAGGCACAACCAGCAAACTTAAGCAAAAACAGCTGTAGTAGAATTTAATGACATATAAAATAAAAGTCTCATCTTTGGGTATTATTTTATGTCATGTTTTTCAGAAGGGGGGGCAATCTTATAATGTCATCTCTGTTGAGATGATTTTATTTAGTGAATCAAAAAGTTAAAAAGTGGACATTTCTAGAAATATCACTGTTAATCACTACTAATCACTATTTGTTTAAGACTTCAGATCTTAAAGTTTCAACTATGAGTACAAAATAATTCTTCATCCTGTTGCCATCAACACTGTTGCCTTCCTGAAGACACAATTATATTCCAACACAACTCATTTAGCTTAAGATGGCACTACTCCATCAATCAGGATTATTATCAATTCCTTATTCAAATAGGAAAAGGCACCAGTTTCATAGAATGACTGTTATATTGCCTTTCAATGGGCGAAAAACGATTTCCTCTTAGCCATCAAATCTCAGTCCGAGTCATAAAGATACAATGTTGGATGGAGAATCAATGGGTTTTTAACTTTGATGCTATATGGCATACCTAATGAGAAAAATATATTTTACTACCCCTTGGCATGAAATGCTGGACTAAGCTTTTTTCCAAGGGCAGCATTCAGTCTGACCTATCAACATTCAGTCCAGCATCTGCTATAAATTGCAAGGCTCTGCGTTAGAAAGGACTTATATTGATTATTGAGTGAGTAGGACACTGGAGCTTTGCTCTATTTAGATTCTTATTAACCAGACACACACACACACACACAGCACACACACACACACACACACACACACACACAGACACACACACACACACACACACACACAGCACACACACACACACACAGACACACACACACACACACACAGATACACACACACACACACACACACACACACACACAGATACACACACACACACACACACACAGACACACACACACACACAGACACACACACACACACACACACACACACACACACACACACACACAGGCTTGACCTACACAAAACACTGCTACAGCAAATGCATTCAAGATGTTTTAAAACTCCAAGATTTCAGGAGGATTTAGGGATTCTCTCATTAGATCTTCACTCAAAAATGCTATTAAAATGAGCAAAACCGATGTAATTGTTAGTACTTTTAATATTATCTGCATAATTAGGATTCTGCTGAACTTCTGTGAGAAGCAATAAAATATTTTTTTCTTTGATCTTTATTGCAAACAATAAAATGTTTGATTTAATGAAGCATTTATATGAAACATAATTGTCTAATTGAAAGAGAACAAACAAGAAATATCGTTTGATGTGATTATTATTTCCCTTGTAAAACTGTGATGGTTTTTATAAATCTGGCTCATGGTCTTCAGAACAGCAATAATAAAAACAGAAAGTTTAGTTGTGACATTGGATTTGATATATTCTATAATTACTTGTCATTTAGAGACAGCTGATTTAACACAAGAGGCTTTATATTGGTCAAGTCTGGTGTGTTTGGCAACATAAATGTTAAAGATTTTTCACATGATACATTTATTGAACCGCAGACCCGCTTTGGTCCACTCTTGGAATCAAGATGATGCATTAAAACCTCCCAGATAAAAATCACTGCCTTAGAGAAACAAGATTCCTCGAGAGGTATCAGGATGAGGGATTATCTGAATCAACTTTTAACCTCCTCTGTCTCTATTATATCTTATTTTCCTGAAGGTAAGAATGATGTTTGGTGGGTGATTATAGCTAAGCATGCCATCTGCATCTTAATAACTCTCCAGATGGTGCTGATCCAAGTGTAGTCTACATTTATTAAGCTGTGATCTAGAGCCCAGGTCGAAACGATTTATGTAAAAGGTGGTCGAAACAATATATTAATTCTTCATTAACGGTCATTTAAAATTAAAAAGTAAATTAATTAATGGCTTAATTCAAGGTACAGTTTACCCAAGAGTGAAAACTCCATCTATCCAAACCTGTATGATGAGAAATTATCATTAGTGGAAGTAGTGACAGTCTTATTATTCAATATATACAGTGTGCGTGTGCGTGCGTGCGTGCGTGTGTGTGCGTGCGTGCGTGCGTGCGTGCGTGCGTGTGTGTGTGTGAATTAAAATATTTTAATTCAGCACATTAAATTAATCAAAAGTGACAGTAAAAAAATCAAAGTATGCTGGAAAAAAATTTATCATGGTTTTCATAAACATATTAAAAACTGTTTGCAACATTGATATTAAGAAATTAATACGATTATTTATTAATAAATAATTAATAAAATATGTATTGAAAGAGAAATCTTTATTATAAAAATATTTGTTAAATGTTTTAAATTGTAATATTTCACAAAATTACTATGTTTACTGTATTTTTGATCAATTAAATGCAGCCTTGCAGCCTAAAAAATATATATTTTGAACGGTATAGGGTGTAATAAATTATATATGTCACTCTTGAGTTTGTCCTTCTGAGAGAACACAATGACCTAAAAGTGCTGCAAACATCAGAGAAGGTCAATGCGCTATAAAATACCAAATAAAAGGATTTATTGCCAACACTAAAGATGCTGTCATCTGACGATTAGCAAGCTTATGATTGCCATGAAGCTGAAACAAAGGAGTTTGATAATAAGCAGTGACACATGCACAAAAGTAAATCTCATAAATGACATGTCCGGTTGTGCATTTGTTTTAGATCTGTCATGGTTATTGTAACAGATTCTCCTTTCCTTGTGTTGTTGCCCAGCTGGTGAGGACCTGCTCTTGCATCAGACTACAGGGAAGTGCTTTTGTAGTGCAAGCTCTGTGCCTGCATTGCAGAGGCTGTCTGAACACAGATTGATTTGTAGCGATTGAGACAACAGTGATACGTTACAAAGACCACTCACATCAGACTTTTGAGCTAAAGCAGGGAGGGAGGCGAGGGGACGATCTGCATCTTTCTGTTACTCGATGCTTTGCTGCTCTTAAAATGCATAAATGAGCACGCTGTCATTATTTGAAACGATGTTGCATTAATTATCCTTAATATATTGTTGTTTGAGGCCTGGAAAATAAATATTTCAAACAAAATGGCCCGATGAGGTTACGCGTTTGTGTTTGATATCAAGTGACAACCATAAAATGCAGTTATTACCGAAGAAACAGGGCAGGGTTTGATTAATAAATCATATTATTAATATCACCATTATAGCTTGGTCATGATCCTACATTATTTTTATTTACGTTTTTGTTGTACATCATCATTTAATCAGTTATAATTATGCAATGGTAACACAGTCTCAATAATTTAACAGTTTTAATAACAATAGCTCAATCAATCATAATGATATTGTTACTATATACCAGATATGTCATAATTAGACTATTGCAATAATCATTGAAAACTGGTTTATCGATGTACTGAATGATGAAACTTTTTTATGCAGTTTGTAATAAATGCATATGAAAAGTTAAACTGGTAATAATCAATATTTTAACCATGATATATGATATCAATTCTTATGACACCACGCTATTTTTAACTTATGTTTACCTCAAATAAAATACAAGTAACCTCATAGTTTTTAAGTGATAAACAATATTTATATGGTGAACGTTTATTCCAGTGCAGGCTGACAGAATGTCACTAAAGTTCACTGTAAAATAACCTGCTTTAGACGGCTGGTGAAATGGCACTTGACTTCTGATTAACTCCGTCTGACATGACAGGCTGTAATCTGTGTTTTCATGTTCTTCATTATAGTCTGATGCTGGCTCAATTTTCACAGAGCAGTATTTATGCTTTTGTGTTCAATTTCCAATAAGGTTAAAAGCAACCCACAAAATATTGCATTTGAATCCACTGCAGTGTTTGAAGTGAATTTTACTTGAGTATTTTACAATGGCCTCATTTTTCAGTTTTTCACAGGAGTCCAGTAGATGTTCTCTCAAGTAACCCTGCTGAGTGCACTGTGCAGTTCTTAAACGTGTATTTTAGAACACACTGTGAAATCAAGTAAATGATGCTTTAAAAACATCCTCCCATCATGCACTGGGACCAGAGGTTGCGTTAAACGAAAATCTTCCGTCATTTACAGAATTGTTTTAAGCAGTGTTGGAAAGATCTGAAGGCCTTCCGTCACTTCGGCAGATTACACTGAGGGTGATCTATTGTAATTTACAACTGTAATTCCCACCCTGACCAGTTGGTGTGTTCCAGTGATCATCAGCTCCAGAACAAATGTGACCCTCTCTGTGAAAACCCAGCTAAAGTCATTTTTTTGTGATTTGCTGTTTTCTACAAAAAATCATCCTTCATATGGTAAAGAACATTCTGTGAAAATGTTACTATCATTTATTATCATGAAATGTTTATATATTTAATATTGACTGAGTAAGGTCATGTCAAAGATTGAAATTATAGTGAAATTAATGGTAGAAATCAAAATGTTGATGCTTGTTATTTCAACTGTTAAAAATAATTCGATTTTGAGACTTTAGCCTGGATTTCACAGAGAGGGTCACAAATATAAAACTGTCACCAGTCTTTTGCTATGCGTTTGATTACACACAGGCAAGTACCCACTAGTAAAGTGAAAGAGATGATCAGTTCAGTGCGCTGCCACTTCACTTGATCTGAGGTGTCTACAGCGATCTGTCATGCCCCATTAAAGAACGCCAACGTGTTATTTATTGCTTGAATTTCCTAATAAAACGGACAGAATTTGAAATCTGAGACTCTGTTTCATATCAAAAGTAACAACGCACAAAGTTTAGCCCAGGCATCCTCAAATCTGTCCTTCTCCTGCAGAGTTTAGCTCTAACCCTAATCAAACACACCTGAGCATGCTAATCAGCGTCTTCAAGATCATTAGAAAATCACAGTGAGTTTGATCAGGGTTGGAGCTAAACTCTGCAGCAGATTGACCCTCCAGGGAAAGATTTGAGGAACCCTGCTTTAGCCTACTGCGATTGATTAAATAGGAGGCACACTATATGTTTTGTTCATTCATCAACTGAAAACAGAATCGATTGGGATTTAAGAATCGATATTGGTTCATTAAAATGAGAATCTATTAAAATCGAGATTTAGTTTTTTACCCAGCCCTATATATTTCGTTGTTTTGAGTGTCCTCCGCAGTCACTGCGGTGCTGAACATGAAAAGTGATGCACAGTCTCTGCTCATCTGTTCTCTTCATAAATAATTACATGCATAAGCTTGTCCTGTAGGTCCATTATACATAATTTAAATGTGAACACAAATACAAACAATTAAATGTGTTATAATAATTAAAATATGAAAATTAAAATGATAGATAGTAAGAGATTACGACCCTGTCCATCAAAATGACGGAAAATGATCAAATCTAACGCAACCTCTGACTGGGACATACATAGCTGTTTATATTGTTTATCTGTGTGTAAGTTTATTATTAAATGACCAGTAAGCTGATTTTACGCTGATTTATAAGAAATAATCTATAATTAAGGCATTTTAAGTTTAAACCATTGCTTCCGAGTCCACAATCCATCAAAATCCCCTGAAACATTTGTTCAGAACTGTTTTAGACTGTTTTAAGTAAACGGTGCTTGATCTGTGCCAACACTATCTCACGACCAATTCGTGCATATTTAATGAGGTGGCTAATTCGTACAAATTCATACGACCTCACTCGTACTATTTGATATGATTTGTTTAGACCCCAGGGATGGATAGGTTTAGGGTGGTGTTCGGTGTAGGTCATTCGTACGAATTCATAGGAATTGGGTTAGAGTTAGGGATTCAGCAAGAATCATACAAATTAGCCACCTTGTAAAAGATGTACGATTTGCCACGAGATTGGGTTGTCTGTGCTTATTTCTCTCCTGATTCAGACGAGATGGCTTTTTAATTGATGAACTGGAGTGGTGTGGATTACTTGTGGATTACTGTGATGTTTTTATCAGCTGTTTGGACTCTCATTCTGACGGCACCCATTCACTGCAGAGCATCCATTAGTCAGCAAGTGATGTAATGCTACATTTGTTCAAATATGTTCAGATGAAGAAACAAACACATCTACAACTTTTATTCTTTTACATGTAGGCTGTTTTTCTCATAAAAAAACATGAGATTTCATACAGTTACTTAATAGGTAACTTTTACAATGATGGCAGATTTGATGACAAAACTTTACACTTTTGAGTTTAGTAAAATTGAAATTGTACTGTTGGTTCCATTTTTCTCTAGACATAAATACGCTTTTGACAGTAGTTTGAGAAAACACCATGAAGTTTGGCATCTGGTTTCATTCCACTTTTTCCAAAATCCAGCATAAGTCATGCCTGTGCTATTAATCATGTGCCGGGCTCAGTTTAGACAGCTCTGTCTGTACGGCACAGCACGCCATGTTAAGAGCAGTGCTTGTTTCTTCCTGCCTCTTTAGAAAACAGTTGCCTCTCCTTCTGTTTACAGCGGCGGGGGTAACTCCAGAAAAATCATCAGCTTATCTGTTATTGCCCACGCTGAAGCTCGCTCCGTGAGGGAGGCATTACATGAGTTTAGGCTTCTTTGGGGAAGCTCGGGGAAGAGCTATGCGTCTGCTGAAATCTGGAGAGGGCAGTACGACTGGATGACTTCTCATAAGTCTGACACCAGCAATTTGAGCCCACTCCATCTGCCAAGACTGTGAGAAAATGGTGATGAGTTACTCATCGAAGGCTTGGGTTTAGCTAAAAATAATACATACAACATCAAGTTTTCTCAATGGCTTGTGAGTAATCGGTGCAGACTGCGTAAACCTGTAGCAATTACTATTAGTGATTAGACCTAAATGTTAAAAGATATAATCTGAATTCACATTATATTTTCAATCGAATTAATACAATTTTTCTCAATAATACTGAATTGTGAAAGTAATTCACAAGCAAAATCCCATATTGTGATGTAATGGAAGTACTAAGTAGCAATGTATCTTTTTTCCCGTATTTACAATAATACATAATTCAAATATATATTTTTGTTGACTTTAAGTTATACTAATGGCACAATTCTATTAACAAGAAATGATCGTTAAGTAACTTACACAATATTGCCATTTGCTAATGTACTTTTTGCTTCCACAAAATTTGCTAAATAAAGCCACACCTGCGCTTTAGAGCAATTCATAAAACTTATGAATGAATCAGCTGAACACAAGATTTAGTGACTCACTCATAAAGACAGTCGCTTGTTTTCTTCCTGAATGAATTGGCACTTTTTAATGATTCAGTTGAGTGAAAGATTCAATCACTCACTAATAATGACAGTCACCTGTGTTTTTTTCCTGAATAAAGTAGTACTTTTGAGGGAATCAGTTGAGTGAAAGATTCAGTGACTCACTCGCATGTTTTATTCCTGAATCAATGTGTTTGAGGGAATCAGTTGAGTGAAAGATTCAGTGACTCACTCGCATGTTTTATTCCTGAATCAATGTGTTTGAGGGAATCAGTTGAGTGAGAGATTCAGTGACTCACTCGCATGTTTTATGAATCTCAAGTGACTCACTCACTCTTTGACATTCCTGAATCACTCATGTGACAGTCACTTGTCACCACCTTCTGGTGTAACTATGTAACCTGTAGAAAGATTCCCTCCATTGCCAGAGAACTATGCTGCCACGAAAGAGAACCATATTTTGAATCAGCTGATGTCTGAATTCATACAAGCAGAGACCGTGCTCTCACAAAAATATGCACCATCTACTGATACGCATGATGCTGTCATTTTAGTCAAATGACATTAGAAGATCATGTCAATTGAACACATGCACTTTGTTTATTAACGTTAGAAGCACTATTTAGCTGTGCAATGTTCTCTTCAACCATGATAAGTAAACAAGTGAGAACCCCACTTACTTAAGTGTGATATTGAACTGAGCGTGAGGGATCGTTCGGATGAGGTCGTCAGGCAGAGTTTGGTTTTGTCACTGAGGGCATTCATATCCTTGCCTGGTGCAGTGCACAAGCACATTACAGCGGTTTATCCATTTGTGTCTTTGACATCTCATATTAGAGTATCAGACCCGTGTCGTCATCTCCACTCTGTCTTTTACTGAATTCTTGAAAAAATATTAATACGAGGTTAAACTGCTTTGAAATGCAAGCCTTTCACAATGCATTCATAATCACTGTTAATTACTGATGATCTCAGCATCTCAATGCCTTTAAAGTGCTCATAAGGAAGATTGGGGCTAGTTGTCACCTGGGGGTGTCAAAAGTTTGGTATCTCAATAAATGTAAGTCAAATATACAATTACACAAATATGCATTTTTTTGGTATCGGCACTAAAAACTCAAAAGCACAAAATGCTCAACTCATTGGGGTATGACGATCTGGACCCTTATTTGCACCAGGAGGTGCATGAAACAACTTGCCCTCCCTTTGAAAGTCAAATGTCCTACACAGTGGCATTCCACATTAATATTATAAGGCTGCGACTGAAAACAAGACGCTCTTAATTACACTGCAGCCAACAGTCAAGGGTAATTAACCAATAGGTAAGGTGAAACATTTGTGTCAATTATGCATAGGATTTTAAGTTAAAATCTCCAGGTGGTCATGCATATTCCCCAATGCACGTGGAGGCGGCGGATATTTACAGAAATACAACAGGCAGGGTTTCTCTAAATATTCTTATCGAATCACAGAGGCAAAAGGTCGTAAAGGATGAATCGACCCCCCTGAGCAACAACAAAGTCAACTACTTGCCATTATTAGAATGAATAATGAATCCAATTAAGATATTAATCTCATACGGGCTGTACTATGAATTCATAAAGCGAGTGCTGCTGCATTATTCATCTCTCCCACCAGCGAGGGGTGATTCCTTCATGCAGAGAGATAATCGTCTTGGTGTTTCCTGAAGAGAACAACAACACAGTTCTATCATATTCTATCTAGATCAGGATCAGGTATAACATTGCTTTGCTTATTTGACTTGCACCACAGGCAAACAGTCAGGTCCATCGTTGAGCTATTTTGCAGGTAATTTGCTGTGTACACTAAGGAAATGAGAAAGTGTCCAGTAAACATGATTAATATGCATAAATAAATTGAAATTGATATTCAAAGCTTTGTCAGTTTTTACAAAATAATATCCAAAAAATTTCTCTCATCTTATTAGTCAAGCAGGGTAGAGTCAAGGCAATGCATTTCTTTCTTTCTTTCTTTCTTTCTTTCTTTCTTTCTTTCTTTCTTTCTTTCTTTCTTTTTCAAATAAGATAAATTAATTTGACACTGTTTGCTATAATGCATGGTTTCAGACAGGGCTTGTTTTAATAGCGTTGCAGGAAGATGCAACCTAATAAAAATATTTAAAATAAACATTGCTAAAAGCATCGCACCTTGTAGATGTCAATCCTGACTCATTCCCTTTGGCTTATTGGATTAATAGTGCATATGTTATTCAGCTAAAAAAATCTAATAGAGATATTGTAACTGCTTTATTTTGAATGCTGTCTCCGCTGTATTGGGAGTTGTAAATGCAATGCATGCAAATACCCTACTCTTTAAGTGAGAACAGTCAGCAGTTGCTATCTGCAATGCTAGCGATTTACCTAGCAACATGATCTAGTAATTAGCTACAGGGGTGAATATGGCCAAAAAATATTTAGAAGCGTAAAAGTCATGTTGTCATTTTGATAGAGCTCACTGGGTTGACTACTCCTAAGGACAAATAGCAGTAACAAACACTACCAAAATACACCAAGTAATTGTGGTAGCCTAAACAAGACACAGGAACAATCTGACATGGGATATAATATCTGAAGATATGACATTATTACAAGAGATAATAATGTCAAGAAGACGTTTACATGCGCACTCCGTGTATTTAATCTTTTCTGTGTTAACAGACTGACAGCAATATCAACAACAACATCGAGTCGTTACAACCATTATTAACTGCAGTTCAGATTGCTTAACTGACCTTATATATTTTACAGCTGCATTTTTCTCATTATATTGTAAATGACTGATTTTTTTTTTTTACCTTATATACCATTTAAATGAATAGTTTATCCAAAAATGAAAATTAGATAATTAATTGAGATTTGTTTTAGGAACCGATTTGGGGAAATGTAGCATTACATCACTTGCTTACCAATGGCTCCTCTGCAGTGAATGGGTGCCGTCAGAATGAGAGTCCAAACAGCTGATAAAAACATCACAATAATCCACAAGTAATCCACACCAACTCCAACTGAATCAGGAAAGAAACATACACAGATCAAACACCGTTCACAAGCGAAAACAGATTAAAAACTTTTCCGATCAAATGTCACTGTATTTTGATGTGAGATGAATGGATTTTTCACTGGAGGAAATGTTATTATGGACTCATATTTTGTCCAGAAGTGACAGTTTAAATTTAAAAAACCATTATGATGGATTTATTTATTTCAAACACAGTTTTTTACTTCACAAGATGTTAAGTGATGGACTGGAGTGTGGATTACTTGTGGATTATTGCAATGTTTTTATCAGCTGTTTGGACTCTAATTCTGACGGCACCCATTCACTGCAGAGGATCCATTGGTGAGCAAATGATGTAATGCGAAATCCTACAAATCTGTTATGATGAAGAAACAAACTCATCTACATCTTGAGTGGCCTGAGCGCAAGCACATTTTCAGAATTTTTTAATTCCATTACAGGAGCAAAACGAGTTGTGAAAGTTTTACTTTTTTAATCTTTTTTAACTACTTTCTAACTGGCCTCTTCTCAACAATCAATGTCTTTTGCCATAGGAAAAAGCTTATGAAATTAAATTGTATTACATACAAAACTTCATCATGCAGCAAAACTGTGTAATCAAAACAGTTTCAGCATTTAAAAGCTCCCAGTTGACCATCGTTAAGCATTTTCCTCCGTTCTGCCCATAGATGAAGCCCTAAGGAGGAATATTATAGCATGAACTGCAGACTCAGTCCTGGGAGCCCCATCACAGATAAATTACTCCACCCACACAGATCAGCATCAGTCCACCGAACAGTCGGTTTCTAATCATATGAGATGAGAAATAAAACAAGCAGCATCTTTAACTCCATCACCGCTATGCAGTAAGACTGTTATTTGTAATGATGCACTAATCGCATATTATAGGAATATGCAATTCACAATATTATCAGCATAGAATTTGAGAAAAATATGGCATGCCCTTCCTGTGACCAAATACTCATTCATCAGTGTGCAAGTCTGGACTGACTGTACAGGGAAAGAATCGTCCAATCAGTGAAGAGCTGAAGACGACATCACCCGCCCCATCTGGATGACGTTCAGAGCACTGTGTGCCAGACTCTTATACAGATAAACAATGACATTAAAAGGATTAAAGGACATTCCAGAGGGATGCTAAATGACAAGGACAATAATCCCAAATGCCAGTTTAGGATGATCCCCCTAACCGTAAAATACCCGCGGTCGTTGTGGCTCTGCTGAAGGCAGGGCTGTTCATAAATAACAGTTTGATAGGTTCATGTTCAGAGGTCACTGAGAAGGTTCTCACAAAGAATTGAGTGCAAGGATACTTTATGACTTCACTGATCTCATCTCGAGCATGCCAGTAGTGTCTCAAATGAGATTGTTTGATTCACTGACAGTCAATAAAGACTATACACTCCTATATGTGTATGTATTGGAACTGCATAGACTTAAATGCAATGTTAAAGGAATAGTTCACCCAAAAATTACATTTGCTGAACATTTATTCATCCTCAGGCCATTCAATATTTACATGAGTTTGTTTCTTCATCAGAACAGATTTGGAGAAATGTAGCATTACATCACTTGCTCACCAATGGCTCCTCTGCAGTGAATGGGTGCCGTCAGAATGAGAGTCTGATAAAACATCACAATAATCCACAAACAATCCACACCACTCCAGTCCATCAATGTATCTGTTGTCATTCAAAAAGCTGTGTGTTTGCAATAAATATATCCATCGTAGTAAACCTCTATCTATAATATTGCATCTGAATGAGGAGAGAAATATACTTGTCTGAATCAGGAGAAAAATATGCACAAATAAAGCACTGTTTACAAGTGAAAACAGTCCAAAACTATACAAATGTGTTGGTGGTTTGATGTGAGAGAACAGCAATTTCACTGGAGGAAGAATTTTATGGATTATGGCTCATATTTTGGCCATAAATGATGGCTTAAAGTTCAAATGTCTTGGATTTGATTTATGAATGTGTTCCTTTCTTTGAACATACTCTTATCAGCAACTTTAAAACTTGAAAATCTGGAAAAGTAATGGGGCAGTTTATTGACTGTGGGGGTAAAGTACGGTGGCCGAGAGAGCTCAACGCGCTGCAACTTCAGAAAACATGTGCAAATAGAAAAAGCACCAGCAAATCAAGAAAACATCATCCTCAATTTGCCAGCAGGTGCTGTACATGCTCACAACACAAATATATTGTTTGGTTGTGTTGAGAGCATTTACAGCGTGTGTGTTGTAAAATTGACGAAGTTGTTTTCTTAATTTGCATGTGCTTTTTCTATTTGCAGCGCGTTGAGCTCTCTCAGCCACCGTAGTTTAGCAACAAGAGTAAATTCTGCCAGCTGAGAGCATCATTTATTCACACACAATGTGCTGTTTTAGCAGAAGAAGAGTTCAGCAAAATAGTTAGCAGAAGAAGAATTCAGCAAAATATCCTGGTTCTGGTGTTAAGGGTCCACCACAGCAACACAGTAACCATTCCCAAAAATTCCTGGTTCTGGTGTGCACTGCTCCACCACAGCAACACAGACTGCTTAATCAGCTCTTTGAAATGCCTCTGAAAGTGCGCTCGACTACACTTCGCATCTGGACATATGCCCGATCTTCTCCATGATCATGATTTGATAAATTACTGCTCATGATATCTTGTTCAAGGCAATTATCACATGGTTTTGTGAAAAATAGAGCATTCTAAAAATAAGCACAGAAAAGGCATGATTATGCAGAGAAATGAAAATGACAATTTAAGTATTCACAGCTTCCATTTACCATATTTGATGTACACCATGTACAGGTATGTGCGTTAAACAATGTTTATGATAACATTAGTGAACTTCATTAGTTAACATGAACTATGATGAAAAGTAGTGTCACACTGTAGTTTGGGGACCGATTCTTACTATTAACCATGACTTTTGCCTCAATAATCTCCACATTTGCTGCTTATTAGTTAGTACGGTAGTTTAGGATTAAATAATCTAAAATATGGACATACAGAATAAGGTATTAATATGTGCTTTATAAATACTAATAAACAGCAAGTTTGTAATACGCATGCTAATAAACAACTAGTTAATAGTGGAAATTGGTCCCTAAACTAGAGTGTTATACAAAGGGCTTGAAAAGCATTTATTAATATTAGTTAATATTATTTTTAGTGCTATCAAACGATTAATCACGATTAATCGCATCCAAAATAAAAGTTTTTATTTACATAATATATATGTGTGTGTACTGTGTATATTAATTTGCATGTATATATTTAAGAAAAATATGTTATATTTGTATATTAAATATATTTATATATGATATAAATAAATATATACATGTAAATAAATGTAAATATTTTCTAAAATATATATACCATATTAGTGTCTATTTATATATACATAATAAATATACACAGTACACACATATATATTATGTAAACAAAAACTTATTTTGGATGCGATTAATCGCGATTAATCGTTTGACAGCACTAATTGTTTTCATCATTTACTAATGCATTACCTGTTCTGTACCTATTAATCTTAATGAATTTAAGCTAACATTAACAATGAACTGTACTTTTACTTACTTTAAAAATGATTAAACACTGCGACAAATGTATTGCTTATGTAAGTTAATGTTAATTAATGCATTAATTAATGATAACTAATGTGACCTTATTGTAAAGTGCATTAAAGGATGTAAAGGATTAAAAGTACAGTAAGTGATTTCTGAGAAACACTGTTGAAAGACGATTGGACCGAAGCACACCTGTAGCCAATCACAAGAAAGGGGCGTGTGCACTCATGAAGGGGGCGGTGCTTGTGTTGCATAACATGTTTGTGGATTTGGGGGTGGAGCTATCAAGATAGGGGTGTGACCTGTGTGAGTAGTGGCGTGTTTGTTCTAGTCATTTCAAAGTTCAACATGTAGATTACTTCAACAATCTCGTTATGAACTTTTTGAAACATGGATGTTTTGGTGGAATGGACATTCAGTTGGGAGACAGAAATCTCTCAGGTTTCATAAAAAAATATCTTCATGTGTTTCAAAGATAAACAAAAGGGTTTGTGTTTGGAACAACATGAGGTTGAGTAAATACATTTTTGAGTGAACTATCCTTTACAAAGCATTTTTCTCTATAGTATTTAATACTTCAGAGTTGCATATTATGAGCGCAGAAACCTTATTTCATAGCATTTTTCCCATTTTTCTTTTATGATATATTCTTAGCAAACTTCTAAGCAATTTTAAACGGCAACTAACTGCAGCTTGCACTAAAACTGCAGCAATATTAAACAATGTGCCGACAGCATTGCGGTGCGAATTAAGCACTAATGTAAGTCAAATCTATGAGTGTACCATTATGTCTGAAATTACATAGCGTGGATAAACAGTGCACTAGAGACTATTACTGCAGCCGGGGAAAAAATACCGTTAGTTACGGATGCAGAACTGGTCAGGGGAACGAGATGTTGTTTTCCTTCCACGCCGTTTAATGATCTGCTTTGATTAAGCTCATCTAATATAATAAAACCGGCCACAGTCTGAGAAGCTTGATTTGAGAGTGTGGCCTATTTAATAGCTTATCTGTGCTCCCCGACAAAAATCCTCTCCCCAAACCGTAATCTGCTCACATGCCCTGAGCACCGTCTGGGGAACGGAAAAGATATCGAGGTAGCTAGCGGAGGACGCCCGCAGAAAGCCGCGTAATTGCTTATGAGCGATGAATATGTCTCCTTGCACGCATTTTCCCCTTTAAACTAACCTCACTAAGGCAGGCATGGTGGCAGGTTTCCCCCTCCACAGTTTAAAAAACGCTGGTGTGGCAACTTTGTCATATTACACCAAGTCATAACACTCACCTTCAAATCGCAGGACCTGTAAACGGCCTGGAATAGAAAAGAATCCAGCGCGTTAGACAGATGGACTTAATGCATTTTCATGTAAAGCGCAATCAAATGTAAAGTGCTGTACTTGTGATAAGGACATGTTGTAATGACTCTCGCAGCTGCAAACCCATCCGGCAAGGCCGCGGTTTGGGAGGAGATGATTAGGCAGTTGTGTGACTCCTCAGCATGTTCTGGGAGCAGAGGATCCGGCTGAGTGAGGTGTAGCTTAATGTTCCGTGCGCCTCATTTTCACCCGCAGCTGAATGGAAATTTCAAACAGCACAACTGTGAGAGTGAACCAGTTAGCGCAGACAGTAAATTCAATCAAAAGAAGCTTGACTATGCTTTTTCATTATTTCCAAACACGTGCTGTAACATTTTCATAACTGAGAATTAAGGGAAAAGATTTGCTTCTTGCAGACTTCCGAAGACACGTGTGTTTATTGGTGTGTATTGCTGCAATTTGTTTTCGAATTATGGCCACAAAACAAGGATAACATTTTCAGTAATTGAAGGTCACATATCTCATGTGTCTTGTAAAGGTTTTTAGATCTGTCTTTATGAAGGATGCAGCTCAGATCAATATTAGCTTTTATTACTATCTAAAGTCTGATTGTGTGGCTTCGCTCTCTCAGTGGGTTTTACTGCGTCTCACCCAGAAACACGAGGTGAATAACAAATGACCTTAACATACAAACACTTTACCTTTGAACAACACCTCAGACCAGTGTTCATGTGTTCATTTTAGTTATTTGAGTCTTTCATAGTTTTAGTCTAGTTTTAGTTGACGAAAAGTCATTGCATTTTTGTCAACTTTAGTCATTACTTTTAATCAAACTGCAGTTACCAACATTTATTTTGATATCTTATAAGAAATTTGAATCAAGGATTGAATTTGGAAAAACTGGAATAAATTATTTTTTTTTTTTTTTTGGTAGAGATTCAAATTAAACAGTTTTTCAGATACAGTAGGTTTACTTAACAAGTGTACATTTAGTTAACATCTTTTGTTGGTTAACATTGATGACACAGGTAGGTATTTAATTAGGAATGCTGTCCCTTTAAGGAATTTAATACTGACACACATTCAGTTTTCACCCACCTGTTTACGTTCACTTAAGCCTGACACTGTATTGTGACTGTATTCACGTGAGATACTCTACACGATAGACATTTGGACTGCTGTGTGTGTATTTGATCCCTGAGAACTGATCGCGTGCTGTATGAGAATTGAAGAAGTGGAGCGTGCGCGAGAGAGAGCACTTCTATCAGCGCGATTCCGCCTATTGCGCCTTCACTAACTTTAAGTTAATCGACAACGAATTGTGACTCCCGGGAAAAACGGGACGTCTGTCACCCAGTCCCTAGTCTCAGCCTCAGACGTCACGTCCACGGACCATTGTTGCTAAGCACGTCTTGCCACAAACTCTGCATATTTATATGGGGTTCAGTAAGGTTCATGGTTTTTAAAGAAGTCTTATGCTCATCAAGGCTGCATTTATTTGATCAAAAATATAAGAAACACTTGCAATTTAAAATAAAAAAATATACTTTAAAATATAATTTATACCTGTGATACAAAGCAGAATTTCATAAGCAATTCATAAGCCAGACGCCAGTGTCACGTCACATTCTAATATGCTGAATACATATATATGTGAAACACAATAGATATATATTCCAATATATATTTTGCTGATAATTATGTATACACTGTATATTGCATATATATGTTCTCATATAAATATGAATAGTACATATAGAATGTATATTTATACAATATTTTATCATGTGTATCTACTTTTAATGCATTGCATTATTATTGATTATGTATTAAATATATTGTCACATTTTTTATATATATGGAAAGCAGCATTTCAACATATTGTAATATAGTAACAATACATAAAGTATATTTTGACATTAAATAATTGAATACACTGACCATTAGCATATAAGAAAATATATCTTCTTTGCATAAGAGTATACTGTGCATTATACTTTAAAGGAATACTCCACCCCAAAATATATTTTCTTTTTCCTTTTTCACTTACCCCCATGTCGTTCCGAACCCATAAAAGCTTTGTTCGTCTTCGGAACTCAATTGAAGATATTTTGGATGAGAACTGGGAGGCTTGTGACTGTCCCATTGACTGCCAAACAATTAACACTGTCAAGGCCTAGAAAAGTATGAAAAACATCGTCAGAATACTCCATCTGCCATCAGTGGTTCAATCGTAATGCTATGAAGCGACGAGAATACTTCTTGCATGGAAATAAAACAAAAATAACAACTTTATTCAACATTTAGGCACCGTAACGTCTCCTCTGCATCAGCATAGTGCCATTTTGGAGATTATCCCCTGGACACAAAATGCGTACACTCTTTAATATCAGCCTCGACACAGGGACGAGTCTTTTTCGTTGATTTACGCTCTGATTTTAACGCAAACAGCACATCCTTGTGGCCTGGCTGATACAGAAGAGTGTACGCATTTCTGGACCTTGACAGGGTAATTTACTTGGCAGTCAATGGGACAGTCACAAGCCTCCCGGTTCTCATCCCAAATATCTTAAATTGTGTTCCGAAGACGAACAAAGCTTTTATGGGTGGATTAATTTTATGAAGTGAAAAAAATAAACCATTTTGGGGTGGAGTAACACTTTAAGCCGAATGGTACTGTAGTATTCGAGCTTAAATATATATCATTTTTTGTAAAGAATTTTGTTTACTTGTTAATACAGTTATTAATATTCTTATCTGTTTGAGTGTGAAAAATGTATCATAAATAATGCAATATCTTTTAATAAAACCTTTGCAATGATTCAAAAGCCAAATTATATATAAAATGAGTTATTTCACTGAGCATAGGAGACGTTAATGGGAAAAAAGCAACTATAATTTGTCATGTCCTTTGATCAAAGCTTTATGAGAGAACTACAGTAATGACTTAAGGTCGTTGCTTTTCATTTGGTCTGCCACATGCCATTTCTCCCTCAAGGTAGCAGATTACATAAAGATGACTGATGGCCCCACCACGATATTACATAACGACGAATAAGCAGTCTTGACACTAATCGCTCATCTTTAGATGTCACAACAACGCTGCTGAATATCAAGAAGGGTCTGAGCGCATGCATTTGCATAGCTAATTTGCATGATCATCTAAATATTACGTGTCACGTCAAGTCAGGTGAAAGTGTTTGGACCGGTTGGACTTCAGAACTGACTGACATAAGCAGAGGAATCTTCTTCTAGTAGACGTCGCAAGATTGTGCTTTTGAGAAAGGAAATTAATCATTGTGTGAGTCCTGGAGCACCAGCAAGGGGAAATAAAAGAAGAAGGGAAAAAGCCAGCGCTCCAGGGTGTTGGTGAGAAGAGGAAAGTGCCACCGCTGTCACCTTTAAACAGCTCCTGGAAGCTATTTCCCAGATTTGATTTGCCTCACTTTCAGGGAAGTCTTGGCCCCGCATTCACAAAGACATCACTTTACATCCTGTCAGCGCTGCGATTCATGGCAGCTCTCACTTCCCCCGCTGCTGCTGTTATGGATCTTATTACCTCCATCCCACCAGAAAGAGACACAGGGAACTTAAGAACAATGATTTAATGATGCTATACTGTTTACTTGCGTGCGTTTGACCTGATTAAAGCTGAAGTGTGTCATTTCTGCACCACTATAGCGGCATCAACCCGAACTGCGAAAATAATGACTGTGTTCAAACAGGTCCTGACCGCTGATCCCATCTGCCATGAAGTGCAACAGTCAGGTCGCAGAAGTGGAAACTCTATTCATTTTCTCCATAGGGAAACTGACTTTTAACAATAACTTATAAAGCTTTAAAGACAGACTCATTGGGAACTCAGAGGTTGTTAATCAATGGTATAGGCCATCTGTTCACATTATTTCAATTTATTATTAAAATAATTGTGGAAGTCATGGTGAAAAACTACATTACCCATGATTCTATACAGAAGATTCCACCAATCAGAGAGTTGGAGCTAGCAAAGCTCTTTAGCTCCGCCCACTTCCATGAAGCGTTGTGATGTAATCGAATCCCTGTGCTCTCAAAATAATTAAATGTGTTTGTATATGTGCATACTTTGCATTAAACTTGAAATATATTGTTTCAACATAATCAACAACTTTAAACGAATAGTTTATTATATTTATTCATTAATGCTTCACGGGACTGTATTTCTTTCCCTCATTCACAGTCTTGAACTTGTGTTTTTGTCCGATTTTCAAATACTTTTTTTGCTTCAAATCAAAGTTTGTAATGTTGTGCTTCACCATGTAGCTGGTTGGTTTGGTTCATGGCTTATAAATCTTAAACAAAGACTTTTTTAAATCCCTGAGGAAATAAACGATGGGAAAAATACTTTTGGAATCAAGACTGTTGAAAACGTTGGTAGGCATGTTGCACTATTGTTTTGAAAATGGATAAACCTACCCCAAACTTACTGGCTAGTACACTTAAAAAAATAGTTTAATACTGCAACAGAGTTAAGACACAATAACATTATCAAAACTACAGGCTAAGAAGGACAATTATCCTTTTATCAGTGTAGCGGTGCGTGAGACGCTACTTACTCAGAGGTCATTTCCAAACAGTTTTATGATGGCCAATGCAGTGAATTCACATTTTCAATGTTTAACAAACTTCAATCACATGCAAAATCTGCTTAGAGAAATGGTAGATTGATGTGGTAGTTGTCTTATATATTGACACCTAGTGGTGTGGATGCACCATCATGCAAAAATTGCAATCACTGATTTTCACAGTCAGCAATTATTAGTTAATTCATAGATATGCTACACACATTTTTCAATGTTTAATTTCTTCTTAAACTTATCCCCGGCATCTCTGAAAATAAATCTGTTGGCTTATCATAGTGAATCAACAAGAACGTGGTTTTGAACTGGTTTTCTCCTTTAATCAGCATTACATTTCTGTAAAAGTGCAATTTGTTGGCAGACAAGTTGTTTTCAAGGGTTCAGACTGCTTTAATCTGTGGCAGAAATCAGGCATAGATAACACGCTACATCTGTAGGAAACTCCTAGTCGTGAGTTGTGAGCTAAGCCCAACTTTACTGACTTAAAGGCCAAGAAAGAGGAACAGAATAATAGACGCATATATCACTGTCACCACTTCACAGTCTCGTGATTGATGACTCCAAGCACTGGAGATCCTAACTTACAGCTCACTAATGTCCTGATTATGCCCGCTACCCCATGTGACTGAACTCTGCTTAGCTTTAGATTATTCAAATATAAACAAGCCTGCTCTCAACCTCCAATAACCAATGAGTAATCCTTAAGATGGTGTTAATGAAAGACCGGATGAGATTTTACCCATGCGGAGCCGGCTTTCGTGCAATCCATATGCTGTAACCGACTCACCACTAGCAGGAAATAAGAGCTGTCAAGTCCATTCACGTACGTGTCAAAACTCTATCACTGCATATGGGTGCCATGCATTAATTCTGTGAGATTCAGCTCTCTCCAGCCTCAGTGTGGGCGACAAATGATTCAAGCAGAGCCTAACATCATCTGATGTCTTAGTAGGTCACTGAAAGGCAAGGAAGCCAATGCATGTTACTTAACAGTGTTTAGACTCGAGCTCAATGTGAATATCATGTAAGAGCTTCCTAAGCAATGTCTTCATGGCCAATTATTTACGTGGAATGTTTCCAACAATCATTTTACATGAACTGGACAAAACAAAAACAGAATGGCACAAGAGCTGCATAAATCATGTGGAAACATTACAAATGAAACTTTTATACATGCGACAGCGAACACTAAGCTGTGACAAGGTCATTTTGCAATAATGATCGGCTGGCTACTTATCAATAATCAGTACATTGATATGAAATATTGATTTGGGTTGAAATTATTTGTATATTTTACTTGTATGATCTTATAACTTGTTTTACCTGGGTTGCATGAATTTGATCAAAAATACAGGAAAATAGTTATATTGTGAAATATTTTTACAATTTAAAATAACAGTTTTCTATTTTAATATATTTCAAAATGTAATTTAATATTTGATGGCAAAGCTGAATTTTCAGCATCATTACTCCAGTCTTCAGTGTCACATGATCCTTCAGAAATCATTTTAATATGCTGATTTGCTGCTCATGCAGTTATAGCTTCATATTTTTGCTGAAGCTGATACATTTCCCCCCCAGGATTCGTTGATGAATATAAAGTTAAAAAGGACACCATTTATTTGAAATATTAATATTTTTATAACATTATAAATGTATTAATTGTCTTTTTTGATCAATTTAATGCAAAGTATTAATTTATTTCTTAAACAAATCTTACTAACACCTATTTTTAAGCGTTTTTGTGTATGTTTTTGTATACAGTTTAAAGGTCAATTTACCCAAAATATTTGACTATACACCACATATAATAACCAACATACATTTATTGCAGTATGAGAAGTTTTTGGTGCCATTTCAATCCTAATGACATTTAATTTTATTAGTATTCTGTATTACGACGTTCATCTCTTTATGTGTGGGAGGACATACAATTCTGATTAATGACTGCACACAGATATTACTGTGTAAAGTATAGAGCCAGGAAGATATTGAGTGGGAGAGAGAGAAGGAAGACAGTGCATAAAAAGGCTCCTTACTCATAAGTCACACAATCTGACCTGGAGATGAAAGAGAAGTCGGCCCGGTGCTACAGACAGCTGGTTAAAATGCAGTCTGTGCTCCTCGTCTTGTTGTGTATCGCTGAATGGATGTTATTAGTATTCAGACAAATAGTCTCAAACGCTTGGTTATATTCCTGAAACATGTTAAACCCAGATACTGGGATTCATTCTAGTTCCGCTCAAAAGCAGTGTGTGAAATTAAAAAGACTCCTCAGAGTAATCTTCAATGCTTGGGTAAAGCAAAAAAAAAGGTTAAAATGATAAGGCAAATGAGGGGTTATTGAAGCATTTTCAGTCCACACGAGTTAGTCCTGGAGGTAAAACTCATAGTTCATTTAACTCTACCCCACAGATAATGCTTTTGCCTAATGTAAGCTAATGGCATATTAATGATAATAGAAATGAAGCTGATTATAGATAAGACACACAGAAATCCAGTATAGAGAGGATTTGAAGCTATACAGCATTCAGTTCTGGAGCTGAACTCAAAGTCTCATTGTCCAGGGTTAGATGCAAAAGGTGTTTTGTTTATTTACTAAAACGCTCTGTATTCAATTCACACTCTCCGTTCCATTAGATGGTATAAATACTCATTAAATTCACTGAGCTGTAACTACAGTCAACTCACTTTTAAATGAATTCTCCCTCTACATAAATATGTTTGCCCTTGACTTATCAGTTGCTCTTGAATTGAATGAGAATGGGCATCTATCTGATGTATGGAGATGGAAGGACTAGATTTTAATTTAATTATGGCCAATGGAGGAAAGTGTCCTTAGAGGACTTTCACTTAATGCTATCAAAGAAATTGTGTTCGGAGCGTGCCCGTGTTTCTCTCTGTGTGTGTGTGTGTGTGTGTGTGTGTGTGTGTGTGTGCATGTGTGTGTGTGTGTGTGTGTGTGTGTGTGTGTGTGTGTGTGTGTGTGTGTGTGTGTGTGTGTGTGTGTGTGTGTGTGTGTGTGTGTGTGAGTGAGTGTGGACTGGTGGAGGGTGGTCGATGTGCAATTGGGAATGTGTGAAAGGAGATTGAGTCTATTTGGATAAACTGGAACATGCTCATTTGTTTTTTAATTTCTTAATTGAAAAACTCAAGTCACATGTACATTTGGCCTCATGTAAGCAAACAGAATTGAGGCGGCTGAATATGGTGGTATTCATTGGCCCTGCTGGTAGATTGCTTTAACTGCATTTGTCTCCTTTGACGAAATATGTGAGCATTCAAATTATGTATTTTTCTTACACTACATTTATTGCTCAGGTGATGGGCTCAAAAACAATTGTTTCCAGAATTGAGCATCAATGAGTTTTAAGAAGCCAAATTTCAAATTGCCTCCAGGAGTACCATATGGACATTTGTTTGTCCAAAATGCATTTCAAATATAGCTTAAATATAAGTCGTAGTGTGTGTGTGTGTGTGTGTGTGTGTGTGTGTGTGTGTGTGTGTGTGTGTGTGTGTGTGTGTGGTGTGTGTGTGGTGTGTGTGTGTGTGTGTGTTGTGTGTGTGTGTGTGTGTGTGTGTGTGTGGTGTGTGTGTGTGTGTGTGTGTGTGTGTGTGTGTGTGTGTGTGTGTGTGTGTGTGTGTGTGTGTGTGTGTGTGTGTGTGTGTGTGTGTGTGTGTGTGTGTGTAGCAAAAACAGATAACTCTGTTTTTAAAAAATTTCAGAAATCATATATGTTCATAGTGCTTTCCAATTCATCTCAATCAAACTGCAGTTGGGTTATTTTGACTAGGTTAAAAAAACAGCTAACAAACACAATAAAAACATAAATTAAAAAAACGTCAAAAAAAAGTTTTCTGTTTTTGAAAATAATCTCTTCATATATATATATAATATCTTTAAAACTTAAAATGGAAAAATAATTTACAATAGGTACATCAAGGGGCTAGAAGATACATTTCCCATATTAAAATACATTTTAGGATATGCATTTAAACATGTTTTGGATAAAATAAATATATTTACATTGTTGATATAAGTAAAAAAAAATAAATATTTATTTAAACATATTTAAAAATATACATAAGCAATATATTTTTATAATGCAATTTTTTTTAAGATATATTTTAAAAACAAATATATGAAAAAAAAAAAAATAAATTCCACATGGTGTCATGCACCATTTGAGTAAGTGCCAAGGAGAATAATTACATGAATGGAAAACTTTTTTCTGCTTGAAACATATATATATATATATATATATATATATTTTTAAATAGAAACTTGATATTAAGGTGAGTTTGCTGAAACAAACATGTCTTATCCCAGTGAAAATTTGATTTGATAAAACTTTAATTTAGTTTTAGATAAAATAATAATTTCACCAAAAAGAAAAAAACCATTGGTTTAGAAACAATTGTTCACTCAGAAATCACTAGTACATTTTACAATTACAGAGAAATGTCCCAATGAGTTTCAATTTTACTTCAAACATTGAAGAAAAACTGAAACGATATTTTTTTTATTTTTTTGAATATCATACTCCAGTAATAATTTTTTACAGTGATGAGTGAAGGTTGCATTGGACAATTACACAAATGTAAATGCAAAATCTATAGCATATATTATTTGACATGAATTGTTATCATTTCAACATTCATGTTTGGATCATGTGTTTAATGATTGTAAAACTTTGTGCAGCTCGGCTCTGATCATTAGTGGCTCAAAGCCAGAACCTCACAGATGGCTCACGGTCATCTCCTCTCACATCTTACCTTTTTCATGGATGGAGAGAGCACTTACGGTTGGAAGCGAAGATGAATGTGATTTAATATGAATGTCTCTAATAACCCAAATCATCTGTTTGAAAGCAGATCTTCCGAATTAGTTGCTAAAATCCTACTGTAAGTATAAAATATGTGCATATAAACTATAACGGATCCATTTGAGTCCTTCACAAAAACACCTTCCAGTCCGTTTTCCTCTTACTCTCATCCATAACTCAAAAGAAACTGTAGTTCAGCGGTTTTGGCATGGACTGACAGCGTCATGAGAAGATATGATGTGCGGCGTGGTGATCGGTGATGTGGTGAGTTCACAGGGCAAACAGAGAGACAGAGCTGTGGGTTAGCCTGTCACATCAATGAAAAATACTCTGCTTTAAACAATGGATGGAGTTGTACTGGGACCTCGACTCATCCTTCTCAAACAGCTCCCACTATGAAAGCATATACGTTATGTGGGAGTGAGATGGTGGGAGAAAAACAAAACACCTTGTGGTGCTGCAGACAAGAAAAATGAGGAAGGGAGCGCTACATCGGCATATACGTCTTACCAGACAGCATCTTATTGCATATTTTCCACCTGTAAATGACTACAGTTATAAATGGTTGCATTGTGTTGTTTATCTTGTGGATGCTTGAACTGATAGAAGAGAGCCGTATTGGCTCTGTACCAAAACCTGGTGAGCTGCCTTGCTTTCTGCTGCCTACACGAGCAGCTGGATGTTCACGACAACAGCGTGACCAGAAGTCATTCGTTTCAATGACATTTAGTGTTTTCTGGAAACCTCAGCAGCAGCGTTTGTTAGAGTAGACGAGAACTTTATGTAAATGAGAAGTGATGCAGACACTGAGGTCACATGACCGATCACCTGATACAGTTGAGTCGTAGTGCTGCTGCAATCAGGATTTACAGCTACTGTAATTACTAGAAGGCAACCTAGACTTTCTACTTCATGTCCTCGAATTGTACATTTCTGTGGCAAATCTATTAACACTAAAATGAATGTGTGTACTTTGAGTAATCAATAAGCAAAGCCACAATGCAAGAAGTAACAGTTGTTATGCAGATGCATTATTAAATACACACATTTCTAAGGCGTCTAAATGATCAAAATAATATGTTGCTGAAAAACCTGTTACTACATGCCTTGTCATCTGTTTGATAGTTTATGCTCTTTAAGAAAGGCTTTTTGGTATAATTACAAAACTATCCACCTTCAGGACATGGTACACGTCTTTTGGCTGTAAAATCTTTACTGATTTTTATAAAAAATAACCTCTGATGAACACTCACTGAAGCAAGTTTGCTTTACATGATTATTCATAGATAATTTAAAAAAAAATGTTTAAGAAGTGAGTATCAAAGATGCAGGCTTTCGAAGGAACCTTTATTTGTTCATCGCTTAATCATCATCATAAAAAACGACAGAGATTTGATAATAAAACTGAACATTTAAATATAATCTTGCTAAGACATTATATTGGGAAATACAGAGTGACGCCTGATTTACATGCATCTTATGTAAGTAAGATGCTACACTGTAATAAAAATATCATTAATATCAGAATATGACTTTTTGGCCATATAAATATCAGCAACTGCACTAAATTGCATATTTTTGCACAGTTTGAGCCTCTGAATAAAACCGAGGCACATTTCCTCCTCAATTATGGGCACCATTTTCTCCTAAATCATATTATATGAGCCATATATATAGGAGAGAGAGAGAGAGAGAGAGAGAGAGACGGAGAGAGAGAGAGAGAGAGAGAGAGAGAGAGAGAGAGGGGACTAAAATTATTATATGTTTTATATATATATATATATATATGGTATTTAGGTATGTATAATGTGGTCATGCAGAATATGTGCTTTATAAGCACCAATAAACAGCCAATATGTTAATACTAGGCATGTTAATAAGCAACTAGTTAATAGTGAGAATTGGTCCTTGTACTAAAGTGATACCATATATATATATATATATATATGATATATAGGGTAAGATAATTCTGACCTGAACAGCCCTTAATAACCGGCAGCACAGGCGTATGAGGTTTATGCTAGTATATCGCTAAGCTAACAATGTAATAGACTTCAGCTTCACACTGCACTGCCAGAAACTGCCCAACGACAACAGACACGGTGTGGGATGATTGAGTTATTATCGCCGTTGGTCGACTTCTGTTGCAGTGTGAATTAGCACAATACACAGCGCACATAAAGTAAGTTAAATAATCAACATCTAAACATCTCTCACTACAGCATCAGTGTCCACTGTCTTGAACAGTGCTTGCTGCGGTGCATTCTGGGATTTGCTTCTGCAGGCTACATTTGAATTTGACCCAAAAGAGCAGAAATTATAAATATTTTTTTTTTAATGCAATTTAAGCAGTGTGTAAGCAAGTATTTTATACTGCCTAAGCAAGCAGTACACTAGGAACTGAGTGATTATGTTTAAAAGTGGAGGTGTGCATTAAAATGAAATATGATAAATATAATTACGTGTTCTTTTACTTGGACTGCACCAAAGGTAGTGTGCGTGTTCCATATGCACCAAAGGTGAGAGATGTGCATTCACGTGAAACTGGAGTGTTATCACACTGGAGTGTTATCTGGAATAACCTCAGCAGGCGCATTCACTTGGACTGTTCCATTGCACCAAAGGTTTGTGCATTCACGTGAAACAGTGAGAGAGATTCACACTCACACTGTGTTAGTGAGACAGAGCTGGCTCTCATTAGTCTCTCGGACGTGTTCCATATGCACCAAAGGTAGTGTGCATTCAGCGTGAAACAGTGAGAGATTCACACTGGAGTGAAGTGTTATCAGTGAATACAGTGAGACAGAGCTGGCTCTCATTAGTCTCTCGGACGTGTTCCATATGCACCAAAGGTATTTTGAAACAGTGAGAATTCACACTGGAATGAGAGAGATTTAGTGGGTGCATGCACCAAGTGGTTTTTATAGATCACACTGGAGTGTTCTTGAATACAGTGAGACAGATAATTGGATAGTTCATTTTTGACAGAGTGTTAGTTACGGTAGGTTATCAGTGAGAGATTGAGACAGAGAGTGTTACGTGTTCCATGAATACCAACTCATCATCCAGTGTTATCATGAATACAGTGAATGTTATCAGTGAATACAGTGAAAGTCTCTCGGACGTGTTCCAATGCACCAAAATATTCAGCTGAGAGATTCACCAGTTTATCATGAATACAGCGAGACAGAGCTGGCTCTTTGTCTAGGATAAGACAACATCATTGGCCGATATACATTTTTGACAATTATTTGATTAATTAAAATCATCTTTATATAATTGATTATATGAAATATAATCTGAGGGCTTTCCATTGTTAATTACCAACTCATCATCCGAAATCTGGAAAAAAAATCTAAATATTGAGAAAAATCTAAATATTGAAAAAAATTGCTTTTGAAGTTGTCCAACTGAAGTTCTTAGCAATGCATATTACTGATCAAAAATGAAGTTTTGATATATTTACAGTAGGAAATTTACAAAATATCTTCATGGAACATGATCTTTACATGATATGCTAATGATTTTTGGCATAAAAGAAAAAATCGATAATTTTGACCCATACAATGTATTTTTGGCTATTGCTACAAATATACCCCAGCGACTTAAGACTGCTTTTGTGCTCCAGGGTCCCAATTAGATTTTCAATGAGCTTTTATTTAAATTTAATTGTTTACTTTACTTTTATTTCAGTTTTAGTAATTTTAGTAATTAAACTTTGTCATTTTAATACTTCAGCTTCAGTTTCATTTAAGTTTATGTAGTCCGTGCATCTCTTTATTAAAGGCACGTCCACTGTGGAGATGGCGACTCTGAAAAAGCACTAGTTTATTAATAAATAATTAAAATGTCTTATTTTTCCCCGATGCATTCCCAATCATTACTTTAGCCGGTGCTTTGCAGCAAGCTTTATGTGTGCATTTTATCACGGAATAATACGTGATAATGCCTATATTAAAGGATGGTTTAGTAGGTTATATACCAATCAATTTAATACAAAGGTGCGACTAGTTGACTAGAAAAATCTTTAGTCGGGTCGGGGACAGGCCTACTTCAGGGGTGGCGTTTCCGTATGGCAGCTGCCATACCCAGTCAGGTGTGTCGTGAAAAAATATCCAAACTTCATATCTCTATTAAAATTGTTTTTTATTTTGAATCAGAGGGTTTTAAAAATGTTTAACCAATGATGAGCATTAAAAAGAGCTTGTCAGTAAAACTCGGTAACGCCATTGGATCATCTCTCAGCGAAACCGGCTGGAATTTATATGTGTGTACAGTGAGACCATCCAGAAAAAAGCATTGAAATAGACTGTTTTGACAAAAACTATTTCTCTATCTATGCTTGAATGGCTCTCATGCCCTCTTTCACAGCTACACGATTCGCTGTGTTCAACACACTGTACATCATGCTGCACGACTCAAATCACTGGTGATCACAATGTCAAAACATTACAGGCATACACGGATATAACGCAGCACATAGCTTATGTTCCGCTGGCTGGTTCGGGGCTGTTTTTCAGCCATGTGCCGCCTGCGGCAGTGCTATCGTGTCAAAGAGACTGCAATCTGCTCTCCACGCAGGAGCTGAAGCGCTGATACAGACTGCAAATGCACCTGTATCACATCGCTCTCTCTGAACGGGCAGAGGCAGGTCAGGATTCATGGATTTAACACAGCCATGTGGAGCCAGCAAAGCCATCGGAGCCCTTCAGAGAACCGCAGGTCTGCTGTTGAGATGAAACCCTGGGTGGCTGTGCCTCAGAGAACATTCATCTACAAGGGCATTGAAGGTCAGGATGGGGTGCTTCATCTCCCACTCTTCCTCATGAATGAGTGCACAATCATTCAACACTTCTGCATGGCTCGACGCTTAGCATATTACACTTGTTGACTGCTACAGCATCTGCTATGACACGAATATGACATATTCAAATGATGCACAAACAAATTATGCACTAGTTTGGCATTTAACTTCACAACTGTGATACGAAAAGCAGCAAACAGTCTATTTAACACTTTCAAGAGTTCTCCAAAATAATGATCGCTGCCAGTAACATAACAAAATATTTACAATGTGGCTTGGAAAAAAAATATATTTTATTAAATCAGACTAGTGTTATTTTAATGTTATTTGAATACCATTATTTTCTTTATTAATATTTGAATTGGCTTTTTTATATTTTCATGTCTTTGTTATTTTTATTAATTTTATTTAGATTTAATTTACTTTATTTCAGTTTTAGTCGTTTTTAGTAATTTAGTACCAATGAGAGCGCAGAGATTATGTGCTGCCGCTGCTATCCGCCATCTTGCCCGACAGCTACGACCTGTCTCCATAGAAATATATGTTAAAACGGGGTAAAAAAATTGACTGAATTTAAACTTTTTCAATATAACTAAATATAAAAATGTGCGGAGGGTTAAGCGGGGCTGTTGTTGACTGACACGGTAACGTAATAAGCTGAGGTATTCCTTTAAAGTATTTGTTTTGTGTACCAGAAAACATGTCATGTCCGGTGCTGTATGCTTGGCTTGTAGCGCTGAAGTTAAATGCTAAGTGTTAAATAATCAAATATGTTAAAACGTGTGCTCTTATCATTCTGTGGACAAAATCCTGTGAACTTGGCCCCGATCGGGAGCTGTTTATGCACATGTGCGCTCATCTGTTTTCAATGCAGCTCTTCATATCATCTTCCCACTCATTAAACTATGACAGGTCCTTTACTGCAAAAAGACTGTCACTGCGGCACTCCAATGAAACTATGGCGCTATGTACTTTTTTTAAACCATTTTTATAGATTTCATGTTATATTGTTGGCTCAGAATATACACTTTATATGTAAATGCGCATGCCCAGTAGCCGCAGCTATATTCCGTCTAGCCATAACCACAAATCAGATCAGACAGAAGAGCAGATTAACTTCGGTGGACTTAAACTTTAAAAATGGTGTGTTCCGCCGTTGAAATAAAACACTTTCTGATGTTTATTCATGTTCATTTCGTGCTTTGAGTAAATATGAAAAGATGATCAGTTCACGTGTTTGAACTGAGGCAATACAGTGATCTGTCACGACACATTGAAGAGCCACAAAACAATATTTATTGTTTGAATTTCTTTAAAAATGACACAATGTAAAAGCTAAGTGTCCTGAGATCTTGTTTCATATCAGAAGTACCCTGCTCATTGTTTGTCTCATGGCAACAGTCTGTCGGTGTGTTACAAGTACACAAGGAAGTAGGTAGTAAGTTTCCTCTGTAAATTTTAAGATGACTTGTTATTACAGTTTTTCACTGTATAACGGGAACAGTTAACCAATTAACAATTAAATAGTTTTTTTATACTATAGTTTTTTACTATCTACCAGCAGTGGCTAACATGCTAATCTGCTAAACATTGACGTATTGTGCCGTGTTGGATGATATGGCATCTTTCCGGTATTCCCGGCCAATGCATTTCATTAGTCGGGCAGTCGTGGCTATAATGGATAGAACGTCGGACTTGTAACCCGAGGTTGTGGGTTCGAATCTCGGCTCCGGCAGGAATTGTCCATGACTGAGGTGAGACCCTTGAGCAAGGCACCGAACCTCCAAACTGCTCCCCGGGCGCCGCAGTGTCGGCTGCCCACTGCTCCAAGTGTGTGTGCACTTGGATGGGTTAAAAGCAGAGAACACATTTCACTGCTGGTTATACTCTGTATAATTGTGTATGTGACAAATAAAGCTCATCTGAGCTTAACAATTATTATTATGGCATCTTGCACTTCCACTGAATACTGACATCTAGTGGTGTGGATGTAGAATCATCCAAATACCATAGTTTGTGTTTACTGATGCTATTGAAGATCAAATACACCATTAGTAGTCAGCCTTAATGTTTTCCATGAACCAAAACTATTTTCCAAAGTAACAGGAGTTTTATTACATAAAATGAGAAATATTCAGTTGTGGCGACCTGCTTCATGTAAAATACAGCAGCTTTTAAAAGGTTACTGATATGACTAGAGTATGCATGACTTTAAAAATTATCAAAAGTACTTCTTATGTCTTTAGGTGTAAAAAAAGTGCACCAGATGAACTCACAATGCAGTGACAGACGCCAACCACCAGCAATAGACATGTTTGACAGGTTTTCCTTTCTCAAATCATTGTATTACCTCGATAGATGGCAGGTCTTTGATATGTTCAATCAGCGTTTGTCGAATCATATAATGTCAAATAAGTGATGCACTATAACCTACTGATTGCTGGCGTTGGTTGGTGATACGTGAATCAGCCTTAGCATCTCCAGCCTGGTGATTAAGATCAGTGCAGACAGGGACGAATCATTTATTCAACACTTGTTTCCTAAAAGATCCCCAAATGATATCATGTCGTTGAGAGTCTCAGAATCTTTCCATCCTACTTTTGGGTTTTATTTTAGGCTCTCTTTCCTACAGTGGCATATGTTCAACAAAACAATGTAATTTCCCAACACAAAGAGCTGCAATCCATCAAAACCCGAGAGAAGCAAGTATGTTATGTGCTCTCACTGGAGCTCTTTGCTTCTAGAGTTTCCTCCTCATTCTGACAATGAAATATAAGCTTAAAGGAATAGTTCCCCAAAAATGAGAATTCTGTCATCATTTACGCACACACAAGTTGTTCCAAACCAATATGAGTTTATTGTGTTGTGCACAAAAGAAGATATTTTGAAGAATGTTGGTAACCAATGAGTTAACGGTAGCCATTGCCTTTCATAGTATAGAACAATAAAAAGTACCATGGAAGTCAATGGCTACGTAAACTCTTTAGTTACCAACATTCTTCAAAATATCCTATTTTTTGTTAAACAGCTGAAAGAAGTCATACAGGTTTGGAACAATTTGAGGGTTTTAACTGATGAGAAAATTTTAATTTTTGGGAGAAATACCCTTTAACCTGTGCAATGGCCTATTGTACTTACATTGTAATGACAAAATCGACCCTTCGCAAGCACAGACACATGCTAATACACACCGTTTTACAAGTTCAAGTCCACCAACATTAATCTACTCTCCTGTCTGGTTTAATCGCCTGTCAATCAAACTCCTGGCGAAGGAAAACTGATGACTATTCATCAAGAAGAAGAAAACATCTTAAGAAAAAATAAGGATGTCCCTACAGTGTCTCCGCAAACATACATTTTGCTTGCACAGGGCAAATTCATTAAACAGTAAGACAAATGTTGGACAATTCCCTTCACATACTATCTGGTCATATTATGTTATCGAGTGCACAGCGCATGAACAGAAAATGGAGGACATCTTTCAGAATTGCTCTGTATTCCTGCCCAGAGATGGTGAGATAGAGAGAGAAAGAAATGAATATCTGGACCGCAGCCAAGTGTGACAGTGGCGTTCACATTTCTCCAGAAGCCTCTGCGGGCTGAAACTCTGAGCTGAATGCTGAACACCTCACTCGGGGTGCCGCACTGCCGCTCCATCCCGCCAGATAATAAAAATCAACCTCCAAGCGGAGGACAACGCAATGGCGTCCGCCATGCAGAGTGAACAGCAGCCCTTAAAAACTGGGTGGAAGATGCTGGTGGATCCACAGCCACCAGTTCTTCAGTGCTTCTCTGCTGTAATTGCTGTCTTTACCCTCAGAGCTTATGAAAAATGATTTGTAAACAATATGACCTTTTCGGAAATCCCATCCTTCACTCTGAGCGGGGGCTCAGTCTGATGACAGTCATGTAAAGAGAGGTTTATGAACCGTAATGATAAATACACTGAATTATAAATTACAGAAAGTCTATGTTTTACGTACATGATAAAGTAGAGTAGGATCAATCACAAGACTGCATCTACTAAATGCATCAAAATGCTATTTATACATATAGTAACTTGAACACACATCTTGAAGATGTTTTTAATTTCACAGTAAACATACATTTTTATAGTCAATGATCATACATTTTGAAGTAAAAAAAACAAGGGCCATACAACTGTCCTGAAATGATAATGAAGAAAAATCCTCATTAAAATATTTTTTTAAAAAGGAAAGAAAATCTAAAATAGTTTGAAATAAATAATATTGTTTTATAATAATATTAAGAAAAAGTCTTCCCTTTTTTAATTAAAACTAAATAAATAAAACCAAAGTTATGTGGTATAAACAGCATGCAGAAAAAATATATAAAACAGTAAATAATGTAATATAGAGGACACCTGCAGTTCCTCACGACAGTCAATAATTCTCTTAAACTCAACACAAATGTAATTTATTTAAATAAGACTTCATCTATTTAAACAATATTATCTAAGTTTTAAAAATGTTTTACTAGGTTTTTATTTATATATAAAAAATATATATAATATTTTTATTTACTTAATTGAACTTAATTATATACATTATTTATTTAATAATTAAGTTTACCCTGGAAAATTATATTTAAAACATGTTTTAAATAATGAAGATACGCATTGCTTCTTTGATGCTTATCAAGAATTGTCAAGTCATAAAATGAAACTTATTTTGAAAACAGTATACAAGTTTTTTGCAACCAACATGAATACAAAGAAAATATTTCTAAAATATCATCACGTGTGTTTTAAACTGCATTTATACTTTTCTTTATTCATCATTGACATCAGTATGTCCTCGAGAAACCCCAAAAACATAACAGGGCTCCACCCACAAATGATGTCATCACGTTAGGTCATTCTGGACTCTCTCAAATGTTTTCCCATGCTTGCCAATTATGTACTGAAATATTTTCTCATCTTTCTAGAATTTCTTTCTTCTTCTGTCCTCTGTGTAGCATTAAAACACAATATAATTGTTCACTTTGATGCAGCTTCTATGCAGAGTAAAATCATTCTGGATTGGCTAATTTAACCATAACATAATTGGTTCATAACGCTGTGAGGGGCCCTTGCTTATTGGAGGCGGGGGTGTCCCGTGTGCCTGTGCACAGCCTCATAAACACGCTGTACATAATGCATGTATTATATTGTATGGCGCATTAGTTCGGGACTCAGAGATGTAGCTCACAGGGAGAAGTGTAATCTAATATAGAGAGAAAGATTCGATTTTCCTCGAGCCTCAGGTGTCAGATTATAGCTTCAGTCAAATCTCACATGGTTTTCCCAGATCAGCACTGACTGAATAATTATCTTAACAATGGAACTGAGACACTGTGCTGATGAACATCTGAAGACTATGTTCACCTCACAAAATACACAGAAGTCTATGGAAGACCATTTCTGCCACTGAATACATTTAAAAAAAGGTTTTTATCTCACAATTCTACAATTGCGAGTCTATATCTCGCAATTCTCACATGAGATATAAAAACTAATTATAGTTAAATATACTTGCAATTCTGATAATTTTTTTCTCACAATGTTGACGTCTTGTCTCAGAATTGCTTGATTTAAACTCTCAGCTGTGAGTTAAGTCAGAATTGCAAAAAAAAATGTCTGAATATAAAGTTGTAATTGCGAGAAATAAAGTCAGAATTGTGAGATATAAATTTGCAATTTGGACTCTATTCACATTTCTTTTTTTCCTCCCAATTCTGACTTTTTTACTCGCAAACTTCTTGAATTCCCCCCAGAATTGCAAAAAAGTCAGAATATAAACTTGAGTAAAGAAAGTAGAATTGGGAGATATGAATGTGCAATTCTGACGTTTTTTGCTATTCTTTTTTTCTTACAAATATTTTTTTCTGCAATTGAGAGTTTAAAATCATTCAATTCGGACTTTATAACTCACAATTATTGAGTTTATACTGTATATCATGCAACTCGATTTAATTAGAGATTTTTTTATGCAGTGGTGGAAACGGCTTCGATATAAATCTTTTCTTTGTTCAGCTTAAAACTCTGAATAAAATGAATTCTCCTTCTCTGCTTTTGTAAATATTCAATGCAAATAATGATGTACGAGCGAATGGCGTTCGGTCCGGTTGTGATGTGCGCCGTGTTTTATGATGTGTACCATTTTGCATATTTCATTAGATTCTTAGGCCATAACGGTATAGCTGGAGGCCAACTGCAGTCCTGACACAGACCATTAAAATGCAAATAAAGCCCCTTAATATAAAACTCAGATCTATATAGCCATAGACCCTTGGAGGTGAACATTCAACAAATCCCCTCTAGGCTCATTTAGCCTTGTGTTATTCAGTAATGTTATCCTATTCATTGCTTCCCCCAGAAACCCTGCAGGGCCGTGGGTTCAGCTTTATACTCACAGCTAACACTAGACAGAGGTGTTTCACCACATCAGCGTGTGCTAACTGTGCTTATAGTGCTGAGCTAATAACATGTAGCATATTTAGCTAAGGCCTGGTTCTGTTCTTTTGGGATGTCTGTCAGTTTATTTACAGACTGCCAGTCTGAAGCAGGTGGAAGAGATTGTAGTGTGCGGCACACAGAGGCTCTTAATAGGTGACAATTTAACAGAGGAGCAAAGTGACAGGCAGTGTTCATGGTGGGAAATTAGGCTAATGTGTTCAGCTCTTGCTTCTCCTCCCAGTACGATACATGACTTGGTTCTACAAACAGCCAGACCATATGGATATTTCACCCTCGTGTTGTTCCACAGGTGAGCTTTTTAAAGAATATATTCAATATAAAAGTATATGAGGTCTGGGCTTATAAGATAAAGCACATATTTTCCAGGATTTCTGAAACCACACAAGCTTTCTCCAAGAAATAGAAAAAAGAGTCATTATCCACTGATCTTGTCATCCACCCTTTGCATGTTCATCAGAGTTCAAGAGAGAATATTTATTCATTTATAGATATTTATAGAGGTATTTATTAATATTTGAAATATATTTTCAGTTATAATTTGTTTTCAAGTTCAAATTTTTGGTCATTATGATTTTTATTATTTTTAGTTTTTTATATTTATATTTAGCTTAAATATTTTTTTTGTTTCAGGTTTAGTTTTGGGAATTTTAGTACTTAAAAATTATTTCAGTAACTTGCCATACCAACATTTCTTTTCTCTTTTTTTCAGTACAGTTCGGTTTTTTCATCTAATATTTTTATTTTGTTTCATCAGTACTTTAGGATAATTCAATTAACAAAAACTGTATGTTTTGTATATAACTATGTATTAAATAGTTTTGTAACACTTTAGATAGGAAACATTATTCACTGTTAACTAGTTGCTTGTTAGTATACATTTTACTAGCATATGTGATATGGACAACAAAACATAAGTCATAAGTGTACATTTTATGATACATCATCTGAAAGCTGAATAAATAAGATTTCCATTAATGTATGTTTTTTTAGGACAATATTTGGCTGCGATACAACTATTTGAACATCTGGAATCTGAGGGTGCAAAAAAATCTAAATATTGAGAAAAGTGCCTTTAAAGTTGTCCAAATTAAGTTCTTAGCAATGCATATTAATAATAATAAAAAATTAAGTTTGGATATATTTACAGTAGGAAATTTACTAAATATCTTCATGGAACATGAGCTTTACTTAAAATCGTAATGATTTTTGGCTAAATGAAAAATCTATAATTTTGACGTACAATCTATGAGTTTATTAAGGGAATACGTGTTAGAATATGTGTTCCCTAATCTAAAGTCTTACTAATAATATTAGTTAACAACATGACTCTATCAATTTGACTGAACCCATCGTAGAGTTCAACTCACTGATTCATTTATCAGGTCACTTCACAATCAGTGAATACTGACATTTTGTTAATTCTTAAAAAACTATCATATGACACCAGAAGACTTGTAATATAGTGAAGTAATATGATACTTTTATGATCCCTTTGTGTCCCATTCAAACTTCTTAGTGGAAATTGAATGGAAAAGTGCAACCAGTTCATTATTATTATTTTTTGACTGTAGATCAAAAGACAGAAAGACACGAGAGTAAGTAAATGATAACAGAAATATAATTTTGTATAATCAATATGATTTGCTCGTGAATGATTTTATACTTCATACTTCTGTCAGCTACAGTAAAACTACAGACAACAGATCTTCCAGTTTGTGATTAAGAGTAATACTGAGTGACGTGTGTTGGCCGGTCCAGACAGCTGGTCAGGCTGAATGGGTTTGTGAGGGGATATATGGGGTGTCTGTGACCAATGAGACACTTCATAAATTAGTGAGGAATTAACTGGACATCATGAGCAGGCTTTGGTCGAGCCTCCAGACCTCTGTCTGTGGTTTATGAGGCCTGGGGTCATTACGGGCGCTAGAATGGCCCACTCTCTCTGTGCAAATAAATAGAGGGCAGGACCATGGAACTGCTGTTTGAGGCAAGATGTGCTGCATACATCATTGTGTGTCTTTTTATGAGCATGCATAAATCTGTACAACTTTGTGGGCTGAATTAACTAAACACCACTTCTGCACACAGTACTGTAATTCAGTGCAAAAAAACCTAGCACTGAGATCCAGCCTGAAAAACAGGAATCTGTGCAGTGCAAATGACAAAAAGCGTGCATTTTAGGGGTATTTATCCTATATAGTAAATATAAATCACAGAAATGCATAGTAAAAATGCTTTACAATAAAAAAACTCCACTATTAGTTTCTTACAATATTACAATATAAAGAAAACCATGTAATATCTTTCAAATTGATTTTTAATCATTTAAAAATCCTGGTAACTTGGTAAAAACATATTAACTCTTATGTTCAGGATTTTCTTTTTCTTGAAAAATGTAATTGCATTGGACTAAAACTTGACTTTGCTCAAACAGGGTATAACTATTTTCTCGTTACGCTATATGAACCACAAATACTGGGTTGAATCTTTTTATCGACTTGTTTTCTTTTAATCAGCACAGGTTTTGTATTTATTTTTGGAACTGACTGATCATAGGCCTCATTTATCTGAGCTTATGCACATCAGTGTTTGAGTGAACACTGCCAAAATTACCCACAAATATTGCTTTTTCACCTAAAAACTGAGATGCATAAGCTCAGATCAATGAGGCATACGATCAGTCAGTTCCAAAAATAAATACAAAACCTGTGCTGATTAAGAAAGCAATTCTGAAAAAAGATTGAATCCCAGATTTGAAGCTATATAGCATAATAAGAGATTTACAAGCATTTTTTAGAAGACCAGTCATTTCTGGCTGGCAACACCACATTAGGTATTTTCAGCCCAGCACAATGTAGTTGGCATTAGGCTTGCATGGTAGCAGTGTCTTCATTTCTTCATTTAATACACAAGCAAAGTGAATATCATTTGAAATGTCTTGCTAATAAAACAGTTTTTTTATTAGGTTTCAGGCAGTCAGATGTAATTATGTCATGAAAGATCATAATGACTTTCTTCTGTCTATTAGCTTATCACTGCAATATCAGAGACCGTTCCATTCGTACCCCAAAGCATCACAAGAGAGATCTAATCAAGCTGTGAAACAGACTTTTGACAAATGTTTTATGAAGACCCATGAATTGAGCTGGAGTTGGAACAAACAGTCTTTGAAAACACTATCTATTTTTGCATGGGTCATGGACCAGGTGTTTTATTATTGGCTTCATTTAAACAGGACACTAGTATGATTAGTCTGTCCCATCATGTAAAACAAGCCATGCTTTTGTGTGAAAGGTGCAAACACAACTACAGGTGTAGTTGTAGTAATTTGTAGTAATCAGTTTTCATTGATTAACTCATTTGCTTGTTCTGCAGAAATCTGTCATCTTGGTTAACACTGAAGTATTATTGTTATTTCTTGCTTTTACAGATGATGCACTTCATCAGCATACAGTGGATTATTTACATACACTGTCTGCATTGTTATATTACCTATGGAAGCATGTTTCCACCTCTATATATATATATATATATTGAAAAGGTTTCCTTTTTCCTTTTTAACTTTTTCTTGCAACTGTGTGATATAAACAAGCAACTGTGAGTTATTAACTCTACTGCATGCATTTTGATGGTACATGATACAAAATTATTCCACATTATTTTTCGGTTTACTTGGGACATTTTTTTTTGATAAAACTTTTTTTTGACCATCCCTAACCCATGCCAAAATATTTTTTCGTTGCCTAAATTCAACAATGCGCAACAATGGCACAGAATTACGGAGGGAATTCTCCATTCACATATCATCTGACAAAGTTCAGAGAGCAATTCAAAATCACAAATCTGTCAAGAAATCATTAAATGAAACTGGAAAAACACTTGAAACGCATTGATATATTGCATTTGATTCAGACGTAGGTTTGTGTTGTGGTGCGAGCTAGGAAACTTCAGTCCTGGAGGGCCACAGTCCTGCAGAGTTTAGCTCCAACCCTAATCAAACACACATGCCTGCAGCTTTTAGTGATCTTAAAATACATCCATTAGCTTGTTCTGATGTGTTTGATTGGGGTTGAAGCTAACTCTGCAGGACTGTGGCCCTCCAGGACCGAAGTTTCCCAGCCCTGATGTAGTGTGTCGTGCATATCATGTACTTCATGGAATGAGATTTTATTTGTGTTAAACTTCAAGAAGCACTTCTTCTCTGTTGTGAAAAAGAGGTGCACATTACAGATTTTGCACATCACTTTGGGTGCTCCTTTGCACCCAGGAACCTTGCATCTTCCCTTTTTGTCACACATAATGGGAAATCCTGGTGAGGGATGGGAGCTGTGGACCCCTGCTTCCTTACCCCTTACAGCGCAATGTTGCCCTGAGGCAACGGAAATAAAAACTGCATTTCTGAACATGCAAAATAAATGTAAAAAATCCTAAAACCTGACAAACATCTTCTCTACACCTTCATACACACACGTATTGTTTTATGTACAATTCGTGTCATTTTAAATAAGAATACTAAAGCAAATAATCTTGCCTTCATCTCACACCATGTGCTCCTGTGACCATGTGTCAGAACAGGTAGTCCCACCTTCAATGGTGCTTGATAGTGACTCCCACACCTTATTGGACTGTTCTTTGATACTTTTCAAACATTTGAATTGGTTGCAATCATTTAAAAAAACATGCACTTAACATGGGGCATAAGAAAAACTTTCCGTTGCCTGAGGACAACACTATGCAGTGGAGGGTTAAGTCAGAATTGTGTGATATAAACTCATAATACTGACTTTTTTCTCATGCAACTGACTTTTCTCAGAATTGTGAGATATAAACTATTAATTGTGAGTTATAAAATCCAATTTGGAGGGAAAAAATACAATTTTCTTACAATTGCAAGTTTATATCTCAAAATTCTGACTTTATAACTTGCAGTCTCTCGCAATTATGACTTTATTTCTCAGAATTGCAAGTTTATATCTCATAATTTCTGAGAAAAGGTCAGAATTGTGAGTTTATATCATGCAATTCTGAGAAAAAAGTCAAAATTGTGAGATAAAAAAATTGCAATTATCTTTTTTTTTTTTGTCAGTGGTGGAAACAAACCTCCATAATTATCTGATTCTTGAACATAAATGTTTTTTAAAAATCCATAAAGTACTTTAAACAAAGCAGCAAGTTTGGAAGCAACTACCTGATGTTTTAACCCCCAAACAAGCTAGAATCTAATGAACTGAATTGTCTGCCAGCTTTCTCAGATGTTCACAAATGTCATTGCAAATTGACTGACAGATCAGAGTAAAAGAAAAACAAGCGGGTTGTTTGATCTACCGTAGTGGAGAAACCGCATATACATGGAACAGATGTAGAATTCATGACTTTATAGCTTGCATCAGTCGCTGCACAAATAATGTAGAGCAAACTGTGAGATTTATTAAAATGAGCAGGGGACATACGCTGTCCTTTCAACAGGCATACATTATGCATGCATGCACACATCCATTATAGATAAAAATTAAGCCTGCTTAAAGGGATTCAAAATGTAGTGTCAAAACTGATTTGATCAAAAAAATTTAGCAAAATCCACCACCCATGGGCCAAATCAGGCAAAATGTACTGTGGCAGGGAGTGTGGATTAGATGTGGCCATAAATAATAAGGCACTGTTCTGCCCTCCTGGTCATGGCAACTAAACTGGCTGATGGCACAGAGATGGGCTTTAGGGTGGGCTGCATGAGTCAATGCCTAAACACTCCCAACGTCATGCCACGCATGAACTCTAACACACAGTATATGCCAATGGCAGCAGTGGCCTTGTAACACGTTTCATAAACGATTCATAGATTCTGTGCTTGTGTCATTTATTAAGTGACATATTGTTTATCATGTGTGGAAAGCCTTGGTCACTGAGTGTCTGTGTATGGACTGCATAACAGGTCTGTGTGTTCTGCATCACATGAAAAATAAACTCAAACTGTCTGTGAGCGGAGCACCTGTCAGCGGCGGTGTCCGAAACTGACGTCCGCTGCCTCGCTGTCCACGTTCAGAGACTTAGACAGGGTTTGTGTGAAGATTCCTCTGAGAGAAGTTTCAGACAGACTTTCAACCAAATTCAAGAAAGCGTTAGACATAACAGGGACAATCCCGTTAACACTCTTACTGTTAACAGGAACCAAAACTAAACATATGTTTGGCAATATCATATACTCAAAATATGAATAATATCAGCATTAGATGAACAATATAAATGTAGTTTTAACTCATGTTAAGGTAAAGTACTTAAATCAGTATGATTAAAATTATTATAATTAAAGATTATTATTGTTCAATAATATCAATTAGTTGATAATAGTTTTCAATTAGTTTAAAAATGTGAAATAATTAGGCTAGAAATGAATAAGCTTAAGGTGAAGTGCTAAAATTAAAGAAAAATGAAATAAAAAATATAATAAAAAATGATAGCCAAATGTATACTAAATTAGTTTAATATTAATAATATCAATATCTAATACTGACATATCTAATATTGATTAACAATATAAATATTAGATGAACATTTGAAAATAATCATAAGTTTAACTCATTTAAATAAAGTCTTACAATTACTCAAATTAAAAGCTTTACAGAAATATAAAAGCAAAAAACTAAATTAAATAAAATATAAAATGACAAAAGCACATAAAAATGACTAAAACTTAAAATAAAATGAAAACTGAATTATAAAGTAAGTTAATTAAAAATATTAATGAACTCGCTGCTGAGGATGGAGCGGCTGTGTGTCCTGGAGGGGTATGGAGGAGTCCATTTATTACTATTATTATTGCTATTATTTTTCATTATTATTACTATCACTACTGCTCCCGCTGCTTCCATCCCTATATCTTCTACTGTTATTATTACTAATATTATTCCACTAGGACTTCACTTTTGTCCTGCAATCTTAAATGCTGGCCATCATCTGTCAGTGCTTGAATGCTCCATCTACACAATGTCTATGAAAGAAGAGCTGTTCCTGCATTAAAGGTTGTTCATGGCACACTGTAAATTTCCTCTTTCGCCAAAATAACACATGGAAATTTGATTAATAATATTATTAATTACTATTACAATTCATGAAACTATTCACTTACTTCTGTGCCTGTTTAAATGATCGCATCCATACATCTAGCATATGTGCTTGCCATTTGTTCCTTGTTTTTGTTGGGTTTTTCCTCTCTTTTTTCTCCTGTATGTGTGTATATATTTGTCTCTGCTACCAGCCTTTGTGTAGGTCATTACATCACTAATTTGTTGTCGTTAATCTATGTTTCATTCTGCTTTAATCTGTTTCATTCCGCTCAATAAAAAAAATAAAAAAAATTCTATAAACATCCCATAATAATAATAGTAAAAAATAATACTATTAAAAAAATACTAAATTTAATGACCACAATGCTTATTTTTCAATAGAAAATTAAATGGAAAAAAACCCTGTTCTATTCAGTGTTATCTCTATTCTTCCCAGCAACTGGATGTTGAATAGCATGTGCTTCGATGCGCCGGCAGTCATGTGAGTAACTGAGAGAGATGTCTACTTCTGATGTACATCAAGGACAAAAGGTACACCGCATCTCAGTCTGGTGGGACCTGCCATTCCTCAAGGCTTTGTTCGAGAGACATCCTTGAGCGTTCTTTCTTTGGGGTCACGAGAGCCTCAGGAGAGAAAGAACATCCCACACTGCTCAGCAGTCGAGCAAATATTTCACCCCACTGACATCATATCTGGATTCTCACTCAAGCAGTTTCTGACAACTTTTGGGCCAATACAGTGTGTCACTTACAGAATGTGACCAAGTTACCAGGTCAACTGAAGACTGCCAGTCAAGGTTACGACAATAATCTCATCAGAAAGAGTGCCGGAATGCCCTGGGGAGATTCACAGCAAAGGCTTTTCCTTGTAATCGAGTTCCTCCCTTTCAGTTTTACCCTACAGGAATGCTATGAAATAAGGGTCTCCAGCAACTGGCCAGTCTTGGGGATGTAATTTTGTGCTTGTATAACCATGGACCAGTGGATAGTGGAAGATTACGACAGCAACCCAGGGGGGGAAATGCTGGTTCTTTGGCTTCCAGGATACTCACTTCATCGTGAAAGATTAGACAGCAAGGGAAAAGCTGATCGGTTGTGTCAAGCGCATCTCCACTGCTCTCTGCTGAGTGCTTTCCCACCTAGCGTTATACGTGTTTCCTCCGCACAAACAAAACCGAGGCGCATTACGTGTTATGCACTCACAAGGCCTTTCATTTACATAATGTTCTTTTCCGATATAACTTGACCGTGGGTTCAACAAAAGGATTTCTATCTGGATAGAATACCATTACTTACTCGAGCAGGTGCAAATCCTAAATTCAAAGCACATTCAGGACGGTGAGTCTAGGAGACAGAGGTCAGCAAATGTCCCAGCTGGTTACACACTTCACATTTAATTACTGGACATTTAAACCATTCCTGCTCGATTACTGTACATCTGTTTTGGCTCAGGAACTGAGCACCACTGCTCCCACAATGTTAAAAGAGTCAAAAGAATCTGTGCTTTACAGCATACCAAAGAAATCTCTGACGCGTTTATTCTGTTTGTCTGCTTGACGATGCTGCTTTACAGACGCAGTACAGTTGGGTAAAACTTGAGATCATGCCACAGTCTTTACTCAAGTAAATGTTTTCAACACCAGTGTACAGCAAGGCCTTTGTAGGCGTCATCTGTCATGCAGAATACTGAAAAATACAATCAAAGTCAGCATCCTCATCTGCCAAAAAAAGGAGTTGATATTGCTTCCAATCAGATTGGAAAGCTTAACAACTGTGGACTGAATCACACACTGGATCCTACAGAAAAGAAAAAACACAAATTACATTATTTGATGTTTTTTCCTAGACTTAAATCATTTAAATAGAGAGTATGTGGAGGATTTTGAGCTGAATTATGTGATCTACATTAGCAGTTCTCAACCAAGGGGCTTCAGAGTGACTTCAAATTGTGTGTGTGTGTGTGTGTGTGTGTGTGTGTGTGTGTGTGTGTGTGTGTGTGTGTGTGTGTGTGTGTGTGTGTGTGTGTGTGTGTGTGTGTGTGTGTGTGTGTGTGTGTGTGTGTGTGTGTGTGTGTGTGTGTGTGTGTGTGTGTGTGTGTGTGTGTGTGTGTGTGTGTGTGTGTGTGTGTGTGTGTGTGTGTGTGTGTGTGTGTGTGTGTGTGTGTGTGTGTGTGTGTTTCTATGTGCAGAATTTACTAATTCTGAATGGATATATGAAAGTCCATATCTTATTTCACATCATTGAAAGAGACGTTACGTATAATGACGGATAGTTTATTGATCAGAGTCAGCATTTTTTAGCACTAATGTCATGCAAAAAGCAAAATATGCTTTGATGTAGGTTTGCATATGACCCTATAATGCGCTCTGGCCTAATGGAGGAGATTTACATTGCATTTAAATGTATGTCTGTGTGCCTGTATGTGTTTGTGTTTAGTGGGAGTGTGGGGAGGGACATTTCAGCTTTAAATAAATCTAATTAGATTTCTCTCTGCCATTTGTCTATTGAGTGTCGAGGCTTTTTTAAGCCACTGCCTCCCTCTCCTGATCTAATGAGGAGTTAGTTCCTGAGTCAACTGCAAAACATTGGATGGATTGAATCATCCATACGATTAGCCTCAAGTGGAATTCTGTAAATTAGTGTCCGTCATAGTTACTGCAGTCAAAGGGTGTTCACAGTTTCAGGCTTCAGTCTTTTTCAAGGACAAATGGATAATAGTGATGGATAATTAAGAAAAAATAGTGCAAGTGAAAAAAATAGCCATATGACAAAACCTTTTATTTATTAAATATTTACGTATGATGACCATTTATAATAATAAACAGGCCTGGCTATAAGCCTCAGCAAATACTTATTTTCAGAGAATGTCTTCTTTTTTTAGAGAGAGAATAAGAGTTTTTATTTATTGTGTTTTATTCTGAAACCACTAACAAAAGTTTTTCTTGTTTAAAGTGTAAATCGAACAAAACTCAACATTTAAAATTAAGTGGCATTTATGCTTGCATTTCGGAAACAAAAATATGTTGAATCTATTCATTTTTTATGGGGGGGGGACATTTTTACATGTTGTGACATTTTGCTTATCAAGTAAACCTATCTCCGTACATATTTTACTGTATGTTTTTTGTTTGTTTTTACAGAAAATAAGACAAAAATACTATGTTTAAGCCAGATTCTATGCCATGTAGTTCCATTGAGTAGCGGCTCTTCATGTAATATGATGATCCACTCTGTGTGGCACTTATATCGATCCTGAGAAATGTCAAGTCTGTGAGGATGCAGTGAGAGAAGTAAGGAGTATTAGAAGATCAGACGATATTTTGCTAATGTAACATACGAGCCACTTTGCACAAAAAGCAATTCTTTGAGAACAAAACAAGTGGATTCCTGTCAGCTTTAGACACTTCACTCAAGACTACTCACTCATTATGCATTATGAAGAGTAGTAAGTTATTAGTATTCATGCCAGTCACCTTACAGCCATCCGTGTGGAGCCTAGAGCAGATAAGAACATTCCCCGGCACAATACAGATAAAGAAGTGTCCCCGCTTATCAATAAATTACAATGTACGTCCTGTGACTGCGTGAGCAAATTAGATTTTAAGAAAGTGTCATTTTTCAATGCTGCTGAGATACGGTTTTATTACGGGACAGTCACCCTTAAAGTTATTAATAAACTGGTATTTCAGGTTCTTTACATACTCATGACCTTAAAGTCAACATGAAATTTACTTTAAACTTTCTTACTGCATGTTAAAAGTCTATTTATAAACAATTATTTAGTTCATGCTATTCCAAAGCAAAAATATGTTTTTATATTCAAGAATAAATCTAACAACATTTAACATCAAAATAGTGATGTGTATGCTTTCATTTTAGAAAAACAAAAATATTGCTAATGTGGTAAAAAATATATTTTCTTAAAGCAAGAAATTTACGAAATTATGACATTTTCTTGGTTCTATGTGCATTTAGATGCTTTTAACTGGAAAACAAGACACAAATAAGAAACTGTCCCATTCATTTTTCATTCAATATTCTCCTTCATTCAGTATTCTGATTCACTCAGAAATATGTCAGATTAGTATGCTGTTTTATGTTGAATTTTAATGTGCACATGCAGGACCATGACACATCAGTTTTCATTATATAAAAAAAACACTGGAGATGACAGCAAATGTTTATCTTGGGCAACTAGTTTGCAACATCAGGCATCAAAACAAGAATCCATTTTGACTAATATTCATAAATATCGACTCAAGAAAATCTTCAAATGATGCCAACAAGGGCCTGTTAAGAAAACATGCCTCCAAATAATGTTGCAAACACTGCATCTTACTGACTCGAGATCAGCCCAAATGCTCTGTTGTGGTTCATTAATGGTTTTAGGACATTAAACTAAATCAATGGCTAAGAACAACCTCAATTTCAGCACACAGCAGCATGTCATGAACCCATGTGTGGCTGCTCCAACAGTTTTATGCCTTCACCTGACCTGGGAGAGAGACCTTTGTTATATTACAAAGAGATCGGTTTTATTAATGCATGCTGCTTGTGCATCTGATTAACGTTAATTTATTTGACAGTAAAAATCACTTTGCAATCTACATTGTTTTGCAGGATTCTGTCTTTGCCTGTATTTTTGTTCTACCCGATTGCATTTTTATTCTTTTTAAGCTTGCATATTTAAAGGTGAAGTGTGTAATTGTTCAGTATTAAAACACCTCCTATCCCAGCTTAATGAGCAGAGAAAACCATAAGCACAATTTGTAGGCTAATTTCACAGCAGTCTGTAAACACTGGGGCTCTAACATTGATAGCATTGGGTGGTCCACAGAAACATATTCTCGTGCTGTACAACCAAGACATGTTATTAATCATGTCATGTCTCAATAGCGCATTTCTAGCAATATAGCTTTGCGTAAGTGTTATTAGAATTACACAACATCCAAGATGTCCAAGACGAGTGCAACATGAGGAACATAAACAAATGCATATGTATTTCTGAAAATGTCAGCATATCGCTAATGTTTACTGCACATGCTGCATTCATCTTCTAACGTACTTCTCGATCCATCAGTCAAATCTTTTGCACAGTCGAGCTCTGATTGTTTGATGATAAACGACAAAACCTCACAAGTTACTCAGGAACAACTGCTACAAGGCCAATATGACTCGCGAATAAATCATTCAATCTTTGCAAGCCGGTTCACCGAAGAATCGCTCAAAAGACTGATTCATATTTTTAAATTCGGTATATTAATTTACCACTGTTTTCCTGTCATAATTACAACAATCAACCGTTAAAAATTTAACCCAACTGGTTGCCTTGTAATAGAAATAACCCAATAAATGTTAATCATAAGCTAACAGAGATATTGAATATGTTTAACCCAGATACACTTCAGTGTATACACTTCATCCTGCAGCATCTGGACAGACCAGGGACTTATGTGAGGATCCTGTTTGTGGACTTCAGCACAGCTTTTAACACGGTCATCCCATCACTCCTCCAGCCCAAATTAACTCAGCTCGCCGTCCCTACCTCCGTCTGTCAGTGGATCACCAGCTTCCTGACAGACAAACAGCAGCTAGTGAGGCTAGTAAAATTCTCATCCAGCACCCGTATGATCAGCACTGGAGCTCCTCAGGGCTGTGTTCTCTCCCCACTGCTCTTCTCCTCTACACGAACGACTGCACATCTAAAGACCCCTCCTGTCAAGCTCCTGAAGTTTGCAGACGACACCACACTGATCGGCCTCATTCAGGACGGTGACGAGTCTGCTTACAGACAGGAGGTTGAAGAGCTGGCTGTCTGGTGTAGTCTTAACAACCTGGAGCTTAACACGCTCAAAACAGTGGAGATGATCGTGGACTTCAGGAGAAACCCCCCTGCTCTCCCCCCACTCACCATCATGAACAGCACTGTGACTGCAGTGGATTCATTCAGATTCCTGGGCACCACCATCTCCCAGGACCTGAAGTGGGACAATCACATTGAGTCCATGGTGAAAAAGGCCCAGCAGAGGCTGTACTTCCTTCGCCAGCTGAGGAAGTTCAACCTGCCACAGGAACTGCTGAATACAGTTCTACTCTGCCATCATTGAATCCGTCCTCTGCACGTCAATAACTGTCTGGTTCAGCTCAGCTACCAAATCTGACCTCAGAAGACTACGGAGGGTAGTCCGGACTGCTGATCGAATCATTGGTACAACCCTCCCCACTCTCCAAGAACTGTACTCATCCAGAGTGAGCAAAAGAGCTGGAAAAATCACATCCAGCACACTCCCTCTTTGAACTGTTACCGTCTGGTCGACGCTACAGAGCTCTGAGCACCAGAACGACCAGACACAGGAACAGTTTCTTCCCTCAGGCAATCCATCTCATGAACACTTGAACAGATAACAATAAACATGAAACACAACACTATCATTCATGTACTTATTTAACACACATACTTATTACATTTCAATTTGCACCTAACATACCTGTACATACTAATTGTCTATTTTGTATATTGTGTTTGTGCTATTTTGCACATTGCCTATTTGTATATTATTATTTGTATTATCTGTGTATTGTCTGGTCACTGTCATTCTGTTGCACTGTGGAGCTTCTGTCACCAAAACAAATTCCTCGTCTGTGCAAACATACCTGGCAATAAAGCTAATTCTGGTTTTGATATTGAGTACAATAAACAACCCGTTTTAGAGTGTCGGAAAAAATTATTAACTTTCTTATTTTTTCTGTAGTTTTTTTATTATTATTAATATTATTTTTTTATAAATGTATTGCCTTAATGGTTTGATGTTTTAAAATCTGATAAAAAGATTCAAGACATGCGCTCCGAAGCCCCGATCTGAATCAAAAGTTTCGCGAACCAGTCAACAGTTAACAGTCACGAGGGAGTTTAAGTTTGGATCAATCGGAGCGTAAATGACTCCCTCTTGCTCAGCTTTTTGTGCCTTCAGCCATGTTTACACGACTACTAGCTTAGTTTGATTTATATGAGATTAACTGAAATATGCAAAAAAAGTATGATGTTTATTAACAGAATATCCATATTTTCCATTCTGAAGATTGTTTTCCACGTCGAAGACATCCAACACAAATCTACTAAGGTGAGCTAGTGAAAACACTCATTAATCTCTTAACATATTTGTAAGTGCAGAGTAATGCATGTAGTGTATGTGGCCCTGCCTCTAGACCAAAGTTATACCAACGGGGTAAATATATTTACACTTTAGTGTTTTTCCCCAAATAATGGTCTAAAAACATAATTTCTACCTGTTGCTTAAGCCACTACATCACATGAAAGGTGCCACTATTTGTTTGCTTGGTGTGAATGAATACCTATTTGAATTCAAATTTATTGAAATCAGTTGTTCATGAATATCCTGTTGTGTTTTTTTCATCTGAATGCATTACAAAGCTGGCTTTCGTTGTGTAAGGTAAGGGTGTTTGTTCAATTTTCAAGTCTTTGAATTATGTTGCATTTTCAAGTCAACAGCATTAGCTTGCTGTAGTTATGATTAGAACAATGTTTTTCAGGCCAAATGTTAAAATAAAGCAAATGTAGTTGAATACATGCAGTTCTACTAATAAAAAGTAATTTAGTTGTTTGTCCATTTGCAGGGTCAATGAATTGGTGAAAGTTAGTTTGTAGGCTACAAATGTGTTGATTATATTTATATAGATAAGAAATTGAAGGCCAAATCATCTGTAGCACATACTGTATTTACATTAATTCTTTACAATAGAATTCAGAGAATGTAAAAATATTGCACACAAAGTCACTAGACTTGAACGTTGGTGTGGTTTGGTCTTTGGCTTTTGTACTGGAAGGGGTCAAGAGAATGCCTAATGTAGGGGCTAATTTGCACATCTGAAGTGAACTTTGTTTTTTTCACTTTGAGGTGAGGTATTTCTGTGCAGAAATATTGAGCGGAGGCACAGTCATTTTAACTGACAGTAAAATGCCACCACATGGGCAATGCACCTGAGAACGGGTGATGTATTGCTCCATTCTGCTAAAGCCTGCACTGCCTTTAATTAGAAAATACTGAGGAGGCAGCCGAGTGCTTAAGCATCACTTAGATCTCCACCGCCGTTGATGTGCACTTCAGCATCTTCTCTAATATGTGAAAATAAAGATGTAACGTCAGCCTCCAGCAGAAATGTCCATGTGTTAATCAGTCAGGCTCCTGGAGAGTGAACAGCGCCTCTCATTCATGGAGGAGAAATCACGGGAAGGTGTCATAATCAATGAGCCAATGCTGTTTGCAGGTTTATCTTCTGCCACCTCATCAGCAGTTTGTGCCTCTGAACTACAAATATCCTCAAAGCAATATAGAAACCACTTTAGAATGAAAGCGTAGCGGCTTACAAACAATGTTGTGTGACATATGTGTGCATTCAGGCCTCAGAGAGAGTTTCAATGTAAATAAAGTCAACATAAAATATTGAAAAGGGAGAAATAAAAATGTCCATGTGGAATTATAATGCAAGAATTTAAAGTTAGACCTAAAAAAATATATCAAACTTTTTTTGTATGGGAAACAAACTAAAGCAAAAACACATGTTTATTAACTAAAGTAATCAAGTTCTTTCTAACACTGTTAATTTAATGAAAGACTGTGTTTCTCTGCTGTTTTTTCTTCTGCATATAATAATATTAAGGTCTAATTTGTAATAATATAATGAAACAACAAAGCAGCATTGCTAGTAATTGTTCAGTAAGGTTATATAGTATTACATTTGCCCTGATAAATTACTTTTTACTGAGCCGTTGTAATGCATCACTATTAGGTTTTATTTCCCCAGTGTATATGGAATCCGTTTATGTATCATGATAGGGAATTGTACATGTAAGAAATTATGTACTATTTAGCAACTATATTTATTTACATATATCTGAGTGTGTATTATGCAAAGGCTTGCAGAACAATTCATGAAAAATGCCATATTTAAATTGAATCCATGAATAAATATTTCAGAGGCGTCACATGAAACGTCTGTGGCACAGAGACGTGACTTAGATATAATCAAAACATGTGATTTACGTGATGTGCAGACATAAAAGTCAATGCTGGCTAAAGCGTAAATGCTTAAATTCTCTAATAAATCTAGATGCTTTAGTGGGAATATTTTATTCTGTCTTGCAATGCTACTGTTATATTTAGCTTCCTCAGGAAAGAAATGCTTTGAGGTCACACGTATTTGCACATCCTCATAAAACTGACTTACTTTACCCAATAAAAGTGAGGCATTTTTTGTGAAGTTAATACACCAAGAAGAAGAAAAGCGTTCAGTGCAGACCGCTTTAAACGACTTGTTTCTTTTCGTGATTGACTGGGGAATTGAGTTAGGGAATTGAACACGGGGCTGAAATTGTTCTTTGATCAAAGAGGAATCTTATCCACAGACAAATATTTGATTGATATAAACATAATGACTTAAACCATCGACCTCTGCTGGATGAAGACTAAAGCTGTGCAAATAACGAATTGTTATTCTCTGACCCAAATGCTTTAGAAATGTTCCTGCGCCATTAGATTTAGCAGCTTTGCTTATTCATTAATGTTTTAAATGCATGTCCTGTCCAGTATGATAAGTGTTTTTACATGCTTCAACCCAAGGGCATTGGTTTATTTTTACATTGGACATTTTAACATATACAGATGCACCATGTTTTTGTCTGTTTCAGATGATGTTTAAATCTATAAATAATACACCAGCCTGGAGTTTAATGGTTTGTTTAAAAGCCCAGGTTCCCGTATGGCTCTTGCTTATTTTTATATACAGTAATGTTAGAAAATACTACAAATACAGTTTGATTAAAAATCATTTTAAATGAAGCGCTAAAATATCAAACTGTTGCAAACATAAGTGCAGTTTAGTAGTTTTCAGAAGCCTCTTAAAGTAATAGTTCACACAAAAAGGAAAATCTGTTGAAAATGTGCTAACCCTCAGGCCGTCCAAGATGTAGATGAGTTTGTTTCTTCGTCTGAACAGATTTGGAGAAATGTAGCATTACATCACTTGCTCACCAATGGATGCTCTGAAGTGAATGGGTGCCGCCAGAATCCAAACAGCTGATAAAAACATCATAATAATCCACAAGTAATCCACACCACTCCAGTCCATCAATTAACATCTTATGATGTGAAAAGCTGCATGTTTGTAATAAAATTTTAGCTTCAAATTGTTACTAATCCTATGTCAATAATATTGCTTTCTCTAGTGAAAAAAAAGTATTTTGGTCTGAATCATAAGAGAAATATGCACAGATCAAGCACTGTTTATAAGCGAAAACAGTCCTAAACAGCTCTAAACAAATATATTGGTGGATTGTGATGTGAGAGGACAACATGGGATGCACTTTTTCACTGGAGGTGAACGTGTTATTATGGACCGAGCACGTTTCAGGTATTTTGGCCTGAAGAAACGCTTTAAAGTTAACATCTTAATGATGGATTTGTTTCTTACAAACAAGCAGATTTTTACTTCACAAGATGTTAAGCGATGAGTCGCATGGATCTCTCTTGCGATTATTGTGATGTTTTTATCGGCTGTTTGGACTCTCATTCTGACGGCACCCATTCACTGCTGATGATCCATTGGTGAGCAAGTGATGGGATGCTACATTTCTCCAAATCTGTTCCGATGAAGAAACAAGGCCCTCTACATTTTAGATGGTCTGAGTGTGAGTAAGTTCTCTGCCATTTTTAGGTGCACTATTTGGTAGGTACAGTACATCCAAAAACACCACTCTCTCGATTATAGTATTTATTTCCATGCAACTCTTTTCACCCACTGAAGTGAATCAAAGTAGCCTGCTAAAACACGTAAAAGCTTTTAATTTAATTACAGTTCACAGTAAATGCTAATGTCACAAGCCGCCATTTGAGAATATTTGTGTTTTTTGCATTTTTGCACAAGAGTTCGGCATCAGACGATCATTTACAGCAAATTACAGAGCAGATGGAATAAGGTGGAAAAAGTCTAAGTTAGCTGGTTGCTATGATTCCAGTATTTTGAGTTGTTTAGTACTTCTGAAGCAGAATGCAAAACAACTCTGACGACTCTTTAGCGAACCACATGAGACTTAGACATCATTTAGCATACACAAGGCATCCCAGCCACCATCACAAGTGCTCGGCAGCCTTAAGAACAGAGTTTCCCTCCAAAATAAACACCCATTAAATGTCAGTTGGGTTTATTCCTATTAGCTGCCTCAGTGGTAGGCCAACACTTGCACTGTAGATGTTTGTGCCTGTGGCGGTTTATATTTGAGGTCTGCAGAGGAGATTTCTCTTTTAGATCTCGTTTCGATTCATCTCTATTAAAACTGTGCTTTGATGTGCTCTAAGAAATCTTACAGTCTCAATGATCGTAGCTGAGCTAAACGACCATTTGTTATATTCAGAGAATCAATTTGAATTACAGCTCCGTGGCATTGTGTGATGTGTGATGCCACGTTGAAAGAGAGGCCTAGAGACCAGGACTTTGATTGAGTGGCGTGACACTGAAGGCACCATTAGCTCTGAGTGAACAAGCGTGTGTTGAGCAAATGCAGCTCTAGACTAATGATGATGAGCTTTTTTCAAGGGCGCAATGTGACTTGGAATTAAATGTTGAGAAACAACAGACTGGGCAGCCATGGAGACAATAGGTTTAGTGCAAAGAAAGCACAAGATGTGACTTCGTTTCTATTGAAACGTGCTATTGTTAACTGATGGAGAGCGGTTTTTATTTTAGCATTCAAATGAATCTTTCATGCCCTCTTTCTGTTGCGAAGGTTATTATCTAGATTCATTATATTAGACAGAATAACGGTTAGGTAAGAGCTAAGTAAGAGTTGGCCTCGTAAGAGAAAGGGAAGAGAGAAAAATGGGAAACGGAGAGAGAAAATTGCAGGGGAGCGGGTTTTGCACGAGTTCTTTTCACAATCGTGATTTTTATCATTGCTGGCAGAAGATGATTTCTCAGCCAATGGGATATCTACAGCTGGTTCAGACACCCCATGGTGCTGTATACAAAGATTAAATTAACAACAGGCCCTCTGCATTCCACACATGACATGCACACAGGGGCAGACTTATGTAATGTGGGACTTCACAGTGGTCACAGCTTTTGATGGATGGTCTCCTTATCCTGTTGAAAAGAGCCAACCAGCTCTTCCCATCCCCACCACTTATACTGTATAATTGTATTATACTTGGCATTATACTTATACTGTATAATTGTATATCTGAGGCATAAAAAGTGTGACCTAACAAAAAATGTCTACATGCACAAAAGTTGAGCTATTTGTGTTAAAGCACTAATTATGTTAAAAATGTGTATTACTTGATCTGAACAGCAATGTTCATGGCAATGTTAAATGGACTGTGTCATGGGAAAGATGCTAAGCACACATTGAGTTGAACTGAATGGAGCTACATTTACACAGATAAAGTTAGTAGACAATGACGGCTGTAATAGAAAGTTGACACCTTAAGCAACTTTATTTTGATCAAAAAATTAGGAAACCATGTACATTGCAGAGAATGCACTGTATAATGTACTTCAACAAGTGTAAACAAATACACTACTGTTTGAAACTTTGGGATAAAGGAAGATTCTTAATATCTTAAGAAATGTATTTATTTATTTATAAAAAAATATATTCAGCAAGGAAGCATTACATCTTTTGAACCTTCTATTAATCAAAGAATCCTGAAAAAAATGTGTGCACGGTTACCACAAAAATGTAACAATTATATATTTATAATAATAGGAAGTGACTAGCAAATCAGCATATTAGAATGATTTCTGAAGGATCATGTTACACTGAAGACTGGAGTAATAATGCTGAAAATTCAGCTTTGATCACAGGAATACATTTTTTATAATATTTCACAATATTACCCTTTTAATGTATTTTTTTGATCAAATAAATGCATGTATATGAGTTTATGAACTTTTGAGTGGTAATCCAGGATGGAGCATGGGGCAAGAGAAATGTTAATTTATAAATAAATATATTGTTTTTAATAAATATAGTGTAATACATATTCAATATTTCACTCAACACAGAAAATTATAAAAAAAACAGTAATCTAATTAAAAACCTAATATTTTACCCAGCATTTGTGTGTGACATGTATATTTATGCTCATTGAAGTATTGTGTCATTTCTCTTGTGTGTTTCATATGCAAAGTGCTGTTTATTTGACACATGGAGCACTTGTATACTGTATGTAGTGTGTCACATCAGTCACTTACTGTATGTGGCTCACTTCACGTTATAGACAGGTGTCTATGCAGACAGCAGGGCAGCTCACTAAGCTCAAGGTTTAGACATATGTAGAGGGGACTGATTTTTAAAAATCAAGAGGATTCATTTAAAGGTTTTATCTTTGCATATCATGTAAGCTGCAACATAACACTCATCTGTAATACTGTACGTCCCACTATAAAATAATAAAAAGTGACATCTAAGCCTTCTAGCCATCCAATCCATTTCCCCTTCTCAATCCTCCTCACAGCATCCAAAGAGCACAATGGCATGGTGAATATCTACAGGCGACAAACAGCTGAATCATGCAGGATGCCGTGCTTTGAATGTACAGTGTGCCGAGGGCTTCCAGTGGCTTTGCCGTGAGCTGCAAAGCTAATATTTACTGGAGTCGTCGTCACTGTAAGACCTCTTTCCCACTGCCGTGATGACACTGCGCTGACTCTGTTTTACCGTAGGACAGTGCTCGTTCTCCACGGGTTGTGCAGGACTGCAGCTGGTCACATGGGTGGTCAACTGAGAGATGCAGTGCATGACTGGAAGAGATGGCCGGCCCTTAGCACACATTAGCCAGTCTAGTCTCATGGCAGGCGACGTATAAGAAGATCCGTCGCTTGTTCATTAGTGGAGTAATTAACTGGGGCTCCTCCCTGGCACATGCACAGCAGCAGCTGTATGGACAGCCCCCTCCACTCTCATTTGTTTAGCATTAGATGGATCGTGAAATCGACACGTAATGGTACCGGTGAGGGAGCAAATGCAGTGTAGTGCAAGATTCGATCTTCTTGCGGAATGCGATGGCATGTGGACATGAAAGGGTAGCTGTTTGTAATGCCTAGTCAGAAATATCATCAGCACTTTCTGTCTGCTTATGTAAATACTGTCATAATTAGTCAGTACCAAACAATATTAAAGGGTTCAAAAAAATGTGTTAAACGGGATATAATGGCAGCTAGTTAGTTCCCCAAACTCTTTTAAAACCAGAACGCCAGACCAGCCTAGGAGACCAGCATACCAGTCTGGGCTGGTTTATACTGTTGTTTGTTGTTGTTGTAGCAGGAATTGTATGTTTATATGTTTACCATATAGTGTATATTGTATTGATAATGTATTATTATTATTATTATACTATAAGGTGTTTTTGATATTTAATTGACTATTGTTGTGCTACTAATAATAATAATAACAACAACAACAATAATAAAACAAAAATACTATTGTCATTTTTAAATGAAATGAATGATGCATTTATATAGTGCTTTATTGTGTATTGCCGTGCACCCAAAGCGCTTTACAATCATGTCAGAGCAGATATTATATCATTGCTCTTTTGTTGATTTTGATTGCTTCGCTTTGGATAAAAGCATCTGCTAAATGACTGAATGTAAATGTAAATAATATATAATATAATATTACATGAAAACATTAAAGCAACAGTGCTTGTGCAAACTGTATGTGTGTGCGTCTGTAAGGGTGAGAGAGCGGGAGAAATAGAGTATGTGATTTATGTACATAATCAAACGTAATTTTGTTGCAAAACATGGAAATGATCTGTCATTTTTATCCTATTGTTTACTATATTTATTTGTTTGGCCAGTGTCGTTGTGGGTTTTGGTTATTTTGCTGTTGTAAGACCTTTGAAATCACTGAATTAATTTGGCGAAGTGATATGGACATGTAATGCGGTCAAGAGCTGCCTGGAACTACATTCGCTGTGTGTCTCCCTGAAAATAATTACACACCTTACAACGTTTGTCAGCCAATCAGATTCAAGCATTCGACGGGCCGTAGTATAAGAAGCAATATACACTGGATATGTTAGCTTAGTATGCTAAATGATAACATGCTAACCATAGGAAATGAATGATAGAATGCAATTAGCAATAGCATGCTAACTGAAAAATAAGAAAGATAAACATTTGACCGTGTGTTGCTTCAGTAATATGTCTCCTATATGATCTTGTTGTATTTTATACAACACATTTTATACAACAATTTTATATGTCACTGTTAAGACTATACTTATCATCAAGGGTTGTCTGCTTTCCGATCAGGCATGAATAGAATACCCAAAAAGCTCAACCAATGGTATTGCTTTGGGGTCCTGCGGGGTCCTGAATCTCGCACTGCAACAACGGAGGGGTGAATTTTTCCTGTGTTCAGCTCCGGCGAGGAAAAAGTAGAGCAGCGCTAGAGGCAATAAATCATTCCCCATCTCTGAGTTTGTGCTTTGTTGTGCTTTTCCTCTCAGCAGGGCCCATGATAAATAACTGTCCTCAGAGAGAGAAGCATATAAAAACAGGAAAATTAAAGTGATAAAATAAAACAATCCTGGCATCCCGGCACAACAAGAGCTTCGGTCGAATCCTGGCAAGGCGAGATATCGCTCTTCAGCATCATAGAACAAAGCCAATGGGAGATTCAGCCGGCCTGCAAGTTTATGAGCCATTAAGTGTTTTCATGCAGCTAAAGTAGTGCTGACTCAACCCGTATTGGGGAGACCTGAGCCATCTCATTCCTTCATCACTCACCCTCGGGGCTTTCCAGGGCACATTCCAATTAAAAGCCCTTGGCTTGATGCTGGGAATAGCCGTATCGCTCCCCTCCCTATGTACTCTCTCTATCTGTATCATGTGTCTGAGCGTGCTGTCACACTGTACCGAACTCGCCTCCAGGAGCGTTCCAGCAAGAGTAATGTATTCCTGTGCTGTCGCCGACAGATTCAGAGTAAAAATCGCCAGTGTTAACGACTGGCTTGTTGCATCTAAATGTATGCCCACTCACTCTGAAACAAATGAATCAGGGATATCACCACCCTGGCCAGATGGTGCATCGTATTTGCGTCCGTATTTGTATTTGTGCTCTTTGCTTGAAGCTTTTTTTCCAAAGCTGCACACATGACACGCTGGATAAACATTTGGATATGTAAACACTTGGATATGCAAAGCCTGTGAACGGGACCCTGACTAAATACAGTTATGACTAATAGCACACGGTCTTTCTCTCTTTAAGAGCTGCGATGATGGTCAGAGTTATAATGCACGGGGCAAAGTCACATCCGTTGGGTTGTATACATGGCGGTCATGAAAACTGACTTTTCCTGGTTTTACCTGGCCTTTACGATTAGCATAACGACACGCGGTGTGAGTTATCACCGGTTTGTTTTATGACGAGTGGAGCGGCCCCGCCGTCATAGCTTCTGCAGCTGAAACATTCCCATCCTATAATGAAGCCATTAAAAATGCTCGGCTGCTGCCAGATGGTTTGTCATTGAGCAGGACGGAGAGAGAAGCCTGCCGCAGCTGAGACCTCGGCGCCGTGGTGGTTTAGAGGCTTCTATGAAAGCAATGCTAGGGAGATTAGAAACACCGGATCGGGCAAACCTGATGTATCTGGAAGCTCCTCTTTGCTCCATTTTCTTCATTAGTTCATTCATATGGGAGAGCTGCTGCTTCTGGGCCAGAAAATGCACATGGGAAACCCGCGCATGCTCCTAAACGCGCATAGACAGGCTTTTGTCTGTTTAATATTATTGTGATATGTGTGAGAAGACAAGGTTTTTGTTGGTTATTTGGAAAAATAGAGCTTTATGTACCAGGTATTTCATTCACTTCCAGGCATACGCATACAAATGCTGCAAAGGGAAACACAAACTCATCTTGCATTTCGCTGCATTACAAAGTTCACGTTTGGTGAACTCTGAGCTTCAGATTCGTGTCAGATTGATGCATCTCAACGTGACCCTTTATAGCTGAATTAAATGTACACAATATTTAAAGTTGCAGGTTTGCAACATTGGTAGATTGTTTACATGAATATTTTTTATATCTTAAATTGTTGAGTAAATGAATGTAAAGGCGTAATGTATTACCAAAAAAAAATTATGTGATTAACCAATCAAAAGAGAGGTCATTTACATATAGACATAGGTACAATATTAAAATAACCTGATTAAAGTGATAATATGTATGGATAGAGATTAATTTGCACATCGTGTGTATCACAATATGTGGCACTTTATAAAGTTAACACATCAGAGCAATAAAATAAATGTAATTAATGAGAAGAAAATTTATGAGAAGATAGCATGGATGTGTGTGATATTAAAAAGAGTTATTAAGATCAATAAGAAATAAACGTGTATCGATGAAGATTTTGCTATCATGTACTGTATATCACAATATAAATATATTCATGGGACAAGTTATTAACACATTAGAACAATAAAGAGATTTTGCTATATTGTGTATATCACGTGTATATATGTAAATATATTTGAGGGACTGCTTAAAGTTAGCAGAATGTTAGAGCAATAAAAGATCATGCATGAATGAGAAAATAAAGCGTGATATAGAAATAATAGGCCGTGAAAATAACTCATTGCGATGCGTGCACGCAAACAAAAGTCCATTTCTCTGACAACATGTGATAATGAATTTAGTTTTCTTCATGGCTTATTGTGATTGAATGGTCAGACACACAACATTGTCAAAAATGTAATTTAAGTGCTTGTAAACAGTTGGGAAAAATTGTGAATGTATATCAATATATTGGATCCGTGCATTATGTCTGAAAATGACAGAAGCCTACATATCGTTATCATGAAATAAAATTACTCCTATTGTGTAAACCCCACAACTATTGTCATCCTTTACTCTCACTCGTGTCGTTCCAAACATGCATGGCATGTTTTCTTCATGTCTTCTGTGGAATACAAAAGAACATATCTTGAAAAAAATGTCTCAGTGTTTCACACAATTAAAGTCAATGGGGTTCACAGCAGTTTTGGGTGAACTATGCCTTTAATTCTGAGGATCAGAGAGAGTGTGAAAAACGGTCATGTAAAACTAAATGACTGTGTTTAAATTGGCTACAAACATGCTACACAACTGTAGAAATCATCCCTTTGAGATATGAAAAGCGATCCCAGACCTACATTCCTGCATTAAGTCAAGAAGACAAGCAGAACAGTTGGTTAGGACATATGTGGTGTATCTCCTGAGATGCTGGGAAACTCGCCTTAATAAATGTCAGTTAAATGTCAACCGTTTGACCAGACTTCACCAGCTATTATCAAGTGAGCTCTACTTTGTGCCAAATCACTGCGCAGCCATTAGCGGCGCCATTAGTAACGCTTGAATGGCCCACTGTAAAATAAAAATAATGGAGTGATGTAACCTGTTAGTAAAAAAAAATATTTTATATTTAATTTGTGATCTCAAATCAAGGCTGGTTAGTGAAGTCAAATGAGGAATGGAAAGATTTAATGGGTCCATATCAAAAATGTCTCAATAGATCCCCAGTTTCAGATTTTAATGCACAGATGAATGGAAGCGATGAATGTGTCTATGATGGTTCTCTTCTGTATCTAGTCTGCTGACTCTTTTCTGACTGAATGCCCTGTCGAGACTTTCACTTTCCTTTATTCATCTCCATTTGTGGCCTAAATCTCACATTCAGCATTGTATTAACACATATTTATGCATGTAAAGCAAGGTGTAAATCCCACAAATCCAATAAGGTCTGTGAGCTTCAAATCTCAAGCAATTCCCGTTCTGGCACAGAGCAGAAAAATCAGCACTTTTGTACAACTCTGATCGAGGGATTCTGCCACTATCGCATTCTGATACATTATCCTGGCCTGAGCTTGAGGGAGAAACGGTCATTTCATCTGGATTAGAGGTACTACATTTAGCACCGTGTACTGAGCTTGTTTGATTGTAGCACTCAGAGACTAAGGCTATGCTCTGTTCCCGTTGTTCCTCACCCGATGGCTGGTATGCAAGGTTAAACAAGGCCGCTTAGTCCCAGTAAATGGAGCTGCACTAAGGTGTCTACAGCAGAGATCTTCTCTTCATGTCAGATCTGCTCTGACCTTTTGACTCGTGAACGTTCCAGTGAAGCGTGCTGATTGGACGATGACTGCGGGAAAGCCAGTGAGCCCAAGACAAGCCGAGCTCTGCTACAAAGAAAGTAAAAATAAAGCAATGGAAACTGGAACAAATGGTTCAGGTCTTCTGGGAGGGACAACCAGTACTTTACCTTCACTTAATTTGACCCCATCTGTGCAAAAGCAGCGGTTTGTCTTCTTTCCCAAATACCAGTTTTTTACTGTGGACTCGTGAGGTCATCGCATGCAAATGATATGATTTTGTTTTGGGGGGAGGTCAAATAAATGTCATAGAGTACAAACGGTAAAACTGTGAAATATTGTTAAAATTTAAAATAACTATTCTATTTGAATATATTTTAAAATGCAGTTTATTTCTGTAAAGGCAAAGCTGAATTTTCAGCAGCCATATTCTGATTTGCTATTCAGAAAGCATTTTGTTAATTATCATCTATGTTGAAAGCAGTTGTGCTACTATTTGTTTATTTATTTGTTTTGTGGAAACCGTGGTGCATTGTTTTATTTCTCTGATAATTGTATTTTGAATTTTCTTAGAAAGAAATTTCCAAAAAACAGCATGTCTTGCCTTTATATATTTTCTATGACTTTTTATGATCTTTAATCTTCTTTCTTTTCACGAAAATTGTTGCTCAATCCATATTCCTTAAAAAAGAAATATAGAAAATACAAAATATAATTTTTGGGACTAGAAATAGGCATGTTACATAAATGTTCCCTGTATGGGGTCCCCTTAAGGTCATTAGGTCCCCATCAAATTGTATAATTTGTTTTATACACAGTTCCTTTATTAACATTGCAGTACAAAATCACTCTATTTTACGAACAAATCAAATAAGTTGCCATATATAGTCTCCATTATTTCTGGATAGAAAATGTTTTTGAAATGCTGTGTGTGTGTGTGTGTGTGTGTGTGTGTGTGTGTGTGTGTGTGTGTGTGTGTGTGTGTGTGTGTGTGTGTGTGTGTGTGTGTGTGTGTGTGTGTGTGTGTGTGTGTGTGTGTGTGTGTGTGTGTGTGTGTGTGTGTGTGTGTGTGTGTGTGTGTGTGTGTGTGTGTGTGTGTGTGTGTGTGTGTGTGTGTGTGTGTGTGTGTGTGTGACAAATGCTCTCAAAACATGGATTAAAATGGAATTCCTTTCAATTCCAAAGGTTTCCAGGTCTATTTACCCTGAGGAATAACACCTCAGTAGCCAACAATCATAATGAGAAACATTCTTCAAGTCAAACCCTGGTCTAGATGTCCTATACACTGGAACGACAGCTACCGAATGAAGCTGTCACTTATGCCAGGACCAATTGAAAATGTGTGCCGGCTTCGCTCTCTTCCTGGAGCTTGTACAGGAGCATTACGCAGAAGCATTGTGCAGCTGAAGGTTTCATAACCTAATGTGCGTGTATATATGTGAGATAGAAAGAAAATGACGAAAAGAGAGGTGAAGAACAGAGATGGGACAGTGAGAGAGAGAGGAAGGGAGGGAGAGAGATGGGCCAGCACAGCGACTGAATTAGCAACTTACTCCAGGCGCATTGTCAAAACTGCTGCATGAGGACATGACCTCCATCGCCACCAGAATCTGTGTCTGCCATGCTGGACGGAGAGGGTAATTCCTCATGCACTGCCAGAGGACAGAGGCCTGCGAGCACACATGCCACACGAAATCCAGCGCCGCTCCCCTTGAGACGGCTCTGAATGTATATAATTACACCCAGTGCTGAGCTTTGGCCAGTATCTATTGTGCACGGCCAGTGCGGTGCTGCGTCTGAGCCAGCAATCCCTGCTGTAGATATGCCTTTAAAATGCACATGCAGTGAATAACAAGCCTGGCTTTTGACAGAATGATTAATTACCTGCAAAGGTGCTGCAAAATCTTGCCATCGATGGAATGATTAATAAGCCGCGGTGCTCTGAATCCGACGGAAATGTACGAATTTGGCTCGATCTCGAAGCCAATTGTGCATCTTTCTGTTATGAGTGTGGCTGTGTTTGGGGTTTATGAATGTGTGTGGGGTGTTTATGTGAGTGACGGACGGAGAAAGAGAGAGCGAGCGAGCAGAGGTACATGTGTGTAAAGGGAGAAGAGAGTGGTTGTGTTGTGGAGGATTGCGGTGGGAAGAGTGAAAGAGCGCTAAATGAGACCACAGAGAGTCCAGAAAAAGACTGTATGAAATCTCTTCTTACAAGGAACACCACCATGCAGAGATTAGAGAGAAAATCAGGTTTTTATTGTTGTTTACATGTCTGTCTGGTGTTTTTAATATGCTTTCAGACAAAGCATGTGCAGAATCATCAGTCAACATCATAGCTGTGCATTTTCTCTTTAAAACTGCAGTGAACCAAAGACAACCCGTTTACATTGTCACAAACAGCCAATCCTGTCAGTTTAAGGGGCAGGGCTTTTCATAACATTGGCAAAGCATTTCTACCCAAGAATGTTGTTTTTTAGACGGCTGCTGTCTAAGGCTACGTCTACATTAATCCAGATACATTTGAAAACGTCTCCGTCCACATTAGTATTTTAGCATTAGCACTGTGTAGTATTTACTACTTCAGTTAACCAGGTGAAAGAGGAGCATGTTGTCCAAGCTGGTGTGTTTGTAGATAGTAAATAAGGTAAGGGTGTAGAGTTCCAGTCAAGTCGTTTTAAGGCATGAAGAAATTAACGAAGTTCCTAAACGTAAGTTAGTGAGCAACGAGACCATCTAATCTTTCATCCAACAGCCAAAGTATATACGCAGCTGCTTACCTCTCTTCAGCCTTCAGCATCCCTCCACCTCCCCAATCTCCACCTTGATCTTAGGTTCCTTGCCCTTTGTTATCATCCTATATTAAGTCTCTGTGGGTGTATATTAGAGCGCGAGTTGAAGCTGCTTCATCGAGCCCCTCTTCAGTGGACAACAAGCCAAATAAGTTTAAACGTAATTTCCTAAAGATTACATGGGTAAACGAACTCGTTAAGTCAAGGAAATAAACGTTTGATCATTATTAAAGATGAGTTTTAAGGGATAAAATGAGTGACTGCAGGGAGACTTGGATGAACATGCAAGGTTATTAATGTTTTTTGCTTGACCTGTGAGTTTTTCCTCATCCTTGAAGGTCACCGCCAGAAGGGGATGCTATTCTTTGGCTCCATCCAAACTTAAATGAGCTGAATTGCTTCATGAAGAACCCTGAGGTAATTTAATTTAATTTAATTGTTTATTTTTGTGTCTTTTATTGTGATTGGACAGAAAAAGCATTGACAAGAAAGAGAGAAGGTAATGTGATTTAGCCAGAAGTCACCTGAGATTTTAAAGCCCAAAACTCAATTGCTCTCATGCACTTAAGGATTATCATTGGATCATATTCTTTAAACCAAAAGTATACATGACTTTTGACGCAAACGCTTAGCCTCAGTGTATCCTTTTACAGGCCCTCGATGTATGCGCACTAGAAAGTGTCTTCCTAAAAATCTTGTGTACGATAAAAATGTCTTTGTACTGATTTAAACTAGAATTTCAGTTTGGGCTTTTAGATATTTACATCATTTTATGTTTGTTTGTTTTTACTAAATGCTACATGGAGAGAAATTGGGCAGGTTGGACATTTTTAATTAAATGCACAAAATGTATTCTGTAATATATTTTCTCTCATCAAAATAAAAAATGCACTTTAATTTAATTTAAAAGTCTTATCTCTTGCTGTTTTTGCACATCGAAGCTTTAATGCCTGATATATGAATATTTGATTACCTTTCCATGCCTTATAAATGTGTTTTCCACCTTTCATTACACAGACACTCGCCCTATTTAGATATTACCGAGATCTAATGGCAGCCCAGTCCCAATTTACTTTATTGATTAAAAAGGGTTTTAGCCACCCAACTGAAGTCAGCACTAAAGCAAGTTCATTTGCATACTAATTAAAGTAATTAAAATCAGACATTTAGGAAAAGATGGGGAATTCTCAATGCTGATCATTTCTGCTCCCTCAGATTTCTAACTCACACTACATTGCTGTGCATTTTACTCACTATTTATTTACACATGTAGAGAGCTGTTAGCTTGAGAGAGGTCCACTCTTATGACAAATACACATGATGAATTTGATTATGCCACATATAACTGAACAATAAAGTGAGTTACACAGTCCCAGGTGGCGGTCTAATTAAGTTATCAGGCACCTTTAGGGCATGTGGTCTGGTAGTGAGCCAACAGATGCATCTAGTCCAAATGACGACTGTTTGTCGCTTTCCTGGACATCAACAGGCTGCCAGTCTTCTGATGAAAACTGAATGACATTATGCCTTATATCTGCTCTATATTGTGCATTTAAAATATGTTATGTAGTGATACTTGAAACAATGTTTTAACCTTAATTACATAGCTCTGCATATACCATAAATGCATTGTTACTTTTACTTAATGGTAAAGCAGTGCATTGTGAGAATCATTTATTACTTTTTTTTCATATATTCAATCTATTTTTAGATTTTCTTCATATATACAGTTTTTTTTCATATTTTCAGCATTGTATATAGGGCTGGGTAAAATGATCCCTTTTCCAATTCATCTCAATCTTCATTTAATCCCAGTAGAGATTCTTAAAATCCCTGGATTGATCTTTCACTTTCACTTTTTTATGGCCATATAGGACTTCCCATCCTGCAGATGCGTTCTGATTTAACTAATCAGCTACATCGTTTGGATCATAGTAATGTACAAAGGTAAAACTTAAGCAGTGGTGCTTCTTTATTGGGTTGCAATAATAGAGCGGGACCGCAGCACAATGATTCATGAACAAATGACTTGTTTGAGACTATTTTTTACCAGCATTACCAGTGTAGCTGGATTCTGGAATTGCATTAAATCAAATGTTAAAACAAGAGCATGTGAATCAGAAATCGTAGCATGTGAATCATACAACGGGAATGAGTAGTATGATTCATGAGCAAATGACACTTATAATCTGATTCTTTTTGATGAAAAATAGAACATGTTAATCAGAAACGAGTGCATGTGAAATGTTATATTGACTTGCAATTATTCAACAAGACTGGAGCAATTAATTTCACAAATTACTCTTGTGAGCCATGTGTGTGTGTGTGTGTGTGTGTGTGTGTGTGTGTGTGTGTGTGTGTGTGTGTGTGTGTGTGTGTGTGTGTGTGTGTGTGTGTGTGTGTGTGTGTGTGTGTGTGTGTGTGTGTGTGTGTGTGTGTGTGTGTGTGTGTGTGTGTGTGTGTGTGTGTGTGTGTGTGTGTGTGTGTGTGAATCATATTTTAGTGAATTTCACAATCAAATCAGCAACATACAGTGTGACCAGTGTAGCCCGGTTCAGGAATCAAATTAAATCAAATAGAATAAAAACAAGAACATTTGAATCAGAACACTAGAGCATATGAATCTTTTTATTAAATTGCAATCATACAAAGGGAATGAGTAGTATGATTTATGAGCAAATGACTCTTATAAGCCAATTCTATTTAGTTAAAAAAGTCCAAACAAGAGCATGTGAATCATAAAGGAGTGCATGTGAACTGTTGTATTGATTTGCAATTATACAACAAGACGAGTGACTCTTATGAGCCTTCTTTAAGTGAATCAGATTTCAGTGAATTTCAAAACAATGGAGTAAAAACAAGAGCATGTCAGTCAGAAACAAGCGCATGTGAAACTTGTTATTGACTTGCAATAATACAATGGATACTGGATTGGTTTGATTCACAAACAAGTGACTCTTATAAGCCAATTCTTCTTTAGTGAATTAGAATTGAGTGAATTTTACAATCAAATCAAATGGTGCTGAGATGAAAGCATGGTTTAGATTCAGTTGAACTAGGAAGCTTGTCTGTGCTCATCCAGGTATTTGTATAATGTCAAATTCATCTGGTAACTGATATTGTTGCAGATATTTGGCCAATCATACTAGTTGTGTCATCTGAATGAGTTTCTACTTTTTTTTTTTTTTGCAGAATGTGAAAGTTGCCTTCAAATTCAGATTTACAATAGCCAGGGAAAGAAGACAAACTTGCTCACACAAATTATTAACGAAAGTGACACATGACTTGATTAACACCCATTGGTTTTCATGTAAACACTGAACAATATTGACTGTTAACCTAACTAGCGTCCATGACACTGAATTGTTTAATAGGGCTGCACAACATGAATTCATTTGCCACAGTGCTCAGTGTCAGTCCTGCTCTATTATTTTGGAAATCACAGCTTCAGCCGTAGAGACTGTGAGATGCCAGTGTGAGTCTGAAAAACAAGAAGCGAGCCGAGAGGAACGGCCAGGCAGCACCTGCGAAACCCCTGACAGACATCCATGGAATCTGTCTCTGAAGGAAATAATTCAAACGCTGTTTTGTCTCGAGGCTTCATATGTTTTCATGCTCACAGTATGTCCTCAGACAGGCACTCCCTCACTTCAGCAAACAGGCCGTCCATGAACATCTGCCATATTATGTTCAGACAGCCTTAAAATGGCAATGTAATGTTCAAAGCGTGACCAAAGACTACTGAAGCTGCTACACGCTCATATTGTGTAAAACAAATGGTTGAAACATTCCTGAAATGAGCAAACAGTCTTCATTTGTCTGTGTGTAGTTATCAGAACTGCAGGAGGGAAGATTAAACTGTTTTACCTGTTTCTGCGCGGCTTGCTTGATCAGTATTCAAGAAGTATATTCATAACTACATGTTTCAAAGCCTTAGAAACAAAAGAGCAGCTCTTACCAAGGTTGACTTTTCCAGAGGCTGTTCTTTGTTCCCAAACAAGATCCAAATAGAAAAAGTGAAAGCAATTTTTTATTCTCTTTCTTTAAAAAAAGACCTGTTCTAACAAACCTACATTTGGAAAAGAACACTAAAGTGCTTACTTGCTTTGCTTAAAAAAAAATTAATATCACTCTTGCTTGGGCAAAATCAACTAGCCTCACGGTATTTTCTATAATTAACAAGCTGAATCACAGCATTCACCAAAAATTAGTTGTCACTTCTTTGCACGCACTGTCTGTGTTGTTTAAGCACCCGAGTCACTAAAGGAATTATGCAAATAATCTAACTGTGCAAATATTCCCTCATAAAAAACCCTGTGTTGAATACAATTTACATGCCGCAATTCCCCCAGCTTGCAAACTGGTTCTGAGCGCTCAGTTGTGGAGGATGAAGCCGACTAAAAGGCATGCGATCTCTTCTAAATAAAATACTGTTTTCCAGAAGTCTAGCTAACACAATATTTTTTTTCCAACGTTATATTTTGGTTGCAGTGCAACGTTTTAAAAATGTTCAATAAACCAGTTTTGTGATTTAAACAAAAGTGTGATGATACGCAGTTTGCAAATGAGAATTACCAGAAATATACAGTACTGCACTTCAATTTTGTAGCATTTTAGCCACAAATATGAAATGTAGAATTACTACACTTGCTCGACAATGGACCTCTGCTGTGAATGGGTGCCGTCAGAATGAGAGTCCAAACAGCGGATGAAAACATCACAATAATCCACACCACTCCAGTTTATCAATTAATGTCTTATGAAGCCAAAAGATGTGTGTTTGTAATAATCAAATCCATCAAGGCATTTTAACTTTAAATCATTGCCCCTAAATCCATAATCCATAATAATGCTTCCTGCAGTGAAAAAGTTCATCTCCCGTTGTCCTCTCACATCAAAATCCACCCACATATTTGTTTAGAACTGTTTTCACTTGTGCATATTTCTCTCCAGATTCAGACCAGATGATGCTTTCACTAGAAAAAAAAACATTTTATGGATAGAGAACTTATTTTAGCTAAAGCAATGGTTAAAGTAAAAAATAAAAAATAAAACAGAGGGTTGGATTTATTGCAAACATGCAGATTTGCTTCACTAAATGCTTGCTGCTGGACTGGAGTGGTGTGGATTACTTGTGGATCACTGTGATGTTTTTAACCACTCATTCTGACGGCAGCAGTGGTGTAGTCTAGTTTGTTGTAGTGAGTATACTGTGATTTTTTCCTTCCCATGCTCACACTCATCCGTACCAGAGCAGCCTCTCATAAGCACCACCACACTCACTAAACAGGGCTCTACACTTACTTTTGTTTTTAGGAGCACATGTGATGCTAAAAAAAAAAAAAATAGGGGCACAGTAAAAAAAAATCAGGGGCACCTTCTCCTCAATAACAAACATTTGCCTTCCCATTATGAAGTAATATTGGACTCCTTAAAGTGATTTACAGGAGCATTTATTTCTAACTTTAATTGAAGTGTGACCTTTCATATCAAAAAAAAATGTATTTTTATATTTTTTTTTTTAATTAAAACAATGCAATAAGAAGAATAGGTTCCCGATCAAATAAAGTCATTATTAACTAAATTAATTTGCACTACAGAAGAGGCACAGAAGAACACAAAAGTGGCTTGTAGGTATTTACAGAGATTTAATGAGGCTCAGAGGTGGCATGAGTGAAATTAACTTCATACATTCATGTATTAAATATAACATTTTGAATATAGAAATATTCAATGATTTAAATAACTGAAATTATACTTAAAAAATCTAACTAAGACTGCCATTAGGTGGCGGCAAGTTACTGATTTGATCACTGAATCATTAATTAAATTGATTCGTTCGAACGGCTGATTCATTCGGGAACAAAGCAAGTCCCTGCGTCCCAATGAGCATACTATCCACCCTATCTGCCCCAAATAGTATTGAAAATGACTAATATCACATTTAGGATGGATAGTATGCACATTGGAACTCAGGCAGTGACTGTCTTTATGAATGAGTCATTTAATTGACTCACTCGATTCGTTTAAGCACAGATTCATTCATAAACTAAACAACGCTGTGTTTGTGTTGTGAGTTTATTTGAAACTATTTTAGTTGACGAAATAGAGCAAAATAATGCTATACTGTTATATTCAGACAATGTAAATGACTAAATATGAACTTTTTGTTTATTGAAAGCACTCATTGTTCTTATATGCCAACAATCCCCTGCTGTTACAGTTAATGACAAGGTATACTCTACCACGTACCAGGTAACGTTACGATAGCATCGGCCTCGTTTTCTGTACCGCGTAGGATAGTATCAGCCTTCAGGCTCATTTTCTGTCGTTTCTATTATATTAACGTCCCCGTCATCTGATTGCAGCAGCAGCTTCAGGGGCAGGCTTACGAAAGCACTGAAAGGGTGTAGTTCGTTTCATATCTCCTTTATTAGTTCATTTCAAGCTTACCAATAGTCGTCAACAGAAATACAGTGTGATTATCAGAAAGACGGTGCTTCACAACACAGACTGGGTGAATTTATGAATGAACTTGTGAAAGGTCTGTCACAAAACGATGTTGTTACGTATCCGCATGCTTTTTTAAGTGGGTATACGCAAATTCTTGACCTTCCCTAGCGGGTATACGGCGTATACCTGCGTATCACGTCGTAGACTACACCACTGGACGGCACCCATTCACTGCAGAGGTCCATTGGTGAGCAAGTAATGTGGCCTGAGGGTGAGTAAATGTTCTGCAAATTGTCATTTTTCAGGTGAACTATTCCTTTAAGTAGATTTAAAATGCCAGCTTAAAAACATTTTACTACAGCAATAAAACTGATTTAACTGAGACAATTAAAAAATGTAGTGAAAAAAAAACTTTTACATTGTTAAAGAAAAATGCATGTTGTGAAAATGTTGAGGTAACATTTTGTCCCAGGCACCTAATACAACAAATATCTGGGCTATTATAACATGATAAATATGTATTTTCACAATGTTGCAGAAACATTATTATGAGGTATGCATGTCCCCCTAGTCTTATTAGTCCTGGGCAAACGTAACACAAATAGTGAATTCGCCCCACAGTCCTGTAGGAAGATTGGGTGAGCTGAATGTGGCCGACTCAGGCAGTATTTCCAGAATGTGCATTTGGGGAATAGGGAACACGCTGACAGATTGACATCAAGTAAAAAAGTTTCCAAATGAAGTATATTCATACAGCAGCATGTTCAGCAGAGAATCTGATGGCAATAAACCTGAGCCTGTGACAGTCACAGCACATAGAATGTAAATTTAGCTGCAGTACAGACCTACATAGATTGAATGCAGCAGTGCAGCGATCGGGACGGGCGGAGGAATGGGGGCGGGGGGCAGCTCGCTCTCCAATATGTCCTCAGACCTTTATTTACAACATCTCTGCAGTTAGTGCTCAGAATTTGCAGTCTCTCACTCCGACAGCCTTGGCCACCAAACTAATGTGAGCGAAGATGTTGAATAATTTGGAGTGAGTCCTTGGTATCGATAACAGGGTCACCAGAAAAGCTGTTCGGAGAATTGCATTCATCTTGGCCTGCCGTATACCACACTTCATCATGATGCGAGGCAGGATATGGCTTGCAACTGAAGCCTGTCCCAGACCAAATGAAGTCATAAAATACACACCTCGGTGTTGAGGAAGCGCCCTCCCTTTTTTCTTCTTCCTGGAAGCACTGTCTTGTGAGGAAACGTGTTCTTTCCTCCCCATTCTGTCTCCTTCTGTTCTTAATAGAGCACAGCAAGACCTATCAGCATGGTTTTTATGAGTTCACAATGTGATCATACATCCAGAATTGAAACTTCATAAAAGATACATGGGAGAATTTACTCAAAATGACTAGTGTGTGTGTGTGTGTGTGTGTGTGTGTGTGTGTGTGTGTGTGTGTGTGTGTGTGTGTGTGTGTGTGTGTGTGTGTGTGTGTGTGTGTGTGTGTGTGTGTGTGTGTGTGTGTGTGTGTGTGTGTGTGTGTGTGTGTGTGTGTGACCCCCAATTCACTGTGTGTGCATGCATGCAGAATTAGTGCTGAATGTAATTTGAAAGGCCTGAATGTAATTTGAAAGGCCTGGTTCTCCATCTTTTGGGTCTGTTCTGAGTGCTGGAGTAGGAGCATGATGCGTGATCTGCCTTGCTTTTCTAGGAATGTACAGCATCGCTCCGCTGCAATCCAGACACCTGAATCAGCTGTTTGAAATGCCAAAAGTGCATGTGAATGCACAGTGCATCTATTTATATGCCTGTTACAGTGCTTTTCTCCATCATTTGATTTCTTTAAATGCAAAACTTTGTACACAACAGTTATAGTTACATGTTAATTCCAGTCCTCAAATTTGATTGGCTGATCTGATATTGGGGTTTTTCTGTCTGTGAATAAGTGATGGAGATCTATTGTTTTTCTATTTTATTTTACAGAGTTACACCAGTAGGTGGCGACAGCTGATTGTCTTTTATGAATGAATCATTGAATCAACTAATTAGTTCAAAAACACAGACTCAATTCAGAAATGAAAAAAAAAAGTTTTTGAGAGAGTCACTGAATTATTCACTCAATCCATTTATTCAAAAATACAGATGCATTCACAAACGCCTGTGTATTGCTGGATTGGATTATATTGTATCGTTCTAAGTATTTGTTATACTGTATTTATTTATTTACTTAGTTAGAAAGAAATTAATACTTTAACTGATCATGGACAAAATGTGACAGTAAAGACATTTATATTTACTGTACATTGTTAAAAATATTTATTCTTCAAATGAATGTTGTTCCTTCAAATTTTTAATTAATCATAATCCTGAAATCAAATTAACACAGTTTACACTAATAATATTAAATAGCACAACTGTATTCAACAGTGATCATGTTTAAGCAGCAAATGGGCATATTAGACTGATTTGTGAAGGATCATGTGACCCTGAAGAGTAATGATTATGAAAATTCAGATTTTGATCTGAATCTCTTTGATCACAGGAATATAAATCACATTTAAAAATTGATTACAATAAAAAACAGTTACTATTTAAGTATTTCACAGTGTTACTGTTTTACTATATTTTTGATCAAATAAATGCAGCCTTGCTGAAAATAAGAGAATTTCAAAAACATAAAAATGTTTCAGACAGCAAACTTTTAAACGGTACTGTATATGATTCATATAATAATAATAATGCATTTTATTTATAGGCGCCTTTCTTGACACTCAAGGTCACCGTACATCATTGATTCATATAAACAGAATCTGTAGAGCTTGGCTTGTTCGTTTGATGTCCTAAGAAATATAGTATGCTAAAATAGCTTAAGATGCATTTGTTTGCCACTAAAACATCTCGCTTTTTGGCTAAATTCTCAACAAACATTTTTATTTGCCACTGTGTAAGTCATGGGAAATGTCTCAAAGGGAATCTTCCTCTAAACTAACTAGAACATCATCTTACTAATGCAGGATTACTCATTATGACTACATGCCTGTGAGTATGTCGGAGGATATACCACTGATTCCTTCTGAGCGAGTAACACCGAGTCACGAACGGACTTTTGCATCCCAGATTCAACTGCATTACTCTTCCTACATCTGACCTTCCACTTGCATCTCTTGACCACAAGACATGCAGAATTTCTAATCAAGAGGCAGCTTGTGTTGCAGGCAGTGAGAATCCATCATTCTCAAACTGCTATTGATGTGAACGTCAAGTCCAGTGAGAGACCGTCACAGAGAGCAGAACTGCAGATCGCACAACAGAGCACTCAGTGTAATTAGCAGCAGGGCCCTTGCCTCCATCCTATGAAATCACGCTGATGAAACCAGGAGTGACGGTGCACTGAATCTGAAGCACGACCGAGCTGAGATTCGTTTCATGTTGTAATAGTACCGCAGTCCGAAATACAAGCTGGGTTATAATCTCAACAAGGGAACTTGTTAGCAATGTTTACCGTTTGGTCATCTGGGAAGATTATTGTCCACTGAAGTCCACTAATTTCATTATTCTTTTATATACGCAGAGCAATAGATCTTAGTCAGGGTAGATGGCGTTTGTAATTTGATGTGAATGAAAACAAGGTTGCGGAGTCTTTTCAGTAGCTTGTGTTGTAGCAGCATGTTTGATTTTCACAGCCCATGTTTTTTTTTTTTGCTTATTAAGCCAGAATGATATGGAGAGAATGAAATTAAAAGCTAGTTGTATTTAATTAAGCTTAAGGCAAGACACGACAGGGAAAGAAAGAAAACGTTTTTTGATGCATATATTTGGCTCTTTATACGTTCCTTCTCACTAGTGGAAAGAAAACATCCAAAGTATACTTTTAAGTGTTCATTTTATTGCACTTTATCTGTTTGCATCTGTTCATATCATTTGGCTGATTTTATATGGCATTTTATTACTAAAACCGTAAAACGAAATGGAAAAAATCCCCTATATTAGACGTCTTATATGTCACTTTCACTGCTGATTATATTCTGTATAATTTTGTATGTGACGAATAAAACCTTGAATCTTGAATATGTCAACAAAATGAAAAAAAGGGTTTTGAACTTGGCTTTATCCAATGTTCTGATTTCAGTTTTGAAAATGTATTTAAATTTTTTTGCATATCTAATGCATCATTTGCATATATTTCTGAATATTGTAATACAAAGAATTTGTGCAATTAATAATGTAACCAATCAAATAGGGAAGGATGGTGATGTCTGCTATTCACCTGTGGTGTCTCACCTTAAAAAGAGAAACAAGTCACACTGTGGGCATTTGCAAAATATGATGCCATAATTGTAAGATATAAAGTCACAATTATGAGTAAACAAATTTGTAACTGCCACTATTAAAAAAACTGCCAGAGTTTAAAGTCACATTGTAAGATATATTGTAACATTGTGATCATTACTGGATCACTGTAAAAAAAAAAATAAAATAAAAATAATTCTGCTAGGAAATTATCCAGTAATTTTACAGACATTTCTTTTAACCCTAAAACACAACACAATGACATGCAAAATGATTATATAATATTAAATGTTAATTCATGTAGTTAACTGATGTTAACAAATTAAACTGTGACGTGTTACCAATAATCCATAACCTAGTTTGTGATGTATACTCTCAAGAGTGATGAAAACGTAATATTTGAAACTAGCTTGTATCATTCTGAAGGAGTGGGATTCATTACTGTGAAGTGTTTGCTGCTGAATTTTTACTAGAGCACTAATATTGACCTCTGGAAATTAAAAATGAACATAAAACCATCTGAAAAGAGACTACTAATTATTATGACATTGAAGTATGCTGTAACACCAAGGCGTAGATACTATCTGAAAAGTGTGAAAGGCATATGAAGTTTGCTTCCGGTCAGCGGCTCCATGCCAGGAGCAGCTTTGGTCATGAATATTATTTGACATTCACCTGAACTGATTTCCTGAAAGGCGAATGTTGGTACAAGCGCTAAACCATTTATCACCTGTGCTTTCACTCACTGCCAAAGCAACCAGTTGGCAAAGTCTGCTGCTTAGCTTTTAAACTGGTCATTTTATGTGCCCTGCTACCATTTATTGTCCTTTACACTGCAGCCAAGCAAAAAAGCATTTTAAAATATAATGATCATCTCCTGAAACGAACTAATTTAGTCCTTTTTGTGGAACATCATGCAAATCACTCAGTAATGTGTGGTGTGTGTATATATATATATATATATATTTATATGAAAACTTGAAGCTATACATTTTTTGTTTTTTGAAAACTTGCAAAAAAGTCTGTTCACGAGCTGCTCGTGCGATAAACAGATGATTTGTTATTGATTAACAAGACAATTTGCTAGTTTTATTTCCTACAACAGATTGTAGGTAGATATCCACCTCATCCAGCACTCTTTTTGTTTCCATTCTTATAAAATATCTCGTTACTGTTCCAGTTTGAGAAACCACTGCAAACGCTTCAGTGTGTGAGTGAACTGTCCGAATGAATCAAACTGAATCGCAAACCATTTCTAACCTTTTTCAAACCCGTTTGAATCAAAAGAGCGATTGATTCGCGAATCTGGCATTGCTAGTTCTGATTCTAAACAGCTGATAGGAAATATGCATGACTTGATCGCTGAAATATTATCAGAGAAAATGATTTTCAGGTCAATCCCATTGACACACAAGGATTTATCCGTGATATTACTGGAACCCGTGCCCCAAAGTGGTCTAGCGATGCCCATGCTTTTTATCCAGTCTATTTAAGCAGCTTCAAGTCAAACAAGAAATGTTGTACTTCAGCTCTCCGTCATACGAAGCTCGCTGCTAATCACTTGTTCATATATGCCTTTCATTAAAAGCTCAAGTATTGAGTCTTGGACTGCGTTTGCACAGAGAACTCTACATGTATCCTGCCATATGACTCATCAAGTGCTGTTTGATGCTTCCGACTTGATTTTGCGGCACACGGCTTTTGCTCATTCCAACTTCCTGCGTGCTGCATCTGCTTGTAATGCCCTCTGGGAATACAGCTGGGCTGTGGCCTACATGAAACAATACTATGAGAAGCAGCAAGGAAATATTATAAATGGCCAGTTGCATTCTTCTATTTTATTTTAGGAGCCAGTTGCAATTTCATGTTTGCTTCCATTCTATTTAGACTAAGTGCATAATCACCAATCATGCACAACATGTAATCGGTGTGCTTTCATAAACAGCACTCGGTAGGTAAATGAGAGGCTCGTCGTCTAAGCAATCAGCGCCCTCAGAAACACTCATTTGTTTCTTATGTATGAGACACATGGGATGTCGAATGCAGTTGTTGTACTGCAAATGCGTTCTCCAGAGGAAGATGCGGACAAGACAGTCGATGATTCAGAGTTGTCTCGGCTCCCCGGATCCCTTGGCTGCTGACTCTCCTCTCTCGGGCAAGTCAGATCTGTTTGATGGTATTTAGCGGGACAAGCAGATGTCAACCGCTGCTGACCTTGCCAATTATTACCCCGACAGAAAGCTAATGACAGCATTTCTATTCACTCCTGCTGGGGAACCTGAAAGCTGCCATTATGCTCCTTTAATCTATATGCAGAAATGTGCATGTATTCTAATGTCTGACGACCTGATAAAGAAGGGTGTATTCATTGCACGAATGACTCGATTTTGGATGGATTCTTCAGATTGACAACTGGATTATGCAAACTGTCTTTCGTTGAAGCATCAAGGGAGACTGTTTTCAACAGCCTCTTTGGCATTGGTCAGCACAGGGGCGTTTGCTGATCAATGATGTTAATGCAGAAGATGCACAATGCTTGATCTAAGCAGACGGTCAGGTTCATCGATCGGGAGATCGCTCACATGCTCGGTGTCCTGAATCACTGAATCTCTATATAGAGATTATATAGAGTGTGTATATATATAGAGAGAGAGAGCTTTCGAGAGTCCGTGAAATCAAAACCGGACTTTTCTGGCTTTTGGTTCATGTTGGCTTTGAGGTTATCTGTACACTATATGCTTTCGGCTACTGGGTCACGACCCAAAAATTACCTTGCAAACATGGTTTAGATGGAGTTGGAAACAACAGGGGAAAAACACAATATACGATAATAAAACAATTGAAATGCATACTGTAGTTAGGATATAAATAAATAGCCTTATCAACTTTTTTAAAGAGAGTAGAAAGCACTATCCATCAAAGGATGGGCTGTTAATCAATCTATGTGGTGTACATTTATCTGTCATTTGATGGTAGCAGTCAAACGAGGTAGATGCCAACATGGACAGCCTTCATCCAAGATGAAGAACAAAGCTCAAATGCAAAAGATAATACAAACCTAACTAGATTAAATAAAGGTTCACTTGCAGTGAAGGTAAACAAGATTTGTGCCAACCAAAAAATGTTGTGCTGCTGAGTGCATGAAACCATAATTTCAAGACATTAAGAAATAAAACTTTTTATAATGTGGAGTATATACAATTCATGGTAACATGCTTGGCATGTTAAGCCTGAAGTATAATTTGGCTTTTAAACTTATGCTAGAGTATTTGGTATAGTGTGTTTGGTGTAAATGCACACAGTATTTCTGCATGCATACTGCTCCATCTCGCTCACTGTTGTGTCTGCACAGCTTTCAAAGTATACTCAACTGCAGATGAGCATGGATGGATGAGATCGACATGTGCAAAACAAATGCTTTTTTATACTCTATCAGACATCAAAAGGCTGTAAAACTCTCTTTTTTTTCTTTATTCAAAGTTGATTTATACAAGTACATGGAAATTATCCAATGCTTTGTCAATCCTAAAGCAGTGAAAACATTCCTATATTCATCCTATGTGTTCTCTTAAGGTGGGAAAGAAAAACTATGACTATAAACTATGGTTACTATGCTGCACAACTTCTTGTCCAGGCCTTTGTCATTTCTAGGCTGGACTACTGCAATGCTCTTCTGGCTGGACTTCCATCAAACACAATCAAACCTCTACAAATGATTCAGAATGCAGCGGCACGACTGGTCTTCAACGAGCCCAAAAGAGCACATGTTACACCTCTCTTTATCTCCTTGCACTGGGTACCAGTTGCAGCTCGCATCACGTTCAAGACATTGATGCTTGCATATAGAACAACCACAGGCTCAGCACCCACCTACTTCCACTCACTATTACAAATCTACATCCCCTCCAGAAGCGTGAGATCCGCTAGTGGTGCCATCACAGAGAGACACTAAACCACTTTCCAGAACATTTTCATTCACTGTTCCTGGCTGGTGGAATGATCTTCCCACCCCTATCCGGAATGCTGATTCCCTGACAATTCTCAAACGACAGCTGAATCAAATGATTTGCAATCCGCTTTCCTCCTAAGTCCTCATTTGAATCAAATTATTTGGAATACATGCTCCGAAGTCCCGATCGGAATCAAATGATTTGTACAACTGTCAGTAGCCTACAACTATTGGCTTACCTCGCTAGTTTTATGACATTAACTGAAATAAGCAAAATAAGATGTTTCGGCTACAAATAAATACCCATATTTCCATTCCATAATAACATATAACACAAATCTACGAACATATTCAGGTGATGTAACCGGTTTACTGCTAACAAGTGAAAAACTCCATTAATATGACGAGCTGCACCTTAAAATGCATGTTAGATAGAAACATTGTGCATTATGATCGAGTTAGCTCAACACTTATATTTATAGTTTGACCACTGCTATTCAATTGATGACAGTCAAATAGAAAATAAGTTGAAAGCATCCAGTCATCTCACACCACTGAATGTTCAATTTATCAGTATTGTAATAAATGTTTGATAAATTATTGTAAGTCTATATAGAGTGATGGTCAGGGTAAAAAGAGCAAATGGGAGAAGCAGATGAAGACAAAACAGCAAAACAACATAAAAACTTTATCATTCAACTGAATTTATGTTTTAAACACTTCGGCTACCTTACATGTTATTACTCCACACATGCATTAAATGTTCGTCTTTGAAAGCGCACAGTTTTCAAGCGTATTTACTTGAACATCTCGGGTAATATACTACCTGGTCTCATGGTATTTATGTACCTGGGTGCACTTTTTAGCGAGACGCGAAATTTGTACCTAAGGCCCTTTCCCAAATGGAACCTTTTATTCCTTTTCACACAAATTTACAGAGTTTTGATTAATAAAGCGTAATTTCCACACAATTACTTGAAGAATTAAGTTGTGACTTCAAAACAATATTAATATCCTGGGAGATTTGAAAACTGATGCCTTTGAATGTTAGCATCGCATATATCCAGCTTCATATCTATGGGGTTTCATAGATGGTAGGTTTGTTCGGTAGCTCACGGAGTACGGAGACCGAGACGTACTTGAGAGGCGAAGAGTACAAAACAGTTCAAATCTGCATATAAGGAAGTTCAAATGGTATGGTTGCATCAACAAAAACGTTTTTATATCAGTTTTGCATTTGTCAACACTATCGGGTAGGTTTAGGGTTGGGTTTGGTGTTGGGCATATTTCCAACACAATAGAGCATTAATTTTTAGCAACGGTGCCTGGATATTTGAATTCTGAACCGCCGCAATACGTTACTGAAGCAACTTAATAAAAACACAGCAATACGTGCCTATATGAAAATAATACAAATGTGCCAGGGTTCACGTATTGAACCTGTGTTTTAGCACCACTCAGTGGACATTTCTTTTTGAAACTACGGCGAAATCTGCAGTAAGGTACGTAAAAACGGTCTCGCTAAAAAGTGCACAGAGGTACGAATTTTTAATATCAGTGGTATGACCTATTTCAGTTGGGCCCGAAATTACAACAACAATGATTATATGCACATATGATTAATTGTTTGATCAAAATTATTGCTGGGGACAATTTAGTCACCGGATATTGTATATACATTAACTAGTCAGTGAAGTCAGTGTTGTTCTGTGTTATCATGATGTAACGATTGCAGTACCCAATACAGTAGACTGTGGTGCTAGCAATGCAAAGACTATTTGATTAATAGGAAAGGCCTGATTTGAAATGTATACCTTGAAAGCAACATAAGCCTGTAATTTACAATCATGATTTCATTAGCTTTGGATGTATGCACTAAAAATCCACCATGGATATTTTAAAGCTATCTGATATGTATAGTCTTTTAAAACAACTATCTGATCTTGGCTGAACAGTTACAGTATGTCTCTTTTTCACTCAGGACACTTCACTCCTCACACATGAATCCTCCCATACACTATAACTTTAGTTTAGTTCCCAAGGGACGTGTAATTACATTCGTCTCAGACCAACAGTACAAGCAGACAAGACTTATGCATTATTCATCTGCATTCCCTTTGCTGTAGTTCAAATTAGAGGTCATCGTCTAGCAGTGGACGGGGGGATATTACACTAGCCCACTGGAAATAAACTCATACTGTGAAAACTTGCATTTACAAGTACCACCATGTGGTTTAGGTACCTTACAAGGTGTTTTCTGTCCAGTCTCTCTCTCTCTCTCTCTCTCTCTCTCTCTCTCTCTCTCTCTCTCTCTCTCTCTCTCTCTCTCTCTCTCTCTCTCTCTCTCTCTCTCTCTCTCTCTCTCTCTCTCTCTCTCTCTCTCTCTCTCTCTCTCTCTCTCTCTCTCTCTCTCTCTCTCTCTCTCTCTCTCTCTCTCTCTCTCTCTCTCTCTCTCTCTCTCTCTCTCTCTCTCTCTCTCTCTCTCTCTCTCTCTCTCTCTCTCTCTCTCTCTCTCTCTCTCTCTCTCTCTCTCTCTCTCTCTGGCTTACCTGTCATAATCTCCCCACCTTGACACACTGCAGGAACTCTCCCTAATCATTGATTCTGCTGAAGAGGTAGAGTGCTCAATAACTCAGCAGGCTCACCCTAACACCTTAAGAGCACAATTAACGACAGAGACACTCTCATCTCTCTTCTCTAGAATAAAATTGATCATTGACATTCATACGTTGGGTAGTGGAGGCTCGGATATTATCAGTCAAACAGATAGTGGTGTATTACAAATCTGTTGGGCTCTCCATAAACGCACCAAGAAGAAGTGTTGTTATTTGGCCTTATATATATACAGGTGCATCTCAATGAATTAGAATGTCATGGAAAAGTTAATGTATTTCAGTAGTTTGAAGTAAATTGTGAAACTCGTGTACTGAAGTAGTTTAATGGTTCAGTTCAAATTAGAGAATTAGAATTAGAATATGACATTCAGTAGTTTCAGTAAATTTGAAAGTATTGTATTCGTAAATTAAATGCACACAGACTGAAGTAGTTTATGTCTTTGGTTCTTTTATTTGTGATGATTTTGGCTCACATTTTAACAAAAACCCACCCAACTTCATCTCAACAAATTATAATATGGTGACATATCAGCTAATCAACTCAAAACACCTGCAAAGGTTTCCTGAGCGTTAAAATTCTCTCAGTTTGGTTCACTAGGCTACACAATCATGGGGAAGACTGCTGATCTGACAGTTGTCCAGAAGACAATCATTGACACCCTTCACAAGGAGGGTAAGCCATTCACAAAAAGAAGCTGTTCACAGAGTGCTGTATCCAAGCATGTTAACAGAAAGTTGAGTGGAAGGAAAAAGATGCACAACCAACCGAGAGAACCGCAGCCTTATGAGGATTAACATAATTACACAAATATTTTCTGATAATATATTCGCAATTTACTTTGGTGCTATGCCAATTATTTAATTTTGCAAATAATTATTTATTTTGTTCTCAATGTATTATCACACAATCACATTTAATATTTTAGCTGCCTTTATGATTTAAGAAAGTAAATCATAAATACCTTGCAAACATCATAATAGTTGGGGGTCCTTGGTCTCAAAATCAAAACCATTTATGACAATTATGACAAATCTCAAAATCATTTATGACAATTATGACAAATTTCAAAATCATTTATGACAATTAATTCATTCTAAAGCCTTTGCATTACAGGAAAACAGTTAATATAGCAAATCTAACTGGAAATATCATTGGCTACTAATGACGTCAGATGGGCCCCCGTGATAAAAGTGTCCCAAGTGGCCCCTGCCTCAGATTTTCAGATTCCCTGTGATCACCCCAAGCGGTCATATTCAGAGGTCTTTGCAACCTCAAAACACGCATCACTTGTATTATTTTTGAAATAGGACAGTGCTCATTTCAAGGGCAGTCAATGCTGGGACGTAACACGCTGTGGCAGTAAAGCACCAGCCCTGCGATTTATCAGTCTGGCTTAATTAAGGAGATTGCAAAATGTGGTTCCCTGTGCGAATATGAACAAATGCAGCTTTTAATGTGATTGCCGGAGGTGGTTGTGCCATCAGTCAAGGTTAAGGCTGGTTGCGGTCAGTGAGAGGTTTCATAGCCGTCTTAAGCGTGCGACAACAGTACATGTGGATGCTTTGAAATATCACCTGTTAAAATTAATGAGCCAGCTCTCCTCCCTTCATATGCATGAGATACTTCTGAAGACATGATGGCACTACTGCGTCGGATTACAAGACGCACACTCTCACGTCCAATACAGAATGCGGTAATTTACTCTGGCAAGTTGGTAGAATCATTCATAAGCCACTCGGTTAACACATAAATGAATTTGTCAGAACAGACAAATAATCTTGCATCGGCTTCTGCCGATTTGTCACACGGCATCAGCGACACGCGCTCCCTCTGATCATTTTGAGCCCGATGAGAACCAGAGGATGTGCTCTTTCACTCCAGAGACAGGTGGATTTATCACCCCCATAACAAATGCTAGACACATAATTCCCCTAAAACTGAAGCCAGATGGAGGAAGAATTCATAACTAGCAAATCGACTCTGCTCCGTTTCTGCAGCAGGGTGTTTCTTCTAAAGATGCAGCAGTGAGGGTTGAAAAATTGCTGACAGTTCCCAGAATCGGCATGTGTGACCTTCGAACATTGGCTCTCCAGCGTGTCCTTGCTCCTGGACGCGTGATCCCGAGCACAGGTGTGCCCATTCAGCATGAATGATCAACGTTATGTGCCATGCTGTCGTATACAGAGACTGAATGTGTTTCCCAGTTGCTAAAATGGCCCTGTTTTAATATGATCAGGATAGACAGAAAGCGGGGGAACACAGACTGAAGTAGTTTAAGTCTTTGGCTTTTAATTGTGATGATTTTGAACAAAATGACATCTCCTGCATTTTTACTGATGGATATTGTGATAGTTCCTGCTCACTTTCAATGGTATGTAAATACAGGCTCATTTTGCTTGTCTGGCAATCAAATTGGAAGCCAGAATGCTTTTGCAGTGGTGGACCAAAGTTCATTGGTATGAAGTTCCAGTAATTCAATCCTCATCAGCATCTTTTGTGAAACTTGTGCATTGACAAATAAATGTAATTTTGCTTGACACACAGACTGAATGCTTGGTAGTTGTATGATTGTCTTTGGACAACTTCTCAGCAGTTTCCCATGATTGTGTAGCCTGTGATGAGAGACCATTTTGGCTCAGGAAACCTTTGCATTTAACCTTTGCATGTCACCATATTCTAATTTGTTGAGATGGTGAATTGGTGGGTTTTTGTTAATATTTGAGCCAAAATTCATCACAATTAAAATCACTTAAACTACTTCAGTCTGTGTGCATTTAATTTATTTAGTTTCACAATTTGAGTTGAATTACTGAAATAATTAACTTTTCCATGACATTCTAATTATTGAGATGCACCTGTATGTACACTTAAAAATAGAGGTTGTTCTTGGCATTGATGGTTCCATGAAGAACATTTAACATCCATGGAAACCGCTCCACTGAATAAATGGTTCTTTATAGCGGAAGGTTATTTTGGAACCTTTGTTTATGTAGGAATAATTCACCCATGAACATTTGCTGAAAATCTACTCACCCTCAGTGAGATGATGATGAGTTTGTTTCTTCATCAGAACAGGTTTGGAGAAATGTAGCATTACATCACTTGTTCACCAATGGATCCTCTGCAGTGAATGGGTGCCGTCAGAATGAGAGTCTGAACAGCTGATAAAAACTTCACAATAATCCACATGACTCCAGTCCATCAAAAAAGGTCTTGTGAAGTGAAAAGTTGCATGTTTGTAAGAAACAAATCCATTTATATAAATCCATAATATTACTCTCTCCACTAAAAAGACTGAATCAGGAGAGAAGTATGCACAGATCAAGCACTGTTTACAAGAGAAAACAGACCGAAACACATCTAAACAAATATGTCTGTGTATTTTGATGTTAGAAGACAACAGAAAATGGGCTTTTTCACCTAGAGGAAGCATTATGGATTATGGACTGGCGACGGTTTACAGTTAAAACGCTTTCATGATAAATTATTTATCATAAACATTATCTGTTCTAATAAAGAAACAAACTCATCTACATCTTGAATTGCCTATGAGTGAGTACATTTTCAACAAATATTTATTGGGTTAACTATTGCCTTAAGAGTGTAGGTCAGTCTGAAACCAGCTGTAAAGAATAGCATACCGCTAAAGGTCAGTAAGTCACATCACTCTCTTCACATTATTTACCAGTTTAATGAATAGGCTGTAAATGCAAGCAGAAGATGTTTTCATTGCTGCTGAACCACATGTATAGAGATGATTACCAGCAAGTTGTTTCATCAAAAGAGAGATAATATGAGCATGCTACGTTGAACTTATGAGTTTGTGCAGCCTTTGTGTCTCCTACTTAAAAAAGCTTCTCATTTATGAAGCATACAACACATTTTCATCTTTTCATTTCATGGCCTTTCCAGAGGAAACACATCCTTGATTGCACTGAGAATGTTCCCCGTGTTTGCTACATAAAACTCTATTGGGCCGTGTAAGGCTCAGGACCGTCGTAAGTCATTTTGATTAAGTCGTAGTGATTTGCTGGCCGCTACAGATGCCTACTTTTCATTTAGGTAGAGAGGTGGGCTTGGGCTTACGGAAATGCCTTAACAATATTCACAACACAGCAGCCTGACTAATTCATCAGTTATAGTAGATACTAAATAGTACAATATCTGCATCGATACATGCGTACAGAATTTATAGGCATTGTGTTTTCATAAATCACAGTATAATTATTGTATAAAAATAATAAAAAAAATGCAATAAGATCATCTGTCTGTTGACATGGCTGATAATGAGGATACATTTTTATTGAGATGTAGAGAACATGTATTCAGATTTGCATTTATATATTTAGGATTTAGGATATATTAAGAATTATAACTTTATTTACTCAATATTTATAAATATGCATTCCGATTTTGTTTAGTCAGAATTATAACTATACTGTATTTACAATTTCCATTCACGTATTCAAAATTATAGCTATATTTTTGGATTTGCTTCTACATATTCAGACTTGAGATATATTCAGATTATGCATAAACTCACAGGCCACTTTATTAGGTACACCTGTTCAATTGCTTGGTAACACAAATTGCTAATCAGCCAATCACATGGCAGCAACTCAATGCATTTAGGCATCTAGATGTGGTGAAGACGACTTGCTGAAGTTCAAACCGAGCATCAGAATGGGGAAGAAAGGGGATTTAAGTGACTTTGAACGTGGAATGGTTGTTGGTGCCAGACGACTGGTCTGAGTATTTCAGAAACTGCTGATCTACTGGGATTTTCACGCACAACCATCTCTAGGGTTTACAGAGAATGGTCCGAAAAAGAGAAAATATCCAGTGAGCGGCAGTTGTGTGGACGAAAATGCCTTGTTGATGTCAGAGGTCAGAGGAGAATGGACTGGTTAGAGATGATAGAAAGGCAACAGTAACTCAAATAACCACTCGTTACAACCAAGGTATGCAGAATACCATCTCTGAACACACAACACGTCGAACCCTGAAGCAGATGGGCTCCAGCAGCAGAAGACCACACCGGGTGCCGCTCCGGTCAGATAAGAACAGGACACGGAGGATACAATTCACACAGGATCACCAAAATTGGACAATAGAAGATTGGAAAAACATTGCCTGGTCTGATGAGTCTTGATTTCTGCTGCGACATTCAGATGGTAGGGTCAGAATTTGGTGTAAAGAACATGAAAGCATGGATCCATCCTGCCTTGTCTCAACGGTTCAGGCTGGTGGTGGTGGTGTAATGGTGTGGGGGATATTTTCTTGGCACACTTTGGGCCCCTTAGTACCAATTGAGCATCGTTTAAACACCACAGTCTACCTGAGTATTGTTGCTGACCATGTCCATCCCTTTATGACTGTGTGCATCTCTGAGCAGGTCACCATGTCAAAGCTCATCATCTCAGACTGTTTCTTGAACATGACAATGAGTTCACCTCAAATGGCCTCCACAGTCACCAGATCTCAATCCAATAGAGCACCTTTGGGATGTGGTGGAAGGACATCATGGATGTGCAGCCGACAAATACAGCACTGCGATATCATCGGACCAAAATCTCTGAGGAACGTTTCCAACACCTTGTTGAACATGCCAAAGAATTAAGGCAGTTCTGAAGGCAAAAGGGGTCCAACCCGGTACTAGCACGGTGTACCTAATAAAGTGGCCAGTGAGTGTGTATATATTAATATATTACACTTTGTATCTATACATTCAGACTTTTATCTCTATATTCCAAGAATTATAACTACATGATTTACATTTACTATTTACTGTATATATTCATAATTAGAACTACATACTCACTACACTATATATATATTATATTCAGATTTTACTTAAGAGTTATAACAATATAGTCTGCTATATTCAGACTTATAACTACATATTCAGATTTACTTCTAGATATTCAGGTTTTACATTTTATATTTTATTTATATATCCAGACTTATCTATATTCCAGTTTTCATTTATATATTCAGACATGTAATATATACATTCAGATTTACATATATGCATACATGTGTGGGTGTATTAAAAAAATGATACAGGCTAATGATCACTACTGACGCATTTAGCACTATTGAAAGTTCATTTCTAAAGTAAAGTAATCTCACATTGTATGCCTACCCAGATACATAAGAGAGATTCAAAATAAATACAGTATGTGTTATTGGGGTACTCCATGGCCCGTGGTTTGGGAAATACTGATCTAGATGATTCAGTCAGCTCATTCATCTCCCACTGACGGAGATGTGAGACGAAAGTAAGAGCTTTCTGTGCCTGAACAATAAGGGACGGTGTTTGCAAAGCACCATTGAAAATCGACATTCGTCACACTGATCATATGAAACCAGCTGGATTAAATTAGCAGCATTTTCTGATTAGATAACAATTAGATATGTTAATTCAGTGCTTAGATACAGTATATTTTAGACGTTTAGTCACTGGTCTCCGACTAATGTGGTTTTATGATTTCTTTTACTGATAGATCAATGCCAGAATGGGGAAAAAAGTGCAAGAATCTGTTATTTTAATCATATATTAAATGATCTGGCTCTCCGGTGCGGCACAACACAGGCATGTGAATGGAAATAAACATTTAAAGCTGTGTGTTTTTTGGATTAATTCTGTCATTGTGTCAGCTTGTTCAGCATGTAATGCTTGCGTTAGCAATTTTGCATGGTAAATAACTTTTTAATCTTAACCTCCTATTCAAAGGTTTAAATACAGTATTCAAAGCAGCCAGAACTGACAGTATTGAATTCTGTCAGTGTTTTGGCCCACTTACAACAATGTCAGTGGGAACAATGCAGAACGGGCGAATCTACCTCCGTCTCAGCCGCTGTGTTGTTGATGTCTTTAATCACTTCTTTCTGTTTGTGTTGTCACGGATAACAAATTTAACTGAATTTCTAGACTCTTTATTCATCGTGAACATATTAGAGCTGTCAAGGTGTTATAGTTTGACCGAGATATACAGAGCATATATGAGTCACAATTCTGTAAAAACATATATCAGTCTGTATTTGATCACAGATCCAAACTGATCCAGTGAATTCTTCTGTGCTTAAACAACACTTTTAGATATAATACATTATATAACATTTAATGAAACAAGTCCAGCTTTACTTTGTATCAAAATAAGAGGCTATGTCTTTCTCAGGTATCGTATTCATTAGTAGAAAGACAATGATGCTGACTGTTACACTGTGACAGTGTTTATTCGAAACACATGTTTGTTAGGATTACGTCATGTCTGTTTTTACAGCAGCTTTGTGCAGGCAAACATCGTGCTTGTTATTATGCCTGCAGTGAAGTGACATTGAGCTGCACTCCTGATGTGTGTTCAGGGGAGGCTGGGGCAAGTTGTCACATGGGATATATCTCAGTAACTACATATTTGACTCATATGTCCAATTACACCAATGTATGTTTTCTCTAGCGAAGAGTTTGTGATTTTGTTATAAATGTCTAGTTCAAAGCCCTTTGAAATTAGATTTTTGTGAATTCTGTCTTCTAGATTAGAATTATGAAGCCTGTTTTTGTATGTTTTGTTTGGCAAGCTTATAGCTCATTGTAATCATCTAGTTAATTGTAATCATATGAAATCTGTGTTCTCTCTCCCTTTTTAACATGATATATGTCATTATTCACTAGTGTATTGAAAATGTGCAGTTTTATACACCACTTCCAGATAACTGTTAAAATTCACATGTAATTTTTTAACTCTTGGAATGCTGTACCTGGAATGTTGTGTTGATAAAAATAAAAGAACATTTGCTAACCTTAATGTGTTCTATTAGAAACTAAATACATTTAGTTGAAGATACACTTAAGGATCATTGCACTAACCTTTAATTCTGTTAACATTCAAGAACCTGGACATTGTAACATTTTTGGAATGTTCCTAGACTGTTGAGTTCCCATAGAATTAGGTGGAAAGAACATTGCATGAACACCATGCTAACATTAAATAACGTTCTACCAACATAGCTGGAATATCATTATACTGATTTTTGGCTTTAGTTATACAGTGGGGCAAATAAGTATTTGATACACTGCCGATTTTTCAAGGTTTCCCACTTACAAAGAATGGAGAGAGCTGTAATTTTCATCATAGGTACACCTCAACTTGTGAGAGACAGAATCTAAAAAATAAAAAATCCAGAAAATCACATTGTATGATTTTTAAATAATTAATTTCCATTTTATTGCATGAAATAAGTATTTGATACAATAGAAAAATAGAACTTAATATTTGGTACAGACACCTTTGTTTACAATTCCAGAGGTCAGACGTTTCGTGTAGTTCTGGACCAGGTTTGCACACACTGCAGCAGGGATTTCGGCCCACTCCTCCATACAGGTCTTCTCCAGATCTTTCAGGTTTTGGGGAGTTTCAGCTCCCTCCATAGATTTTCTATTGGGTTCAAGTCTGGACACTGGCTAGGCCACTCCAGGACCTTGAAATGCTTCTTACGGAGCCACTCCTTAGTTGCCCTTGCTGTGTGTTTGGGGTCATTGTCATGCTGGAAGACCCAGCCACGACCCATCTTCAATGCTCTTTCTGAGGGAAGGAGGTTGTTGGCCAAAATCTCGCGATACATGGACACATCGATCCTCCCCTCAATACGGTGCAGTCGTCCTGTCCCCTTTACAGAAAAGCACCCCCAAAGCATGATGTTTCCACCCCCATGCTTCACGGTTGGGATGGTGTTCTTGGGATTGTACTCATCCTTCTTCTTCCTCCAAACACGGCGAGTGGAGTTTATACCAAAAGAGTTCTATTTTGGTCTCATCTGACCATATGACCTTCTCCCATGCCTCCTCTGGATCATCCAGATGGTCTTTGGCAAACTTCAGACGGGCCTGGACATGTGCTGGCTTGAGCAGGGGGACCTTGCGCAGGATTTTAATCCATGACGGTGTAGTGTGTTACTAATGGTAACCGTTGAGACTATGGTCCCAGCGAGTTCAAACAGGTGCAATTAATACAGGTAATGAGTGGAGGATAGGAGGGCTTCTTAAGACAAACTAACAGGTCTGTGAGAGCCAGAATTCTTGCTGGTTGGTAGGTGATCAAATACTTATTTCATGCAATAAAATGGAAGTTAATTATTTAAAAATCATACAATGATTTTCTGGATTTTTTTTTTTGTTGATTCTGTCTCTCATAGTTGAGGTGTACCTACGATGAAAATGACAGATCTCTCCATTATTTGTAAGTGGGAAAACTTGAACAATCGGCAGTGTATCAAATACTTATTTGCCCCACTGTAGAGTTAGGTGAACTTAAAGGGATAGTTCACCCCAAAATGAAAATGCTGTCATCATTTGTTCACCCTCAAGTAGTTCCAAACCTGTATGAATGTCTTTGTTCTGCTGAACACAAAGGAAGATATTCTGAAGAAAGTGGGAAACAGAGCAGTTTTTTCCTACTATGGAAGTCAATGGTGCCCCAAAACAGCCTGGTAACAAACTTTCTTCAAATTATCTTCCTTTGTGTTTGGCGGAACAAAGAAATTAATACAGGTTTGGAACTACTTGAGGGTGAACAAATGATGACAGCATTTTCATTTTTGGGTGAACTGTCCCTTTAAAAGCATTTGTTGAGAGCAAGTTATTACACGTGCTTATTTTTTTCTCAGTTTTGTTGGGATACTTGTTTTTGTTTCATAATTGTTATAATGTTTATATTTTGCTGAAAGCGTAAAAGGCTATTTGTGGAAGATTTTGTACTTGGTTGACATGCCATGCAAAAGGTGAATGTTAAGGTTAAAAATGAGTTATTGATTATACTTCTGTTGCCAAGATTTTAGTGTTGTTGAGTAAAAATAAACAAACAAAACCTAGTTACTTTTTGAGGTACAGTCTCTTCAACAATCTAATAAACATTATAATTGGTTGGTCAGAATACCCCAGAGGCACTGCAGCTCTTTGTCATCCAATGTCTTTTTGTAGTATGTTTCTGAAAACTGCCATACGTAAATACATATACTGCCCCAAAACAGCGTCCAGCATATGGCAGTGCCCATCTCCAATCCGAGGAGGGGCATTTGTCTGGAGTGTCGTTCAGACCAATGACAGCAGCATGTGGGCGTGTGTTGAGAGTGTGTGAGGTGCTTTTTGAGTTTAGTAAATGACTGCAGCAAGAAATGCTGTGCGGCTTATGAGCGATGGAACAGGCTCTGTGTGCCGAAATATCAACGTTTCAGGCTTTTCTGACGAGGATTCAAGAAAAACGTTGAAACCCAAAATGAGCAGCGTCTCCTAACTGGACCAGACAATGGACGTAGCTTCATGCAGCAGTAACAATTCACCCCTGGGAAACAAGTACGTACTAAATCAGACTAGCTCAGCCAGAGGTAGCTAAAACTAACGCGGGGCTCGAAAGCGGCACATATCTTCATTGGGATGCGTGGAGGAAACGAGCAGACGCGTTTGTGTATTTTCCCAGTGACTTAGGAGACGTTCCGGTGCTCCGAGGAGATATAGTGCATACTTTCGGTTGTTTTGAATGTTTGCGATGGAGCGTCTTTGAATATTATACATCTAATGCTGCTGTGGATCGTCCGGAATGAACATCTGAATTTATCTCCGAGTTTTTTCACAGCGCTGTTTCTTCCACCTGCAATTCCGCGACCGCGTGAAACAGGAGCTCCGCTTCACCTACACAGCATCTGTCGGGGAAATGACCAGCTCGTCTGCATGCTCCTGAGATTTGTTTGGCCTTTTGGGGAATCTGAAACAAGCAAAGGACGAATTGTTCACCTCAGAAGTGAGAGAAGAGGGAATTGTAGGGTGCACCGAGCTGTAGCTAACTACATCCACTCATCTCCAACCTGACACAATGTTCGCACTCGGGATTTATTTGTGGGAAACTATTGTATTTTTCAGGTACGTATCGCGCTGTTTTGATGCTAGAGTGTTTCTTTTTTACTCTAACATGCTATTTTGTTCTGTTGCTGCCTATGGAGAGGTGGTGTCTTTACTTTTGCTGAGGATGTTGTATTTAGGAAAAAGGCTACGATCATTTCAAGTAGTAGTAATTATTGACTCGTTGGCCTGCTAATTCATCTACTGTAATCATGTCTGCTAATTAAAAACAAACTAAGTCATAATTCCGTGTCATTCAGCTATCCGAGTCAGAAATGGCAAGGATTCCCTTTAAAAACCGGCTAAACAGCGAGCACTAGTGGCGATTAGACGAATAGAAAGTTATCAACAGGCATATGAAGGCAACTCAGTGCCCATAATGAACTGGGCAGTGTTATTAAAAAGTTTGTTTCAGCAGAATTATGTACAGATTTACTTTTAATAAATAGTAATTTCTGTCAATATTGTTCTGAGATTCGCCTTGCGTTGCTCAAATGGTCTTTTTGTCAACACTGACGTGACGTCGTAGTTAGAGATATAGTCAACTGTCACAACGACTAAATAAAGCACTAACATTATTTTTATAATGTGTTTGGGATGTCTAAAATCTATAATAATGTGTAAATCGTGATACATAATGACAATGTTTATGTTTTGTTGCGGTAGACAACGATCGGGAAGCTGTTGCTATGTTACGTCATAGCGGAGTTGCGAACTTTTGTTGTTGATGTTAATTAAAATAAATAATTATGTAAAAAAACAATCCTACTTTTAATACCCCAACCTAATTAGCGGGTCAGAACCTTTAACCCTTAATAATTCCTACTCTAAATGAAAATATTTATTTATTTATAAATAATATGTATTTCTTTATCTAGCCTATTTATCTATCTATCATCCATTCTATCAATCCATTTATTTTCTATCCATTCTCATTCATTAATTAATTCAAGGAACAATGCATTAAATGACAGTTAGTTATATGACAAGAAAGTGTAGGCCTCTAAAAATCGAACAGCATGTTTGCAGATTTATTCATTATTACAGTTTAATTAAAAAGGAAATCTTGATTTGATAGATGCAATTTCAGGCACTAGGTTAATGATCCACATATGGATTGCTGATTATCTCAAATGTAAGAATCCTTTAACAATAACCGTATCACAGAAGGATTCACCTTATCTAGCCGGTGGTTTGCAGTAATTACTTTGCCTTCTGTGGCCAGTGTTTAGTTAATGAACTAGAATCAGGATATTGCAGTCTCAGCTCTTGCTGCTGAACTTTGGAGAGCCTGTTAATTGATATCTCTTTCCCCGTCTCAGCCTACACCCCAACCTCATTTCACATGCAGACTTATTACTAGACATTGATCACTCTGTCAACGCTAATGCCACTGACGAATACAAATTGTACACAATTTGCTCCATGATTTGCATCTCTCTAATTGATTTCCATATTAGCCTGCACATTTTCCATGCGGCAGTTGTCACGTGAGAGTCTGCCGTGTGCATGTCACTGAGGCATAGCTATTAAAATACAGCACATGCATAAAGCAGATAGGATGTTATGTCATCACACTATCACGTTAAAATATGCAGGTAAAGCCATGATGAATGGCTAATCCAATTAACGGCAGAGGCAGCGGTGTGCATGTAGTTTATCTGCACTGTGAAAAATGTGGTAACATCTATATTAATTGGTTTAAGACAAAAACATTATTTAATACGACTAAATATTCCTCAATTTAGCATAACGAAAGCAACATATTACAAAATAGCTACTTAAAGTATTACAAGATATAAAAAGATTCGATAAAACGTCCTAATAATGCAAAATACTCAAAAAAATTATATATTTAATAATACAAATATAATTTAATATTTACAATAAGAAATATAAAACAATATTTAATATTCTAAAATGTCTGAAGAAACTGTAGTTTCAGTACAAAATAAATAAAAGTTAAAAATGTATATTGTGAAATCCCATTAAAATAAAAAATAAATAAATGCTAGGTTTGTAGGTTGTTAGAACGGAGTCAGAAAAAATATCAAATGAACCCAAACAAGGACTTGTCTTTAGTGCTGTGCCAATGACGCTCTGTTGCCTGTCATTTTAATTCAATTTAATTTTTACAATGTCATCTCGTCTGGTTTGCATGAAGACCCAGATGTGCCCTGCACTCACTTTGAAAGTGTAGTTGCATTGTTTTGGGACATTACTGCATATTCTTTTTCTGTTCAGCAGCGATTTAAAAATTGCACTTGCCTCAAGGGTTAATATCTGCTAATAGAGATTAGTATCAGAGTTTAGTTTCGGTCTCTCTGGTAATTATATATGCACAGGTAGTGACCAGCAATGAAACAAGCAGATGCATAAATGCTCTCAATTTTGAGCTCTGCTTTACAGCTCTTTACTGATTGTCTGGAAGTAATGAGGTGAAGGACGGCTAGCTCAATATCTGAAGATAAAGCCTATAAATAGTCATCTTTGTAAACATTATTTTTAATGCATCATTAATAATCCAAGACAAGATGGTACCACAAATAGCACTGACACGTCACTAGCCATACTCCTTTTGGTTTTGGATCCACCACCTTTAATTGTTGTATTTGTATAGGTTTGTTGTATACGTGAAAATGATTTGAAGAGCAAGTATTTTAGGCTTATTGTGATATGTTCTCTTCTGTCCTTCAGTTTTGAAACACACTGACAAATTAAGAGCGGCTTGAAGACATGGCATTTTGGTGCCAGAGAGGCCTTTGATTTCTGGAGTGTTACAAGATCAATAAGGATTGTGTTCATCAGTGGTCCTAAGAACATAATGAGCTACACTTAGGGCTAATGATTGGATGCTCACATTAAAGCATGCAGGTCTCGGGGTCGTTTGCATGTGTTTTCTGGCAGGATGCTCTGCTTTGGTTCCTGCTGCATCAGCAGAAGGATCAGGCCCTCTCCAATGCCTCGACCAGCATCGATCAAGGTTCATTTGTTCAGCGCTGCCTTGATTAGTGAGACCATTCATTACTAAAGACGCAGTCTAAAACCCACATTACGTATCCAGCTTACTCCGTCCTTTGTCAGCTATGGTTGTGATGAGATAGGGAAGCAAAACTAATAGAGACTATATCCTCAGATTTCACACTGTCACACTGATTGTTTTCAATGGCGCGTTCATGTAAAGAGCCTATAGTGACAGAGAATGGCTCTGGAAGAGACTCGATAATCTGACACGCTGTGACTAATCTTATTATTTTTGCATTTCAACATTTTACAGTAAACACAAAGGAATGTGTTTCTCACAATGAGCGAATTCACACGTTTTATTTATATTATATATATGTTAATATTTGACTTCAGTTTTAAAAAATAAATTGGGTCTGCTCTCTCCTTTTTTGTTTTAGGTAATAAAACAGGCTTTGGGTTATAAAAACAGAAATACTGTGAAATATTACAATTTAAAATAACTTTTCTAATAAAATGTTATTTATTCCTGTGATACAAAGCCTTTACTCCAGTCTTCAGTGTCACATGATCCTTCATAAATAAATCTAATATGCTGATTTGCTGCTCAAGAAGCATTTATTATTATTATCATCATTATTAACATTGAAAACAGTTGTGCTGCTTACTTTTTTATTTCTGTTTTTGTGGGAACCATGATTTTTTTTTTCTGGATTTTTTTAATAAATGAAATGTTAAAAAAAAAAAAGTAATTTGAAATATAATTCTTTATTAAATTATTTTTACATATTTATTTTCTACACCTGTATCAACAGAGTTGAGCTGTTGGGTTTTTATTGCAGGGTTATTATAGTAAACTAAAACCATAAAAAAGTTACTTGAAATTAATTAATAATAAAAAAGCTTCATTGCAGCTAGTTGACAAGGCAGCATTTCTCGTTTTCTCAACTCAATGTACTAAAATAACTAAGAATAAATGAATACAAACTAAATGGACATTTTAAACACAAAAACTAATAAAAATGACAAACAAAAAAACATCACTGAACGTTTACCGCAAATTAACATGAAAGCAAAAAAATATAAACAAATCTATTTCAAAATAATAAAAGCTGTAATAGAATCTCAATGATACTAAAATGGATCCGCTTTATTGCTTTTATTTATTTTATCACTTTTATTTGATAAATAGCATGTGAAAAAACAGCATGTGTTGAAATGAAAGAGTTTGGTTAAAATTGATTAATGTGTTAGTTATGTGTTTTTAGGAAAAATCATGCATTTATTTCCTCTAAAAGAGAGATGTGGAGCAGCACTTCCAAGAGAAGTTTTTCCTATGATGGATCCGCATTTAAATACCAAACACTTCTCCAGTTGAATAGTTACCCGACACCAGTAAATGTTAATGAGCAGAGAGAATAATGACGTGCAAGAACAGAAAAAGCCTGACTATTGGTTACTTCGAAAACAAAGGATAGCTGGTGACGCAGAAAGTCAAGGGCTATGAAAGAATAATGGATATGCTGCCAAAACAGTTAGACTGGATTCAGTGGCTGGTTAAGAAAATGGAGCAATTCCCCACAAAGAAAGACCCATGAAATTGGCAAGAAGAGGACCATGTCTCAAGGACTTAGATGAAATCAATATACCACAGGCTATTTTATGATTATTATCCTACATTTTTGTCAGACACACTGATGCTGTAGATTACAAAAAAATGTCCTTTGTTCCTGTGAGTCTTCTGCTGTGTGTGGGAGGACCTGAACAAGTCAATACATATTAAAGTCCATCATGTAGGGCAGATAAAGAGCCCTATGGAGGACGCACTTAAAAATGCAACTAATCAGCACTAAAAAGCCCGTGGGATGTTCTCATGTGATTCGCAGGCCGGTTAGTGACCTGACATTTAGTGTGAACTCGGGTTACACTGAGGTGTCAAAGCAACAGACATGCACCCTATGATCACTAATTAAGGTCTAACAGCTTCCAATGCTAATGAAGACACAGATACTCGTGTATGATGAGGTCTCGGTTCATTTCCATGTTCACAGCTCTTTCATGGATGCGTCTTTGCACTAGAGTGAATGAACTTTAAATCCAAAGCTAATTTTGTATTAATTGTTTCGTTTTGAAAATGACAGCATATATTTACAACACATTTACATTTAATCGTGTAACAGACGCATTTATCCAAAGCGACTTACAAATGAGGATAACAGAATCAATCAAAACAACAAAAAAGCAATAATATGTAAGTGCTGTGACAAGTCCCGGTTAGTCTAACGCAGTACACGTAGCACGTTTTTTAAATTAAATAAAACGAATGAAGAGAAGATAGAATAGAGCTAGTGTTTGAGGGTCAAGTTATTATTATTTTATGTAATACATAAAAAGAAAACAAGTAGATCGAATAGAAATTGAATAGAGAGTGCTAGTGTTAGAAGGTCCATTTCTGGGGTCTGAGGGGGTTTTGGGGTCCTGGAGAAGTTTCGATACACCCTGACATTTGTGCTTTTTTCAGTTTCTTAAAAACATGGCAAAGGTCTGATTACACTGTAATCCGCACAAACTGGGCTACAATAATATGCAAGCAACATGTATGTAAAATGTGTATTTCTGAGAAAATAAAGAGAATAAAATAGATTGAACAGAAATAAAATAGGGGGTGCCAATGTTAGAGGATCAAGGTTTTTAAATATATAATAAAAGAAAACAAAAAAGTAGATGGAACAGAAATAGAATAGAGTGCAAGTGTTAGAGGGTCAAATTTGTATAATAAATTGAAACAAGTAGATTGAATAGAAATATAATTGAGAGTGCAAGTATTAGAAGGTCAATTTTTTATAAATAAAAAGAAAACAAGTAGATGAACAGAAATAGAATAGAGTGCAAGTGTTAGAGGGTCAAATTTGTATAATAAATAGACAACAAGTAGATTGAATAGAAATAGAATAGAGTGCAAGTGTTAGAGGGTCAAATTTGTATAATAAATAGACAACAAGTAGATTGAATAGAAATAGAATAGAGTGCAAGTGTTAGAGGGTCAAATTTGTATAATAAATAGACAACAAGTAGATTGAATATAAATAGAGTGCAAGTGTTAGAGGGTCAAATTTGTATAATAAATAGACAACAAGTAGATTGAATAGAAATAGAATAGAGTGCAAGTGTTAGAGGGTCAAATTTGTATAATAAATAGACAACAAGTAGATTGAATAGAAATAGAATAGAGTGCAAGTGTTAGAGGGTCAAATAAATAACAAGTAGAATAATAGAAATAGAATAGAGTGCAAGTGTTAGAGGGTCAATAGAAAAAGAATAGAGTGCCAGTGTTAGAGGGTCAAGTTTTTTTTAAATAAAACAGAGTGCAAGTGTTAGAGGGTCAGTGCAAGTGTTAGAGGGTCAATTTTTATAATAAAAGAAAAAGAAAAAATAGAATAGAGTGCAAGTGTTAGAGGGTCAAGAATAAAGAATAATAGAATAGAGTGCAAGTGTTAGAGGGTCAAGTTTTTTTAATAAAAAGAGAAGTAGATATAGAAATAGAATAGAGTGCAAGTGTTAGAGGGTCAAGTTTTTATAAATAAAAAGAAAAGTATATAGAATAGAGTGCAAGTGTTAGAGGGTCAATTTTTTAATAAAGAAAATAATATAGAATAGAGTGCAAGTGTTAGAGGGTCAAGTTTTTTAATAAATAAAAAGAAAATGAGATGGAATGGAAATAGAATAGAGAGTGCAGGTGTTAGAGGGTCAAGTGTAGATGAAGAGATGTCGCCATCTTAGAATTACACGGTTCTATCTGCAGTCTGAGCAGTTTTGAGATATAGAGCTTCAAACATTTTAGATTCCATGTACTTTGTGAATAGAACCGTTTTGTTTTCTTAATAAAAAACATCCCAAAATGTACACAACTTAAAAAAAAAAATCATACTATGTAAATAATTGTCACAGAATAATAATGTAAAAGTGACTTGATTCAGAGATATCCGTTTGCCTCAGGGCAGAGAATGTAATAATTAAAAAAAATCTCATAATGCATAACGCTTGTCCTCCTCTGTTGTTTAACGCACCTGTCTTTGTCCCAATCCACAGCTTGGCAGCGTCCCAACAAGCAGCGGCTCGGAAAGCTGCCACCCCAATGCCTCCGTCAGAATTCCTGGACAAGCTTATGGGAAAAGTGTCCGGTTATGATGCAAGTGGTTTGAGGGGTCCACACATCCACCAGGATAGCACACAGAATGTAGTGCAAAGCTATTAAGTAATAATATATTCAGTATTTGAATAATTACAATGTAAGTATAATAATCCAACATGTTTCCACTAATAATATGCAATTCAAAACTGCTCCCAAAATCGTATTATTCTCTCCAAAGGTTATAGTTATCAAAGAACAGCAGCCTGCTGGATAGCTCCCTGATTTACTAAAGATAACTTGTACAGTTGTTATATTAAGAAACCTGTTCCCAAGCTGGCTACATTCCTGTTTAGGGTCCATGATCGTGAATCATTATCCTGAGTGAATGTCTATGGTGCTACTCGGTATCCTATATATTATAGTGTGTGACGTGTGCTGGCAATGTTAGAAATAGCCACTGCGAGATACATGTCAGAGGTTTCCTTGTATTCAACAATATATTAATGTCAGTCATTGCAAATTATAGTCTGCCTGTTCCTTAGCTATTCCTGGAAATACACTTTTTTTTTTCAAAGGCATATCAGTAAAAAAAAATTAGGTTTTAAATGCAACATATTTTATTTTAATACATATAGAAATTACAATAACTAAACAATAATACAAATATTAAAAAAACACAATTTTGGACATTGTGCACATATAAATGCCTTGCAAGATTAAATGTTAGTTTGTTTGCTTTTTTCTCTTTTTTCAGCTTTGTGTAATTTTTTTAAATGTTCACTGCTAATGTATTATGTTTGTGTATATTGTATATATTCAATTCAATTTGAATATTTACCCCAAAAAATAATGTTTGAATCTGTATTTTTTTATTAGAGCCGAATGTATTAGATGTTTGATATTTTGCATGTGTGTTGACCAATAACACTTTATAATAAATTTAGCAAGCAACATCATATTATATTATATAGTGCTTAACAAATCACTATTGTGCATTGAAATATGAACTACTGATTTGTTAAGCTTTATATAAAGGTTGAATTATTGATTCATAAATTATTTTAAAGTGTTCCCTTTGACCAAGAATGTAATGCAGACACTTATAACAAGTAAAAAATTCATAAAATGTGTACAATCTCACTCTTCCTTTGAAACTATAGGTAGGTAAAGCATTACTGAATGATGTGTCCTGAGACTGTTAAACCTGCTTGAACGCTTAAATGCAGAGGGCCCTGTCTGATTTTGAGGCTTTGCATCTTAACCTTGCTCGTGGCAGTGGATTTCTTTCTTTTATTTATTTATTTCTGTTAACAGTCAGTGCTGTGATATGGTGAATGAATTCTGACATCTTAAATTTTGCTGTTTGCTGAGTTTTGCTGCAACCTTGTTTCTGGTGAATGGCGTCATATTGCAGAGTTGGCTGATTGTTTTCTCACTTAAATTTACCCTGAAGTAGCAGATATTTCGACGTCGCAAACTCCGCATTGCCTTTAGGGTTTAAATTACACATTGAAACCCTATAGTTGCCTATAGTTATCAAAATCATACATTTTTATATTAACGTATATAAAAAAACTAAACGAATCAATAGCCGCTATCTGAATAAACACTTGCCCTCTTTCGTGAACTGATTATGTAATTCATTCAGTTCATTTCATGAGGGCACATGGGCCCTGTGGTCACATGACCAGACATTATGAAATACAAATGTTCGTCACGGCTGTCAGGTCAAGCGTGTAACTGCACTCTGAGCCGGAAGCTCACGCATCCTCGGCCAGTTTTCTCTGCTCCGCTACAGACCGCATCCCTAAAAATCCTGCAGCAAGCGGCCTGACAGCATCTCTCCATAAATTCCAGAGGAAAAAGCAGAGCGAGAACATTTAAAGGGTCCTACGCTCCTGCGTAAACAGCATGTGATGTGAGAAGACATTTTCTCCAGCTCATGCCGAGGAGTTGTACACCTCCTCTCCTGCTAATTTGGTCGTACAGTGAAAAAGAAAAGAATTGCCTGAAGCAACGAATGTGCCGCATGAGAAGAAATGACTCTGATCACGACTGGGGCTCACTGGGAAATCCTTCCAACTGATTTAGTTGGGACCATTTGAAATGGAAAGCTCATAGCCTGGCATATTTGGGACACCCCATGCAGCAAGAACCGGGAGAGAGAGATTTTCAGATCTTTCACGTGTATCTTTTCCGTCAATGAATTATGCAAGATTGTATTTTAAGGCTAAAGTGTGTCATTTTTACATTTGGTAACACTTTACAATAAGGTTTAATTCATTAATATTAGTTGATGCATTAGTTATCATGAACTAACACTGAACAATACAGGATTTATTAATCCAGGTTTATGCTGATTTCTATATACATGTTTAAGAAGGTGTGTAAATGAGCATTATTATTAATAAATATGAATTTACAATGATTTTTAGTACAGTATATTTACACATACACATGTAAAAGTAGTTTTTTATTTATATTTTTGAAATAATTATCTTATGCTCACCAAAAGCTGACTCACAAATACAGTAAAAACTGAAATATTATTATAATTAAAAACGTTTTCTATTTAAATATATTGTAAAATGTCATTTATTCCATGCAAAGCTGATTTTTCAGCATCATTACTCCAGTCTTCAGTGTCACATGATTTTCAGAAATCATTCTAATATGCTAATTTGCAGCTGAAGAAACATTTCTGATTATCAATGTTGAAAACAGTTGTGCTTCTTAATACTGGATGGAACTTGTCAGGATAAATATTTATTTTGGTTTACTGTCACTTTTTATAAATGTAGTATGCCCTTGCTAAACAGAAGTATTAATTTAATTAAGTACTAATTCAAAAATAAAATGTACATAATAATAATAATGATAATAATACATTTTACTGAACCCAAACTTTTAAATGGTAGTGTTTGAGTTTCAATTATTTATTTATATATATATATATATAAGCTTGCTATTATTTCATGATTCTTGATGCATTAATGTTAACTAATTTAACCTTGCTTATAAGTATTACCATACTTTCTCCTATACCAGTTTCATATGCATTCCCCCCTAAAATATCCATATTGTAGGCATATATATCATATGCATTGCATCCTGACCAGCTCAGCATAGGGCTGTGAATTTGGTGGTTTGGACTATCGGTCTGTTTGACTAAGAGCGAACTGGAGAGAAACCCGTTTGGTACCACAGATATTACACATTTTAGCTTTAACCATACGTTTTTAAAATCATCTTCCCTCGAACAAACCATTTGGTAGCGCTCGCTGACGGATCAAAGTGCTGCGTTAAACAAATTGAGGACGTGTGAAGCTGAGAGGAGCGGGACTGTTCGTCCGCAGACTTGAGCTGTAATCTGCGGCCGCCAGTGATGAATGGTTTGGAGCGCAGCTGCGCCTCCCGTACCCACGTTAACCTTGTCCCTTCTCATCAGTCACAGCGAGACCGACAGCCACGAGGTGCTACAGATTCCGCCCAAATCACACAATCATGGGCTGCTTGCGGTTTCTCATAGACCGACCGTCTCCCTCCCGCCCTGTTTCCAATGAGCTGCCACCGCGCATTATAGTCATGATCAGTTTAATGCTTTCTGATTACTGTGTCACTGCTTCTGAATGGGTTCGATGAGACCAGTGTACATTTGTAAATATACAATCTGCTGCGGTATATTTACTGATTGCTTTTTCTTTTCTTTTTGGATGTCCTGTATGTCTCTGTTACCTCTTTGCATCTCCTCCTCATTCATGTAAAGTGCAGAAGCGAAGCCTTATTAGCTGGTGGAGCTTGATGTTAATTTGGTGCTATCAGCACATGCTTAATGGGACTTTAATAGGATTAATGAGAATTCAGGGGTGCGGCGTTCACACACAAACAGCAATGGTGAACCTACAACTCGGTTTAAATGATGACAGACTGAAATCCTGATCAAGAGTGTTTCTTATGCCATGTCTGGATAACTTATCTGCCGTCTTCAGAGAGCAGCAGAATGTATGTTCCTGCCACAATCTGCTTTAAGAGGCCGCTATAAACCATTTTGTAAGCTTTCAGAGAGATGCTATGAACTGTATTTCCACCATGGGGGTAACGAAGCGTCTCAGGATGGCGCTAGATAATTGCGTTTTTATCTCATGGGTAGAGAGAGAAGGCAGTACGTCGATGTGAGCCTCGAGAAACATCACAACTGAACAATCAAATGACTCCGAGACGGAGCAAGGTTAGATGTGATTTTAATTTTTCATACACGTTTTAGCTCATCGCCTACAAATTGTTCCAATTCTCACCGGGCCGCAGAGACGATCATCCATGGAAATTTAATTTGAAAACTTCTGTTATTCGCATTTGAACTTGAGGGTGCAACTCCAGAGCGATTCGTCACTGTCTGCACACTGGGAAAAAATGCATTTACTTTAAAATTATTTTCACTCAGAAATTGCTTATACATTTTACAAATAATTACTAAGAAATAGCAAGTTGCACAGTGAATTAAATGTGCAAACTTTGAAGCCTGAAATAGCATTTTTCATATAAAACATACTCAAATAACATATATTTTTGTTTTATGTACAATTTTTACAGGATTGAATTGAGATTGGCTTTAGATCATTTTTAATATCTAGTTATCAGTGCACTTAATCAATTTATTGTTTCATTTCCAGATTAAAAGTATAAAGAGTGCTTTCTTATAGAATTTACTCCAATAATCTTTGTTTTATGTACAATATTTACAAGATTCGGTCGAGATTGGCTTTAGATAATTGTTAACATTTAGTTATCAGTGCACTTAATCAATTAGCTTTATTTCCAGATTGGATTTCAATAAAGTATAAATTGTGTTGTTTATTTGAAACCATTGAATATGTCTTTTTCTTCTCTGACCTCTCTCAATATTAGCTCTGTATGATTGGTGATGGAAATGCACACACAGAAGTGTGCTCCTCTAAAATATGTGCCGCTAATGTCATTTATCTAAGAGCTTTAGATGGGATAATCAATGGCGGGTCATGGGGACTGGGAATTGAATAGTTAACGTAGCTTTTTCCACAAAGGATAAGTCTCTTGGGAAGTCCTGGATTATGCCGGCGTCTGCGTTATTGGTGAACATGCAGTTGGGCTGAGGAAGAACGGTCTAATTTCATGTATGCTAATTAGTGATTTCTGTGTAGAATAACACACAAATGGCAACCACCCGCAGTGCTGTTGCCTCATAGGAATAGACTGAAATGCATTCGCTGTGGTGCGTTACTGTACACGATATCTGTGGTCACACATGTGCATGGTAGTGCTTTATAAGGAGCATCTGATTACCATACAGAACTGCACAAGAGATGCACTGTTGTTGTAGCTTCTGTATGGTTCTGATGAACATCACAAGAGACAACTGACTGGTAAATAGTGCACTGTGACCTGCCGTATGTTTTCTAGATTCAACATTTAGGGAAAATGCCCCAAAATTGGTTCTCTTTGTAAAAGCGGGAGTTGATGTGTGGTTCCCATTTTGCAACCCAATGCCAGGCAAATCAATTCGATCTAGAAAACAAATAAATCAGTTTGTGCAGAACTCAGTGAAGCCAGTTTGACATGTAGTCTTTGCATTTTCCCTCTCTCTCTAGTGCATTGCTTCTATTAGTGCATTTTGCCTCCCGTGACAAGATATGCATTGCAACCCCCATTCTTTATTTCATTTCAGTGCTTTGCCTCTTGTCCTGCCCGCTCTGAAGTTTTGGACGAATAAGTGCATCCCTCCTTACCTGCTCTTGCCCTTAGTATGCCCTTAGCACCCGATATTCCCTGCCACACACTTCAACGCACAGTGTTGGCAAGTGTAAAGTAGAATACGTGAGCCATGCTGCTTAAGGTTTTTTTTTCTGTTGTTGGTCCCGCAAAAGAACAAAAACAAGCTAAACATCTTGCTGTTAGAATATCATGTTATTAATCCTGATCTTTTTTCATTAGACCCACAAGGCCCCAAAGCTGATGGTACTCACAAAAAAGGTACTTTCTTTTTATTTATCCGGGATTATACAAGTTTATTGATTCATGCAATCCGGGCGATTTCTCATCTGAGAAACAGCTAAATGATATAATGAGTTAAAGATATCTGTGTGTTTTGTTAAAAATGGAGAGTAACATAACTTAATGCAAAGGACATCAGTCGTGCATCTGGTCTTTTTATAAATAGCATGCTAACAGATAACGCCAAACATGTATAGTGGTTTTAGTTTACTTTATGGTATAATTGGATATCATTGCTTGACCTGTATTTACCGGTGGGAGGATCAGAGTAATTGGGCTTCAGGCGGGACATTTGCAAAATAGCATGCATTTAATTATTAATTAGCTTCTTTTTTGCTTTCGTTGTGGAAATGAGTATGTATTTAATTTCGGATGTAGCCTCCAGTTGTTGGTTTAGCTTTGGAGCGTGTTGACTGCCACTATTTGGTGCCAGTGTATCCCTTTGTGTAGCCGGGCATGCTTTTTATCTCTGCACCATTGATTCTTCCTCTGATCTTGGCTTAAATTATAATTACATTGGGAGAGAAAATTAATTTCTACACCTGACTGAACAAAAAAAACTGTTGACACGTCAAATCTTATAAAATTGTGTTACTTTAGATAGCAAGCCATGCTTCCAGATATTGCATTTAAATAATATCATATTTGATTCTGATGTACAGTCGTTCCCATACTGCATGTAATGTTGTTTTTGTGAGTATTGAGGCTGCAGAGATGCAGTTTTAGTCCTGTGGGCCGCACGCTGCTGCTGGATTCTTGTTACAACCCTGTTATTTAGCTTTATTAAAGGCATTATATACACAGCTCCCTCCCTTTATGTAGACTAATGTGAAGTCTTCTGGATGTTTGTCACGGCGCCTGTGTTCTCAAATGAATGATCATAGTAGGACTATCCACAAATCATTTTATTACAGAATTATATTGCATTTATCACACAATATTTAATCATCTTTCATCCCACCTGAGATTACTTCTAGCTATTGGTGTGCTGTAAAATGTCTGCAGTGTGTTTAATGTATGTTGTATGCATATATTAACAGTGCATTAAGAGCCATGTTCATAATGTTCGTTATCAGTCATGTTCTTTTGTGTGTACCTTAAACATAATTAGGCATGACCATGTAAAGGTTGCTGCTTGAAGCAGCGGGTTGTAAACATCTTTGAATATGATTTTTAATTTGTTGGGACGCAATGGTTCGGTTTGGGTTTGTTTTTATTGCACACATTTTATTTCAAAGTCATTTTTACAGACATATAGCTCAATGTGAAGTCACAAGGAAATATGACTTTGCAACATTTAGTTTGCATACAGTTTTTCCATTGTTCAGTCTCTGTTAGAGAAGTTATTTTACGCTAATATTATTATTATTTTAACAAGATAATCACAATTTAATGTTAAAATCAAGCTATTATTTTGTAAAAAGATGCAAACAAAGAGTTAAAAGAGCAGTATTAGCAATTATTGTGACAGCATTAAACTGTATCAAACTATAAATATAATCATATAAATAATATATAAACTGAATAGAAAATGGTTAAATATGTATTCAGTATTAAACCAGTGTTTAGCCTTTGTTTTTTTTAGCTACAAAGAGGATTTAAATTTCCCTTGAAAATCAATGATGATTGAAATTATTATTTTTACCAGGTTTATTAAAATAAATAGTCCAGAAAAACTTGCTAAAAAGATTTCACTTTATTTGAAAGCAAAATATATTTCTAGCAGTTTGTTCTGTTTGTTCATAAAAACGATGTAGTCTTATGTCAACTACACAGTTTAAAGAAGTGCGTGCTGCACCATTTTGAAAATAGAATTGTTATTTTGTTATATTGTTATTTTTCGCTTTTGCGCTGAAATTTTCGCTTTTTCGCTATTGTCGCTACTTCTAGTTAGTTATTCTCAACACTGGTAGGACTGTAGTGTGATTATAAATGATGATTTAGTTATGAATCTACACAGACAGATTACTAAATATCGGAAATATGTAAATAACCCCAATATAATTGTAATATAATGACCAATGAAATCTGAATTGGATGAAGTTCAGTCAGTGCCATCGCTAGCCCAGCCGAGATTTTGGTCAGTTTAATAGAGACTCGTCGCATTAATCTAATTTTCTTCTTATCTCTAATCTTATTTCATACGCATAGCTGCTCTGTATAATGAAACAATTGACACGGTCTCTCATATCATTGAAACCATCAGTTAACCTCAGTGTGAATCATATTGACCATTTAATCTCATGACCAGGTAATCCAGTCCAGTGTAATCAAACTGTAGTCGACTCGTTCTCCATTCTGGACTCGGAGCCTCAGCTCTCATTGATTTATGTCTCTCTCCACAAGGCTGTCATGTTTCCCCTATCAGTGATGCTAGCCTCAGGGGCAGGAAGAGATCCTGCTAATTTAGCAGTGTGTCATTACTTATAGGCATGTGACAATGCTAACTCAGACACTCTCTCTGAAACTAGCTGTCACTGCACGGGCATCTCTTCCCGTCTGAGCCGCCGCTGTCCGGCTCTTATGAATTTTAATACGATCCCCTTAATGGTTAGGGTCGCCTCTAGCTGAACCGAACCTGGAGTGATGGATGGCTGGGACTCCTGCTCAATCTGGATTTGGTTTTGTTGGAATGGGTTATTTTGAGTAGAAAACACATGGAATATAGATTGATGTTTCAGGCTGGGATCCATATAGCTGCTCTCTATATTCATTAGCCAGGCATTCTCGCAGTGCTTTTCAGGGCCCAATGCATGAAATATTGTTTGTTTTTGTATATAGTTAGTAGAGTATTCTGATTTGCCAGCTATATTCTCTTTAAGTAATAGTCTAGTATAGCTCTATTCTACCAGGCTCTCCCATTCTCTCCTAGCCTCCCAGTATTCTGCTAGGTAGCAGTCTCTATTCTCAGATGCGCTCAGATTCTCTCTCTAGCTCTCCCTAGCATGCCATTCTGAGCCGTCGTCTGTAGCCTAGATATGCGTAGCTCGCCTCCAGTCCCTCTAGTATTCTGCGCTCCGCATATTCCCTAGCTACTATATTCTGTTTGGTATTCGATTCTGTGTGTTATTTGTAGAGTAGTAATTTAGTAGTATTCCATAGCTGGTGATCCTAGCTGTATTCTCTCGTAGCCATTTTAGCTGTCTGGTTTTGTATAATTATATATTCTGTGTTAGCTAGTATTCGTAGCAGGTATTCATGTTGGGCTAGCTAATTCAATGTTGAAATCGCTGTTTTGTAGCAGTAGTATTCTAGATTCTATTCTACTCCCTACTATATTGTATTCTTTGTTATTCTAGAATAGTAGAGTATTTTCTGCTGTTTTTCTATTTTATACTATATTCTCTTTAAGTAATAGTCTAGTATAGCTGTATTCTGTATGTTTTAGTATTCCTATATTCCTAGTATTCTTAGTATTCTGTATTTCTTTACTATATTCATTCTAGTAATAGTATAGATATTCGTTTAATGGTAGTATAATTCTTTACTATATTCTGTAGTATTCTGTATTCTGTACTATGTTATTTGTAGTATTCTAGTATTCTGGTTTTGTATAATTCTTTACTATATTCTGTGTTTAATTGTAGCATTTGTAGTATTCTAGTGTAGTAATGTTTTAGTACTATTATACTATATTCTGGTTTTGTAGTATATATTATTCTACTATTACTGTTCTAGTATTCTGTATGTATTCCTAGTAGTAAGTTCCACCTAGTTGGTTTTAGTTTCTTGTATTCTATTCTATGCTATTATTTATATTTTTTATATATATAGTTGTTGTTGTGTATTATTCTATAACCATATTCTTTTGTAGTGTTCTATTTTATTTACTATTCTGTGCTACATTCTGTTTTTTATGCAGTTTTTTACTAATCTATTCATTTTTAGTAGCAGTCCAGTGTATTATTCTATTGTTTATTTTTGTGCAGTATATTATTCTGTTCTATTGTACCATTATTTTTGTAGTATTATTTTGTTAGTTTTTTCCCATTCTGTGCTCCATAAATTTTAATTTTCTATTCTATAGTTTTTTCAGTAATAGTAGTCTAGCATATTATTATTTTTGTGGTACTATCCAATTCTTTATTTTGTAGTATTCAGTTTTGCTCTATATTCAGTTTTTGTTTTCTTTGAAGTTGTTACACTATTTTCTGTTGTATTGTAGTTTTTAGTAGTAGTATAATGTTGTGTATAATATTGTTTTTGTTTTGTAGTATTCTAGTATAGTATTGTATTTTTGGTGTTTATTTCTATTCCTTCATTGTAGTATACAGGACTATATTTTTTTTTTTTTGTAATTTTTACTGTATTCTGTTTTTGTTGTATTCTATTGATTCTGTCAATTTGTTTGTTATATATATATATATATGTATATTCTCTTTTTGTAATAATCTATACTTAAGGTATACTATACATTTACTCTATTATATTCTATAATATAGTACATAGCCTAAATGTCTTTGTGTGTGTTGTTTTTGTTGTAGGTACATTTCTTTACACTTGAAGATATAAACCGCTGAGACCATCATCACGTCAAACAACAAAATCTCAACAGAAATGGATTTTGGATTATGTAGCTACATGTATTTGTTTTCGCCCATTTCACTCTTTCTAAAGAAGCTCAGCTCCTTCACTGAAGCTTAACACCTTTATTTATATGTCAGTGTAACTAGAGCAGCGCAAATTGAAAATTGCCCCATGCCAATAGATTTACTCCGCATCAGCCTGTATGTCAGCGCATGAGGAGTAAGAGGAAGCCCTTGACATTTGCCCCGGCATTGATTCAGTGAGGTGTGATGAAAATGGTGTGCTAACATGGAAAAGCCGATAGGGAGCTTTGCTGTCCCTTTGTTGCCAGTAGATCTCACTCCAATCGCGAGCTGCCTTGCCAAGACCTTATTGGTACTGCCGAAGCCATATAAATATTTAATACCTCTGTGCCATTGTATTTCTGCTTAGAGCAGCTCAATTTTTAAGCATGAGCAATATCATTAAGCTTTCTTTATTTATATCAGACACTTTCATTTGTGGTGGTCCACTTACCTGGGAGGCATCTTAAGTGCCCGTTGTTTGTAATAAATCTGTTTTGCTCCCGCATTGAGAGTGTCCTCCGGGTACAACATCTCGTACGCCATTTTCCCACCAGCTGACCGGCGTAAAACAGACTAATGGCTTTTGAGGCCGCATCGTTCTCCAGTCGCTGCTAGGTAAAGAGATGGACTCTGCTATTGATCCGTTCAGACATGGACCTTGTTAATGAATGACTATAAACTGGTTACTGTTAAAATGAGTTGTGGTTGTTGGTTTATGAAGAAGTAATTGGTCTCTCGGCTCACTGTTTTTGTGTGTTCGGTGTAATTTATGGGTGTTCTAAAGAGGCTATACTTACCCAAGGGACTTTTGATTTAATTATTGTTTTGTGTATGCATGAAATTCAACTCTCTGAATGTCTCTATTTTCTTCGTAAATACTTAATTGTTCAACGTCAATACAGTACCAAAAAACGCTCGTCCGTCTCTTTCTCTCTGGGAAAGACGAGGCTGATCTTTGCGACTTGCGTGTCCTGTTTGTGTCTGTGTAATAAAGAGAAGCGCAGTGAAACGTGTGAGGTTTCTAAACTAGCGTCACCTCTATGAGATGAGGGTGGAGGCATGGCTCAGAAATTAAGGTCTGATTCGCTGGGAAAGACAGCGGAGTAAAAAATGTATAAATAACCTGAAAGTCCCTTCGCTGGCGGTTGCTTCCCTCTGCAGTGAGTGGCTCTTAGGAGAGCAGGGCGCAGATTGTTTGGCAAAAACATGGCACAGCAAATCATTCTTGGCGATGACTCACCCTTTCCTGACAGTTAATGAGCTCTGTCTTTCTCGCTCTTCTCTCCTTATTGGAGCCTGGGCTCACAAATGAACTGCAGTGGGGGTGAGGACATTAGATTTCCTCTGTGCTGCGTCACATACAGCAAGGAAAGCCAAGAACTGACAAATGATTACAGCCGATGTTATACCCAGTGGAAGAAATAAGCCAAGAGCAAGAAACTATGGGGCCTGACACTGTATAGCAGCTCAAATAGGAACTTCCTGATAATGTGCTGCAATTTAAACCGGTTCCAAAACCAGTTAGTCACCTGAAAAGTGACTGGTTCAATTGGCGCTCTCTTAAAATAAAGGTTATTTTTTGGAATCTATGATTCCGTGAAGAAATGTTAACATCCATAGAAACTTTCCAGGTTCTTTATAGTTGATAAAGGCTCTTTTAAGAACTGGTTACTGAAAGATTCTTTGGGGAACCCAAAAGGGATCGTCCAAAAAAAAAAAAAAGCGCACACGCCTTTTAATATTTTTGTAATGCTGGTTGAAAGTCTCTTCAAAAACCAATAGTAATCACTATGTTAAGTTGTCTAAATGTATTGATATGTATTTATCGTCTGTGGAAGGTTCTAGGACCAGAAAATGTTCGTCCAATCATATCACTCCCTGAAGACTGTGATAGGCTGTCCTACCTGCGTGTTAAAGTATGTATTTGCATACCTCCGCACACCTTGTTCACGCAGCCACAATATGTCATCAGCAAGTGCCATTACGCTACAGCAGACCGAGCGAGAATGTGGAAGCGTTATGATTGTAATATGATGTGCTTTGTACTGTAATGTTTTCTCACCGGAATGAATGAGGTAATCTGACAGTGTTGTCGCTGGTTAGCCTCTGCTCTGCCTGAACGCAGTCATGTGTTTGAAGGAGGCGTGGCGTTGGAGAGTGATTTGCATATTGCTACCCTACCTTTAAGCTAAATTGAGGAGGCATCACATGTGACCTTCAACGGTAATGCACAAAAATGAGTGAAAAGTAAATCAAAGATGGCTGACCAAGCAATGTTTATTTATAAATAATGCTATATTTCATTAAGTACTGAAAAAATGGCATATTACATTGTATAAAACCTTTAATTCTACTAAACTACTTGTTTGTTAGAGAATTGTGTTGTTAGCTTAGCAACATTTTAACATCAAACTTTATTGAAATCAATTGCGAGTTGAGTCTTTGTTCGTATGGTACACAGATTGTTGCAAATTAGTTTGATTATGGATAAGATCCTCCCTTAAAGGTAGCTGCCTTTGTAGTTTGTAAGCAATGAAGCTGCTCCCTACGTTTTGAAACTGAGCTGTTTTATACATTAAGCCCTTATGAAAATTAACCATGGTTTTACTACAGATAAAAAAAAAAAAAAAACATGGTTAACCACAAATGAACCTGTAGTAAAACTGGCCATACAAATTGAACTCAGTCTGCCAAAAAACAAAAACAAAACATGGTAACTTCACTTTGACTATAATAAAACCATGGCTCATTTTCGTAAGGGTGATATGACTCTTAGTCAGGCTACATGCCATATTGAATTTAACTCGGATGAAAATGATGAAGGGTTGGATTACAGTCTTCACAATTTCACGCACGGTCTTAGATCATGTCATTTTCACAACTCACAATTTTCTAAAAGTTTTTTTTCAGAAGGACGTTTCATCAACAACAGTCTATAAACAACCATACAATCCGTCGAACGCACTGTACTTCTACCCATCACAGCCTCTTTTCATTCTGGTCAATATGTCACTACCCTGACTAGGGACTATTTCTGAATTAAAACATTTCTTATGGCACTAACATTTTGTCAAATCGTACATGTAAGGTGGATTTATTTCCAGGTAATAGTTTTCTTGTGGATTACACTTCAGGAGGAAATTGCAGCCTTTATAGAATGACAAATACATTGTGCTAGACTTTGCAGATTGCAGTATGTTTCTTTGCAGTAATCTACTCATTCAGCACCTTAGGATGCTGCGTGTGTTCGTCAGCAGGCAGAGAAATGGGGTTCAGGGTTTCTTCATGCTGTTCTGCAGCTCTGTATCTAACTAAATCAGAAGTCTGGAGAAGCCTGGCAGGGTCTTTACGAGGCCATGAGCGCCGCGTCACTCAGAATATCCCCCTTTCTGTGTTTACAGAGCCATATGTGATGGATCGCTTGGGTCTTTTAACAGCAGAAGAATAGTTTCTGTTCAGCATCTCTATGACTGCAGGTTTTCATTTGTGCACAAGCAATTATAATATTTCTAAAACAGAAATACGAGGAACAATGTCTTGTCTTTGAGGGTTTATTCTGTCCTGATAATAAAACTACTGGTCTTTGTCTTTACAGAAGACTCATCTCAACATCCTGTATTACTAATATAACTCCATATTTGAACAATATCTTTGTTTTGTAAGATGATGCATATATCTTAGTAATCTGATTAACATGATCAATGACAATGTGCTTATGTTGCAGTAAGCAGGTAAGTTTTAGTTCGTATTGGTAGTTGTTTCTTAATAAAGAATATGTTTTGGTAAGATTCAAATTTAGAGGATACATTTTTTGTATCCGTTAACTTATTTGTTGTTGTATTTTTTTTTTTCATAGGTCCACCTGTGAACGTAACATGCAACATTTTTATTAACAGTTTTGGATCCATTGCTGAAACAACAATGGTGAGTATATGGATTACAGCGATGCACATGATATGTAACCTTATAAAAAAATATATAAATGGGCTTCAAATTTATGAGAAATATTCTTCTATTGTGCATTTTTCTAGTTGTAATATCTTTCTAATTGTAATATATTTTTGTCAATACAAATTATTAAGTTAATGTGATTGAGAAGTTGAACTGAAAAATTAACATAAAATTAAATACGCTTTATTCTTTTATAAAAAAAATCTGTTCTGTTTATTTCTGTTTATTTCAAGGTTTTAATATTTTGAATCTAGATTATAATTTAATTAATTAATTCCTTCCCATGAATTCCCTAGTGAAAAATAAAAATGCTAAAATACATTTGACATACATTTCATGCTAAGTATACTACAAATACATTTACATATTTATGTGCTTAGTAAAAATGCTCTGCAATTGTACTTTTGCTATATTAAACTGGTATACTTAGTCAACTAATTATTCATTTTGTGCTTAATGCACTTACATTGAGCAGAAGTAGTGCTGAGGTGCAAATAAGAAATCCTTATTATATTTGATTGTGCTAAAGTGGAACTATTGCAAGTATACTTCAGGTACACTTTAAATATCTTTCTTTTAAAGACTAGTGTTATTCAAAGATCATACAAACCTCATCAATAGTGACATTAAAACACATTTTAGGCATAATATTAAGAAATGTGCATTGTGTGATAAAGAAATACTCCAAATAAAATGTCATACTTTTATATCAGTAAGTCTTATGTGATATGTCAATAAATGTATTAATGGATTTGAAGTATGCTTAGTATGAATATATGAATAAATGATGGCATAGTTTTTTTTACTAGGGTAACAAATCATAATGATGCAGAGGAATGATATTGTTGGAATAACTTAATTGAAAATTAACTGATTAACCATTCTGTTTGATTGATTGATTGATTGATTGATTGATTGATTGATTGATTGAGCATTTAAAGCGGCAGACAGCAAAACTGCAGCACAAGCTTATAATAAACAGACATTATCATCCGATGGTGTGGAGAGACTAATACAAAAATTATTGGGGAAAGATGGCGGATTGAAAATGTGAAACCATTGATTATATATTGATTATATTAATTATTTTTAAAGTGCTTTCAATGTCCATGAATTTCGAGATGTTTTTTTCCCAAACATTGATCTGGTGAAGGTCATATTTTCTCTCGAGCCTTTATGAGCACAAAAATAAGTAATGCCAAGATTTCCCGTTTGGCACCAGCTGAGCAGCTCCAAAACTTCAGCGGCTTGCAGAAGCCCCTCAAGCAGAACAAATGCAGCGCTTCCCACTCTTTCTTTCCTCCACAACCAGCGGAATTGATCCGAGTTGCTCATGCTCGTGTTCACACCGAGGTGGCGGAGCAGGAGCAGGTAACGCCAGCCGTATCGATAAATCTTTAGTGCTTATAGGGCAGCCGAGAACAATGTTTCATCCAGTAATGATCTGACCGTCTCCGGCCACTCCTGAGACCGCCGTTCCCCCCGGCCTTTCACGGTCCTAATTGTTTACCCTTTTTGTAAGGCACGGGGCCCATGGGAGAGACGAGTGGCTGTTTAATTAGTTTGCCGGCTCTTTCATTTTCTTGAGGAAGCACGAATGTGTACATTTCAACGTCCGTCATTTGTTAGCAGAGTTGGGCGTGCAAACTTTTTCTAATATGTCACCGTCAGGATTGGATCTGGCCTTGGGCTTGAATCGCATTATGAGTGGGTTGTTGCCATAAATCACTCTCCTTAGCCTAGAGAAATCAAATCATAAAAAAAAGCTGATGAATGTGCGCCCACTCCTCGCTTGTTTGCAAAATCATTCTGTCGGAAACCCGCTGTATGCTTGAAGGGGAGCGTTTGACTGCGGGCGTCCTATTCGGTTGTAGTAACGGATGTCGGATAATCGCAGTAGACAAGAGCAAAAGGTTTTACTAATTTTGCTATATACATATACTCGTGCTGTTAAATATGTGTAGTTTGCTGAGGAGAACAGATGTGTTTACATAACACCTGAGATAATGCTAGCGGTAATGAAGTATCGCTGTTGTTTTTGCAGGGTTCATTTAGCGTCCGTGGGCTGTTTATCATAAAGGAGAAATATTGACAAAGTCAAATCGATGGGACTTGTTCTTTTCCCATGCTATGGTGGCTGCGCTCTCCGAGAGGCAAATCTAATAACCTGAGACAGATGATTCTCCTCCATCAAAATATTTCACAATTCTTGGGATGAACCGGTCACCTTAAATTAGGATAATTGCCCTGAAATGTCCTTGTATGTTGAAGCTGATTGCCATTGCAAAGGTCATCCACTATATTCTGTGCCGTGCCGATCATCCCAAGGTACATTAGTGCCCAGACAGTTTAATGGTCTCCCTGAAATGATATAACTGCATGCCTGTTTTTGGAGAAGAATTGACAATTACGGCAGTGTGTTGGGGCCAAATGCCACTGCTTTATGGTGTCTGCTTTAACACACTGGCTATCTCACCAGTCTGCCTGCATGGATAACAATTATCTCAGGCAAAATATATACTGAGATGACACCAAATTTACCTGGACTAAGATTAGACATAATAGCGAAAAAAAAAAAAAAGCTGGTAAAATGTGCTGGTGTCGCTTCCTCACCTCTGATCTGTTGACATGGCTGTCTTTGTGCGCTCAACAGGATTACAGAGTGAACATTTTCCTGAGACAGCAGTGGAATGACCCTCGGCTGGCCTACAGCGAATATCCCGATGACTCTCTTGACCTTGATCCCTCCATGTTGGACTCCATTTGGAAACCCGATCTGTTCTTTGCCAATGAAAAGGGAGCCAATTTCCACGAGGTTACTACTGACAACAAGCTTTTGAGGATCTCCAAAAACGGGAATGTTTTGTACAGTATAAGGTGAGAGGACAGTATATAATCTAATTCTGTCAATAATACATTATACGGTGTGTTCGCACACTTGTAAGGGAGACCGGGGCTACAGTTGATTAAACACACGTTGACCGTTTGGATAACATGGCTTAGTTGCGGGTCATGTCACAGTACATGGTGAAAGATGTCGCAGTGGAGCGACATTAATAAAATCATTATCAATCAGCAAAAATGTAAAAGGTAACATTCAAAATTGAACAAATATTGTAGTTAATAAATTATAAAACGTAACAATTTGCATGTCTCTTTTAATGTAAAATACTGTGCTACCATGTAAGTGCATTACATTAGCATTTTTAAAGAGATGGTTACATTTATTCTGCAAAGATGCATTAAATTAATCCACAGGTTACATAATCAGAAATGCTTCTTGAGCAGCAAATTAGCATATTAAAATGATTTCTGAAGGATCACGTGACATTGAAGATTGGAGTAATGATGCTGAAAATTCAGCTTTGCACCACAAAAAATAAATAACATTTTATGATGTATTCAAATAAAAAGTTATTTGAAATTGTAATATTTCACAATTTGACTCTTTTTACTGTATATTTGATCAAATAAATGCATTCTTGGTGAGCATAAGAGACTTCTTGCTAACCCCAAACCTTGTGAATGGTTTTGAATCTTGTTGAAATCCTAAACTGTTTAAACTGCACAGCATGTTTGCTTAATTGTGCAGTATATTTAAAAATGAAATGGCTTAAAGTCTAAAAGATATGAGTATCCTTCTAAGCATTTTTCTAAATTGACTTTGTCTTCTCGTTGTGTGAGGACTGGGGATGTAGTGAATAGTCGTGTGGATTGGGAAGCCTCATCTCTTAACTTGACTCTATCAAATGAGCCTTTCAGATCAGTTTGGTCTTAGCTGGGAACTCCCTCTAAATTGCACCAGCCACAGCACAGTTAACTTGAGCAGTGCAGGTAAATAACCACTCTCCTGTGATAGTGACGTGATTACAGCCTTGAGTGAGTTTCAAATCAGAGCTCAGCGCTGGGCTGTTTCTTTATCTCGCTTTCGAATCGTATGAGACCGAGTTAATAAACATAGATTTAATACAGCTTGGTTGCATTTCTTAAAGGTATAGCCACCTAAATATGAAACATCTCTCATTATTTGCACATAAATGTTGGTGCAGTCCTGTATGCTGTTATTTCCATGATTATAATTCATAGTGACCACAAGCTGACAAAAGGCACCACAGAAATGGTCTGTATAACTTCAGCACTATATTTTTAGCCATCTGAAGTGAAGAACAGAATGATGTTTAAGTTATTCACTAATAATCGTCTCCTCCTCTACACCTCTCAAATCAAATTTGGCATCTATGTTCCAGGTTGGACATCAATAACATCAAACATTATTGGTTCTCCAGTGTCTCATAACCAGGTGCCTCATAAAACCAAAACGGCTTGCGCCATATTTGATTTGAGAGCTGCAGCGGAGGTGGAAATTATCAGTCAAAAACAGCTGATGCCAATGATGACTGAATTGTAATTATAGGTGCAGTGTTGATATTGTTAATCAAAAGTAAAATCATTAAAAATGTTTGTGTTATTTGAAGTAAAGTTGAAATCGAAATAATATGACACTGCATCCTAACCAGATGTAGCGGTAAAAGGTATTCAGAGTATTATTATTATTTTATTTTTTTCAGCTTTTTGAACGAAACAATTTTTTTCGTAAAAAAAAAGCAATAAGTGTTGCATGAATGAAAGAATGCATGAATAAAACAGGTTTGTTTGTTGATTTAAAACCAGAGGTTCTTTCTTTTGACATATTGCATGTTCTGATATTAATACAGTACAACAAATATTCTGGGGCCGTTAACATTTTGTGAAAATTATCAAAAATGCTGGTGATGGCTGGCAACTTAAAAGAAATGCTGACGAGGAAAGAGATAAGTATTAAAATCACTAAAACTAATTATGATATTAATACAAATTATAAATGCAGTTACTAAAATCATAACAAAAAAATTGAAGGTCAAGTAAATACCATAATGTTATAAAATAATACAAAAAAACTAGTGATTGGGTGACGTTTTCCTTTAAATCTGACCGGTTTGACCAGTGAAAGAGGAAAGTAAGAGCTGTCTAATCTGATCTGTTGTGGAGTTTGTTGCTGATGGAGGCTGTTGTTGTTCTCAGAATAACACTGATTCTGGCCTGCCCCATGGACCTGAAGAATTTCCCCATGGATGTGCAGACCTGTATAATGCAGCTGGAGAGCTGTAAGTATGCCCTGATCCTTTCAGCCAGATGGAGAGGATTTATTCAGTGGTGCAGAGATGGATGTTGTGCTGTCTGGCACCAGCAGATGAAGAGCGCAGTGATTTAAGGCCGTCTTCACGTAGATTCAGCAGAGAGACGCTTCGAGCACAAGCCAGCGCCGGCCCTTCCTGCCATTACACTTCTCTGTTATTTACTATTGATTCTCAAAATTGCCAAATTATAGCGTGGGTCTGCAGGGGAAACTTTGTTTGATTGAAGCGTTTTGAAAGTTATGATTACCAGGAGTGACATGACGGATGTGGCAGGGTTTTTTGTTGAGGGAAAAGAGATTTGGAGTGGGTGATGGAGGGGGTTATTTAATATTTGAACTAATTTCTCCCATTAAAATCAGTTTTCTACATGTCAAGCGGGCAAACGCACTAGCTTTGATTATGGTCTGTGCTATTTATTTCCTCATTTTGCCGTTATACATCAGTGCTGGGTAGTAATAGATCGCATGTAATCTGTATTAGGTAATCAGACTCCAAAAATGTAGTACTTGTAATTAGAGCACATTTTAAAATGCTCATAACCAAATTAGTTACTTTTTTATGGATTACATATTCACACAATGGTCATAACTTGTTTCTAAATTATAGATTCTACCTTATTCTTGTTTTTTCTCTTTTAAATTTCCTTTCTAACATTCCTACTGTCATCTCATTTAGTTTTGACTCTCCTCTCTCTCTCTCTCTCTCTCTCTCTCTCTTCTCTCTTCTCGTCTCTCGTCTCTCTCTCTCTCGACTCTGAGGACATTATAGAAGCTCAAAACCAACAAAAGACAGCAACTCTCTCTCTCTCTCTCTCTCACTCTCTCTCTCCCTCTCTTCTATTTCTCTCTCTCGCTCTCTCTCTCTCTGTCTATCTCTCTCTCTCTCTCTCTCTCTCTCCCTTAGATAAAATAGAATTCTAGAGAGTCTAGAGTTCTCTCTCCTCTCTCTCTCCTCCTCTCTCTCTCTCTCTCTCTCTCTCTCTCTCTCTCTCTCACTCTCTCTGCTCTCTCTCTCTCGCTCTCTCTCTCTCTCTCTCTCTCTCTCTCTCTGCAGAACGCAAGCTCCTCTCATATATATATATATGTGTAAATACATTTGTGAACCAAGCTTTTGAATTTGAGAGGGAAAAGCACCTCTTAAGCAATTAAGTGTGAGTTTAAGTATGAAACAAATAATTATGCAAGTTACTAAACACTGGTTATGTATAGATCTTGGAAGATTTGGGGCATGTAATGTTTTCATGTGTATTATTTTTTTTCATATAATGCAGGGATTTCCAAATGTTTTTGTCAGACAATCCCCTTAAAAAATATAAAATATTTACTTGAAATATCCCTGAGCAAGTTAATATTTCAATAATTGAACAACACATTTGCATGTTTACAGTTCTCTGATGTCGGTTTATGGTCACATTGACAGGCAGGTAAACAAATACAATATTAATATTTGTAGTATTCAAATGTTGAAATTATTTTATTATACATTGTTTTATTTAATTATTAGCTTTTTATCAACTCACTAATGTTTAATGCATTTTATGATGTATACCAAAAAAATAAATATATTGTCTTTCACTTTTAGTTTTTTATATCAATATGGTAGGTTTAGTGGTAAGTTTATAATAAGTTAGATAAGTAATCTAAGAAGGAGTCAGACCACATTGCCTAAAATGGGTAACCCAGATTATGATACTAACCCATCATGTAATCTGTAATCTGTAAGTAATCTCCCCAGCTCTGAGTGTGTTTACATCATTTCTCTCAAAGTTTGAGGATCCACTGAAATAGATGCAGAATCCACTTTTAGACCCGCACGAATGAAGCTCTTGTTTTCTCTGTCATGGACAACACTCATCTATTGTTTCATTGTTCCTCCACTAGTTGGCTACACGATGAACGATCTTATATTCGAGTGGGACGAGAAGGGAGCCGTGCAGGTAGCAGACGGACTGACTTTACCTCAGTTTATAATGAAGGAAGAGAAGGATCTGCGTTACTGCACCAAGCACTACAACACCGGTGAGTGCCGTTCATCTGCATGTGAAGCTGTAGTGTTTGTTCAGTGCTGACACTCACTCTGCTAGATGTGGCCGGACGGACTCAAATGCTCATCACTGTTGTTGGATGTATTGTTACAAAGCACTTGGTACCCAAACGGGTTCAATGAAAGGTTGTGGACCACAGCTCTGCTTTGAATCTTCTTCATGAACTTTTGATAGTGTTAAATACCATCTGTTCAGGATTTGTTACACTCCAGATAAACTGGACAATTGCTGAAGGCCAGACTAGTTCAGATCGAAAATAGAAGCAAGCCAAAACAGCAGGGACAGTCAGAGCAGATTGCCTGTCTCTTTTCTTGAATTATTATCATTGGGATAATGAGAGTTTGTGTTTTCGTTTTGTTCGATAAAGTTTTATTGGATATATCTTTAATTTTGCTTTAACATTAAGGCCCGTACACACCGGGACGAATATCGGCGCGCGTTATTCGCCAGCGTTTTTCAACGCGTTTTTTGTGTTCACACCCAAGCGATTTTCGCTGACGATGAGCCGAGTGAACATGCAAATTCATTCCCTGACATTAGATGGCGCTTAATGTAAAACAGAAATACCCCGGTACACAAGGTGGCGCTGCGCAACTTTACGCTTCCCCTTAAAGGCCCGTACACACCGGGACGAATTTCGCGCGCGATATTCGCCGACGTTTAACGCCTCGTAACGCCTCGTTTTTTTGGTTTGACGCACCGCGTCAAAAACTATCCGACCAATGAGATTGGCGCTTTTGCTCACGTGTCTGGAGCTGCTGAAGTTACAGTAAAACACAACTTGGGGGCGCTCAAACACAAAACAGTCTTGCCGAGCACACATACGTAACGACGAAGAAGATATACGCCAAGTAGCGTCTACACTGCCGGGAAGAAATAAGAAGACAAAGAAGATGCAAGGCAAGATGAATGTAGAGCTGCTGGTCTCGTTGGTGTCTGAACACAAAGAACTTTATGACATGTTTTCTTTGTATGATTTTGACAAGCGCGTAAATACTTGCTCTCTTCTTCTGAGTGACAAGCGAGTGTCAGAAGCGTAAAGTTGCGCAGCGCCACCTTGTGTACCGGGGTATTTCTGTTTTACATTAAGCGCCATCTAATGTCAGGGAATGAATTTGCATGTTCACTCGGCTCATCGTCAGCGAAAATCGCTTGGGTGTGAACACAAAAAACGCGTTGAAAAACGCTGGCGAATAACGCGCGCCGATATTCGTCCCGGTGTGTACGGGCCTAGGCTGTTTTTTAAAAGTAGGTCACATTTATCTGAAATCACAACAAACCGGCTTGAGAAGCAACAGAACTTGTAAGGGTTAAAAAGCTCACTGTGTTATGTCACATTACATTAAGCATTATTAGATTAATGTAGCGTTTAGTAAAAAGGAGATTTGAATTTTATCATTCCAATTGACTTTGTATAAAATAAAATAGCACTATCCCAAATATTCATAGCATTGATGCTCAGTCATAAAAAACAAGCAGAATTCATTATACATTTAAATATTTAAATACAAATTACCTCTTTAAATTGAATTTACTCAAGAACAAAACAATTACATAATTTACGCTGTGTATAGCAAGCAATTACTGACAACCTGAGATATTAAATAAGTCATGAAAGATATTTCATAATGGAGGAAAATATGTTAATATAGATTTCATTTCCCTATTTTTGGTTGGTATGTTTGCTTATTTTTTATCCTTCATTTTTCTTTAATAATATGTATGGAAGAAATGTAAAATATGGTTTATCCTTTAATAGACTTATTTGTATTTATTTACAAAACATAAATTATTTGAAATTTTAATAGACTCTTGCTAATAACAGATGGTAACACTTTGCATTGAGGTTAATTTAGTTAACTAGATTAATTAACATGAGTTATCAATGAAAAATACTTCTAAAGCATTTATTAATCTTAAATAACGTTAATCTTATCATTACTAATACATTATTAAAATCAAACAGTGTATCTGTTCATATTATTTAATGGACCTGAGCTAACATGAACCAACAATGAACAGTTGTATTTTTATTACCTAACATTAACAAAGATTAATAAATACGGTAACACATGTATTGCTCATTGTTTGTTAATGTCAGCTAATGTGTTTAGTAATGTTAATTAATAGGACCTTATTTTAAAGTATTGCCATAAAATACAATTTTAAAAATGAAATGTAAAAAGTAAATGATTTGAAATCATTTTAGGTTCTTGCTAATAAACAAAGTTTAAAAATTAAATTAAAAACGATTTACCGAACGTTTACACATTTCTTCTCATGCAGACCCATCGTTTTCATTTTGTATCCAGTATTATTCAGCTAGATATCACTTTCCTCTTGTCTGTATTTACATATGTGACCATGAGGTAATCCAGAACAAACTAAAACCAGTCAGAATTCATTACTTTAATAAGGCTCAATATTTGCACAGTTCTCTCTCTCTCACTCCTGTCTGAGGAGCATCTCATATGCAGAAACGGGTCATAGTTCTTTGGTGTGCTTGCTTTGCACTTCACCCATCACCTTGGTGTTTGTGCTCCATGGAAGACCCTGAAGATGCCCTGATGCTCTGATCATCCCTCACTGTCTCCAGCGCGAGCTCTGGACAGTCGGCCTGTGCTGTACATGCGCTCTGCTGCTCACCAGTCCAGCATTAACCAGAAATGAAAGTCTCGTTTTTCTCAGATTTATTAGTGCCAATCTATTTTGATTTGCAGAGCAGGCCTAAGCTCTGCAGTCCAGCTCCTCTCAGTTTGTCTTCCTCGTCCGATTGCATCCTCCAAGTCCCTTGGGAGAAATAGATACTGATGTGCTTTTAATTTTACATCTCTCCTGTTTCTCACTTGGCTGTTTACGATCAACAAAGATCGCAGTCCAAATATAGTGTTTGAGCTTCTGTTTGAGTCAATACCTCTGTTTGCTTTTTATGCTAGCATTTGTCTTTATTTATATTCATAAATGCAGCAATGTAGTCAATACATACTATTCCCAGGGGTAAGGGAATAATCTAGAGGTTTATGCTGCATCAGCTCAATAACAACGGTGAAAGCTCGACAATCCCAGGTCAGCTGAGTAAAGGCTGGAAGTTAAATGAACCTTGGCCTTGACATTTTCAGCTCCGCTGTCTAGTTATAGTGTGGGAACATGGAAGCATCACGGCCTTGGAAAAGAAGAACGGGATTTGACCATTCTGCTTACAGTTCCTGTTCCTCGTAGCAGTTCTGGATCCTTAATGGAGCCATTTTTGGGGACTTCGGGAAATAGATTTGACGATTCTGCTTCCATTTCCGATTCTTGGTTAGCAGTTCCTTAATGGCTCCTTCTTTTTGTAAATTGGAATTGCATTGTAATTTTAATCATATTTTGCATTTGTACATTTCAGTTCTATTGCTGCATGATTAGATAACTGAAATACATTTTTAACAGTTCTTCCAAAATTTGTTTACATAGAATTTTAACAGATTTTTGCAGGTTTATTCATTTATTTATTGGTTTATTTTTGAGGTGGCATAAATTCTAAATAAGCAATACTAATCAAACCAAAATGTCATATATTTAATTAATTTATTTTTATGTTTCCAATTCCTGGTTAGCAGTTCCTGATCCTTAATAGTTAAGTTAAGAAATATATACAATTCTATTGCCAAATAATTAGATAATTTTAGCAATAAATATTTTAAAAAAATCTTCCAAAATGAGTTAACATAGGCTTTTAATGACTTTTGATTGATTGATTGATTGATTGATTGATTTGGCATAAATGCTAAACAAGCAATACTAATCCAAAATGTAAAAACATTTAATTAATTTTCAAAGTACTATTGACGAGCACATAAAATGTATCTTTAACTACTTATCATGTGGGAGAAACAGTCAATAACTACACTGGGCCAAGTCTGTAAGCTGTATATATTTCATTCTGTATTTTAGTTTTGGAAACCGTTAATAGAATCGAACATCATTTGATTCTGGTATTCGAGAGTCATTTCTGAATAAGAACCAGTTCTCGCTTCCCAGCTCTATTTAAACCTTAAACCTGCAATGCCAAAACACTAGAGAATCAAATGAAACATGAGTTGACAATGAAATCCTGCATGCTACTTGTGTTTCAGGGAAGTTCACCTGCATAGAGGCTCGTTTCCACCTGGAGAGACAGATGGGCTATTATCTGATCCAGATGTACATTCCCAGTCTTCTGATCGTCATTTTGTCTTGGGTGTCCTTCTGGATCAACATGGACGCTGCCCCTGCCCGTGTAGGCTTGGGCATCACTACTGTGCTGACCATGACCACCCAGAGCTCCGGATCTAGAGCTTCTCTTCCTAAGGTCAGTTGGGTCTCTGTCATGCTCATCACAACAATAAAAATCCCTGACGGCATAGAGTGCACTCTGTTCAGAAGCATATTATTGATTGCATCACTGCAGTGTGTCATGGGCTGTACTAGACTCAGTCACTGTCTACATAAACATCATCCTGGCCATGCTGGAAGCTCATTAATCGTTTTAAGACTTCAGATGCTCTTAATACGCAGCAGCTTTGTTAACAGCATGCATGTGCTAGAAAATGGCAGTGTCACAAGCACCTTTGTATCTGCCCACACTAAGCTGGATAAGAAAGTAGGGCTGCACTGTTAATTGAAATAAAACTGAAAATGTCTTAGTGCGATTATCACATCACAAAGGCTAGTTAAATAAATATATGCACTGTGCAGCCTATGGTTTTTCAGTAAATGCTGCTCCACACAGTCTCCACCTCTGCATCTGCTCTGAGTTTGGATCATTGTAACGTTCATTTGGAAATGCAACATGTGCCGACCATCTTAACTTGTAATAAGAAGCACTACTCAACCAAAGAGAATCTTTAAGAGCACTTATCCATCAAAAGAAAAGTTGGATTTTAGTTGAAAATTAAGAAACTACGACCATAAATATAATTATTATTATTATTACAACCTTTTATATATTTAGCCATTTTTATATTTTAATTAGTTAATAATAATAATTTAGTCAAATATTATTTTTTATTTTTAATAATACAAATAATAATAATACGCCAAAAAAAAACGATCACAATTTTTATCAGAAAAAAAACCCACATTTGTTTCTGTTTGTCCTTGTTTTGTTTTATGCCATGTCCTTGATGCCCAAATATGATGTCGAGGTGAACTTGGTTTTGAAAGACAGCCATTCATTTCATTTTATTACATTTGCATTTATGCAATTTATGCATTTAGCAGACGCTTTTATCCAAAGCGACTTGCATTGCATTCAGGTTATACATTTTTTTTGTCAGTATGTGTGTTCCCTGGGAATTGAACCCACAACCTTTTGCGTTGCTAATGCAATGCTCTACCACTGAGCCACAGGAACACAAACATTGTATAATTTATAAACATATTTTGTAATATTTTATTTCAGGCTACTGCAAAATTCCCACTGTAGGATTGAATTTGTTGTAAATAATGTTTAGTACAAGATGTTCAGTACGAAAGGGCTGTTTGTCAGACATGACTCTGAAAAATAAAAAGTCCTTGCCATTCATGAAGAATAATCAAGTCCGTTTTGTACCTATTAAGCCTGCGGCATTGGGATGGCCAGCATGTGGCTGTACAGCTGAGTGTTGATTCATTAATACTTTGCTCTGATAGCTGTTCGTGTTGATGATTTTTCAATGACCTGCTATTATTGTCCATTAATTTATTATATACAACTTATATCATAATGTAATTCTGAAAGGGTTCTGGGAGTGGCGTGGCTGTTGACACTTAATTACTTTCTAACAGAATAGAAATTGTGTCCATCATTTCAAATCTCTCTTTGTGGCCTTAAATGCACTTCTCCAGCTTGCTGTAGTACATTATAAACAAGGATTTTCAGATCCTACATGCTGTGTTATGATGGGAAAGGATAGTGCTGTAGTTTGACATGTTTATCATCATTTACAAGCATCATGATTTGGCACACACACTGTTCAGGTTCAAATAGGTTGTCATCCCTTACATAAAATCTTCTAGCATGGATTTATGAAATTAAAGAGAATTGTATAAGATATTATTCCCAGTTCTGATATTCGGCAGGTGGTTTTTGAGTCAGACGTGCTTCTTGTTGCAGTAGGGGTGGGCGATCTGACGATCTTATATTGTAATCGATCTTTAAGATGTCCATGATCTACTTTTCAAGCAACTTGTGGAGATTGTGTTCTTTTATATCCTGCAATAATGTTAAAAATACTGCAATGACTGCCTATAAAAATGATTGTGACTGGCCAAATTAAATCACGCGTCTTCTGTCATGTGTCTTTGAAGCATTTGAAAAACAACTTCAACACGAGCTAGCGGTACGGCTGTGCGATGAATTAGATTTTAATTTTAGTTTAGATTTTTAGAAAACAATTATTCTGCTGCATCCCATTCCTTTCATTTAAAGCAGAGCGCCTCTCCTTAAAAGCCTAAACTTAACGTCAAAATCAGTCAAATCATATAACGTGACTGTTATTTTAAGCACATTAAACTGCAAAAGACTAGCTATATTTGGAAAAGTGTTGATGGCATTTTTAATTTCCTCTTTCCAACAATGCCTGATAAAGCAGCGTTTATGAGCGCAGCACTGATTTATGTACAGCCGTTACTGGGGATATTTCTACCGCTCTAAAAGCTCCACCTAGTGGCAGAGCATGAATTTGCATTTTCAGTAAGCCTGTCTGCTTGTCCACCAAATTGGCATCGGACGATGTCTACAGTGAAACATCGCGATGGGCGAAGACATCGCACTAAAAAACACACATTATGCTGCACTAAAGGGATATATGCCGTTTGCTAGCAGCCTGTTACAGTACATGAAAGTTCACTTACCACATACACCGAGTAATGAGAGATGACTGATGGTACAATGGCGAATGATTTGCAGATACTGAGCACCACTGACCAACATCCAACATCTAATCTTGTAAAATGCATGGAACTGCTGCTCCATAGTATAGAGTCCGTGTGATTGCGAATCTCGAAAGTGAAAGTAAAATGAGAGCGCATTCGAAAGCGGTTTTAGTGCCCAGCATATTAGTAACGGTTCCCTGATGCCCGAAATGTATATACAGTATAATTACCCAACGATATAATTGCAAGAGAAAGTATTTTTTTAGGATTAAAAATAGAGGGGGGGGTGATGATCACGATGCCGGTTCAACATCATGATGTCTGTCAGCCATCGGCGATGGACGATGGCATCGTCTATCGGCACAACTCTATTCAGAACAATTCGACCCATGTTTTTATGCAGCAAATACAGAGTTGTAAATGTGAAACAAGCTAATGTGCCTTATAAAAATCTAAACAATTAAAGGGATAGTTCCCCCAAAAATGTAAATGACCCCATAATTTACTCACCCTCAAGACATATTAGGTGTATATGACTTTATTCTTTCAGACAAATCCAATCAGAGTTTTAAAACGTGTTTAAAAACGTCCTGGCTCTTCCAGACAGTGAATGGGTGTTATTTTTCAATATATGGGTGTTCAATGGGTGTTTTATTCCCAAAAGATCTCAAAATTGTAAGATCATAAGATCGTGATTTTTGTGTTATAAGATTGTGATATGATATTTTGGGCAGATTGCACTCCACTACACTGCATTAATTATCATGCATGTTATTAATGTCGACTCAACCCATGTGATTTGATTTCTGTACCTCCCCTATATCCAGCTACATTTATCTGCAAAGCTTTGTCTTTTGGCTAAGACTCAAAGGACTATTAGTTTTTGATAGTGGGTTTAATTGATGGAAATAATTCCAAAGGTTTCAATTAATGAAGGAGAAACGTTTCAGTAAGAGCATCTGAGATTAGCGGTGAAGATCAGAGAGGAGTATTTCATCAGCGCTGTCTCAGCCCAGTGCGCCCCCCCCGTCATTTCAACAATGCTTTGTGAACCGTGCGCTCTGTAATGCCACCTAAACTCCACAAACACTTTGGTCACTGGCTTGTCAAATAAAGTGAGTCTCAGCCAAGCGTTCGGGCCGGCAGCCGAGCTCTCTCCAGGCCAAAGAAGCAGCACCGTGCGCACTTGAATCAGGCCACTTTTCTGACGCCGATCACACTCTGAAAAAAAACCAACAACCCTGCATAAAGCCTAAATTCTTCAAATTAACACTTTGATCCCCTATCTCAGACTGGGTAGAATAGTCCTTTTAGCTCTCTGAATTTCAGATGAATGGTATTCTTCCTTATAATGGGCATATTTTACGACTTTCTCAACTGCAAAGTTTTGAGCACTTGAGCTAAGCGAGTGACTCAGCGAGTGAACTTTCAGCCAGGCGATGACTCAGAGTTGTTCTTCGTTGCTCGGTGCCAATCCTGTTGGTTTTCGTCTCGCTGCAGGTCTCGTATGTGAAAGCCATTGACGTTTGGATGGCAGTGTGCCTTGTCTTTGTCTTCTCTGCTCTGCTGGAGTATGCGGCCGTCAACTTCATTGCACGCCAACACAAGGAGCTGCTGCGCTTCCATAGGAGGAGAAGGCATCTTAAGGTGAGCCCTACGGTCCAAACACACTTCATCTATAAGCCCTGACCCACTGTGATGAATATTCACTGTGTTGGGGATTCAAACCTTTAATGTTCTCATGGTTGCATTCGGAGTTACTGAATACAGTAAATATTTAATCAGGGCATCGAAGAGCAGAGTCTGACGAAAAATAGCATGGTGCCACATTCAGGGCTTTCAAAACCTGGCCTTCAATAGTGCATTATTGCAGATGAAAATTAAAATCACAATCTGGATTTAATAGTCAAACTAGTGTCCTCAAGAGGAATGCTTGGGCATCTGCTGAAAAGTTTAGAGAAAAAAAGACAAATACTATCCCTAACATATTCATTAAATATGTTTAATACAATTAATACATTTGAAAAATATTGCTGAAAATAAATTATGCTAATAAAGGTTTTGTTCAATAATTTTGCCTTAAAAAAATCTGAAAAATATTTTTAATGCTTAACTTTTTAACATGCTTTACAATTTTTCACACAGTGGGTTTATATACACAAAAATATTTATTACCGCTTATAAGTTTTTAGTACTTTTTTCAAGTCAAAAATATCATTACATTTTAAAGCAACTGTTTTCTATGTTTGTATATTTTTAAATGTAAAACTAATGTTAATATTAAAACAGTGATATTGTGGAATATTATTACTGTTTAAAATAAATGTTATTTTTGAATATTGTAAAATGTAATTTTTCCCTGTGATGCAAAGCTGAATTTTTAGCACCATTACTCCAGTCTTCAGTGTCACATGATCTTCAGAAATCATTCAAATATGCTGATTTGCTGCTCAAGAAACATTTATTATTATTATTAATGCTGCAAACTTGATAACTAGAAAGAGGATTTTTTTGTAACATATAAATGCATTTACTGTCACTTTTGATCGGTTTATGTATCCTTGTTTTCATTTATTTCAAATGAAATCTTGCTTTGAATGGTAGTGTATAGCCATTATATTTTAATAAAGTGATCTTCCATAAGGGTGTCATCATATCTGGAGGCTTCTCTCCTGACTTTAACATGCTAAGACTGAAACAATAATGCGAGTTGAAGCTGAAACATCAATGCTCCTTCCATTCATAGAGTAATGTGAGTTGGCATGGTGAAATCTTTCAAGCTCAGAATAAATCCTGAATCCCACCGTTGTAATCCTGAGTTTGCCTCTGGGCTGCTTGTAATAGGTGCAGTGAGATCTCTTAGCCCCATACAGGTAAATCCACAGAGACAGTCTACACAGCCCTCGCTGATAGCAGTCCTTCCACCATTCAGACGCCAAGGGCAAATGGTGCAAACTGCAAATCCAACTGTTCGGTATGAACACCACAGATTCCCATCCAATAGATGCCCAACCCAAGCGGCTAGTGTTTGGATGTTAGCATGGTGCAGATAGCCCCTGCTGATAGATAACTACACCATTCTGGGGACAAAAACATCTTTGTCCAGTGACATAATCGTAAAATAGCTGTTTATGTGGACACACACACTAATGTTCAAAAGTTTGGGGTCAGAAGGAGTTATTAATGCTTTTTTCATTATTATTATTTATTGTATTTTTGCTCAGCAAGGCAGCATTTATTTAATCATAAATACAGTAAAAACTGTAGTATTGTTACGGTTTAAACTAACTGTGTTCTGTTTCTATTTTAATGTATTTTAAAATGTAATTTATTCCCATGATCATAACTCCAGTCTTTAGTGTCACATGATCCTCCAGAAATAATTATAATATGCTGATTTGCTGCTCAAGAAACATTAACATTCAAGAAGCATTATCAATGTTGAAAATTGGTGTACGGTTTCATATTTTTGTGGAAACTGATTCTTTCTATCCAAAAATTCTGGGAATAAAAAAGTAAGTTAAAAAGAACAACATTTATTTGAAATATATATATATATATATATTTTTTTATTTTATCATTCGGCAAAATCTTTACTGTGATTTTTGATTAATGCATCCTCGCTGATTAGAGGTATTAATTTATTTCAAATTGCAGTATATTACATAAATCTCATTGTTAGAATTTATGTTTTGTCTGTCATTGCTTTTGTTCTGAAAAGCTTGAAATGGAGCATTTTCTCAATTTTTGTGCTTGACGTCATGGCTTTGGATAGTCGCTAAAGGGAATGCTCTCACAAAGCTCACAGGACCATGACTGCATGCTTAAATATTAGTGTGTATATGTAGTGTTTTCATTTGAGCAGGCGCAGCACAGCAGTAGGTTTGCTGCATTATCATTATCACCCCCTGGTTAATGAAACTCCCCGGCCACAGTGATCCACGGCTGGGGTTCAGCCCTTCATTCTGCCTCACTGGGGCTATCAGTCAGTGTCTGCTCTCTGCACTGCAGCCCGGAGCTGTCACCTCCCTGCACTACACAATAAAACAACTCCCCGGCATTACCACAGGAGCTTATCGACCTCCTCCTCCTCCTGCATGTGCCTCTGAGAGACATGGAGTCGGGTGTAGAAAGAGGATTCCCCCTGCTGGACAGCACAGAGCAGTGAAGAGACTGACCCCAGAGGAAGCTTGTGTAGAACATACCTGAATATATATAAATGTTGAAACTGATATAAGTATAGAGTCCTGGAAGGTAGTGCACATTGGGCAGCCTGAGTCTGAACATACCTGAATATATATAAATGTTGAAACTGATATAAGTATAGAGTCCTGGAAGGTAGTGCACATTGGGCAGCCTGAGTCTGAACATACCTGAATATATATAAATGTTGAAACTGATATAAGTATAGAGTCCTGGAAGGTAGTGCACATTGGGCAGCCTGAGTCTGAACATACCTGAATATATATAAATGTTGAAACTGATATAACTATAGAGTCCTGGAAGGTAGTGCACATTGGGCAGCCTGAGTCTGAACATACCTGAATATATATAAATGTTGAAACTGATATAACTATAGAGTCCTGGAAGGTAGTGCACATTGGGCAGCCTGAGTCTGAACATACCTGAATATATATAAATGTTGAAACTGATATAAGTATAGAGTCCTGGAAGGTAGTGCACATTGGGCAGCCTGAGTCTGAACATACCTGAATATATATAAATGTTGAAACTGATATAAGTATAGAGTCCTGGAAGGTAGTGCACATTGGGCAGCCTGAGTCTGAACATACCTGAATATATATAAATGTTGAAACTGATATAACTATAGAGTCCTGGAAGGTAGTGCACATTGGGCAGCCTGAGTCTGAACATACCTGAATATATATAAATGTTGAAACTGATATAAGTATAGTCCTGGAAGGTAGTGCACATTGGGCAGCCTGAGTCTGAACATACCTGAATATATATAAATGTTGAAACTGATATAAGTATAGAGTCCTGGAAGGTAGTGCACATTGGGCAGCCTGAGTCTGAACATACCTGATATAACTATAGTCCTGGAAGGTAGTGCACATTGGGCAGCCTGAGTCTGAACATACCTGATATAAGTATAGAGTCCTGGAGGTAGGTGGGCAGTGCTGAACATTCAGTGCACATTGGGCAGCCTGTGTCACTCTCACCCTAGTCTTGCTTAGCTGACATTAGCTAACGTACTACTGAGTGCCTTAAACTCTTAGGCTGCTTCCAAAATCTCTGTTGATTTAAGTAATACTTTACAACCATAAAAAAATGTGTTCTATATAAAATGAATGTGTGTATCCAGATGTACCGCATTCACTGCCCTTCACAAATCCTCTCCCAAGGCCCCATGGGATAGTAAAGTGTCCATAGAGTGCAATAGTTGGGTTCCGGATTTAAAAAAAATCCCATTCATTTTCTCTATAGGGGAATTGATTTTAACGATATCTTGTAAACCATTAAAGACAGGCCTACTGTGAGCTACGAGGTTGTTAATCAATGATATATGCTTTTGTTGAAGCCATCAGCCTGCATTATTTCAACATGTTTTTTAAATAATAATGTTCGACCATGGAATTTCTGGTAAAAAAATGAAATTATCCATGATAATTTCACCAAACAGAGAATAGCCAACTTCTGGCTCTCAAAATGCTTAAATGTTTGTGTGTACATGCATATTTTGCTATAAATGTAAAATATGTTGTTTCTTTATATATAACCACATCTTAAAATCAATTTATATGAATCCATTTTAACTCGTTCACAGTGAATCATGGGATTGTAGTTCTTTCCCTCATTGTCTTTTTGTCCCATTTTCAAATGCAGTTTTACTTTAAATCAAATGCTGTTTCACTTCATAGCTAGTTTGTTGATTTGTGGCTTATAACATTTTTTATTTATATTTTTCTAAACCAAAGCCACTGAGAAGGTGGACGGACACTGTTACACTTTATTGGATGTGCTCTTCGGAGTCTTTCTGGGAGTAAAGGTCATTAGAGTAGTTTTAGCCTACTGTTTTATGTGAATTCAAAATTATTACTCTTTTCCACCTATTCATTTTCATATAGAAGAGAAGTGTATATATATTTGTATGGAGCCTTAGTGTGACTGGAAGATAAACTCTAGCTGACTTCCGGGAGTAAGAGCACCTAATCAGGTTTTACCTCTGAATTACTTCAGCCAATCTGAGCGAATGATGCTAGATCAAGAATAAAGCATTCAGAAGAGCTGTTTCGAGCCTGGTGGTCTAGCACCTAATCATATAGCACATAAATGGATAAAGCTCTCACTCTTTAATAAAATGACAGAAATAGGAGTCGTGTGCTACTACAAATTTAACTAATGTTCCGGTTTTGTGTGCAAAATGCATCAGTCAATGAACAAAGCCAAAACTGAATTAAAAATGCAAATATAATTGATTAATTATTGCATGCAGAACCTTTAGAGTTCAAATGAAAAAGCAAGCTCATAAACTTCACCCAGTTATGTAAATATTCTCATATTCTAATCTTAAAAATGCACATCCCTCTTATTATTACTATTTATTAAGTCCAGGAACAAGTTGCACATCTTATTTGCACATCATAAATGGACTGTAATTTAGCTGATTCGATTATATTTCACTCTTTAATAAAATGTACTTTTATGCCATTTGACTAATAGTTTGATTATTTGCTGGAACCTGTCCAGCTTATTGCTTCACCACATGGGTTTACCAGACTGTACCAGACTGCATGTCCTGGCAGAGCGGTGTTAATAACTGGGTGAAGCAATGCAACCTCTGGACTGCAGATGTCTTTGCTTTGCCTAACAATGACAAGAGCGTATTAGTAAGCAGCCTATTGATGGAGAGTAATCACCTCGTTAGGGCTGATTGTGATGCAGGGTGGATCGCTCACTCGTAGGGAACGCTGCAGCTGCTGTTCATACGAGGGAGGATTGTCTATGCAGATAAGTAAACCACTGTCACTCCTCTGGCTGGCCATCTTGAGTCGGGATGTTAAAGGTGCAGAGTGAGGCGGATTTGTCTTGTGTTATTCGGTTTGGTTATAGTGCAGCTCCGTGTGCTGGAGTGTTTAATAGAGCCAGAGGTGTTGAGTGGACTTGGCGCTGGACTGTAGTGTGCTGCAAAGTACTGCAGTCTTTTGTCGTTGCTTATTACGCCACTCTCTGAAATATTGATTCCTATTGGTCAGTCAGATCATTCAAAAGAGAGGCTTTTTTTGAAGAATATTTGTTGATCAGGTAACTTTGTATAACTGATTGCTCATATCTGTTTGCTAACAGTGCTGGTAGATTACTTATCAATTATTGTCTGTTACTGATTACATATTACATGATGAATTAAAGTTGTGGTCAGTAATATAATCTAGATTACTAGTCTAGGTAATGCTCTAATGTTTATTCTTTGAGATTATTTTTTGCGTAGTTTAGACATTGGTTTCTCACACGGGTAAATGCAAGAACTGCAAGTGTTGTATGAGGTTATGAGCTATTAATTAATCAATTAATTAAAATGAATACATTAAATGTGCTTTTTACATTAGAAATATTTTATTACTTGACCTGCATGTCAGTGGGACCATTAACCAGCATCAGAGTTTACTAGTGTTTGTCATTTATTTGTCTCATACATGGTATAATTGACTGAGAGGTGCTTTCGTTCCGAATTCAGGAGCATGGATCACAAATTAATTTATATTACAATTACATGGCTTTTCTATATTGTGAATATTCAAAGCTAAATATGACACAAAGTAGAATTTTTTTAGAAAGGAAGATTTAAAAGAGGGAAAAAAATAAGAATATTAAAATTATGAATAATATACTGCCAGTTTGTAAATAATTTTTTAATGATGTAATCCATAAAAAGTTAACTGTTATCTGATTATGAGAATTTTAAAGGGGTGGTTGATTGCGATTTCACTTTTTTAACGTTAGTTAGTGTGTAATGTTGCTGTTTGAGCAGAAACAATATCTGCAAAGTTACGACGCTGAAAGTTCAATGCAAACGGAGATATATCTTTTAAAATTCTGGCAGTTTAATGTCTACAAAAACGACTGGTAAGGGACTACAACGAGTTACTTCCTGGGTCCGATACGTCACGGACCCAGATAAACCCCGCCCCCGGGAACACGTAACGAAGGGGGCGAGGCCATGCTGCGCTGCTTTAGAGAAGAGGAAGAGAAAACTAGGGGTGCACGAGAAAATCTATTCATATAGGAATCGATTCTGTCTTCTAACGATTCTAATGGATTCACAAGTTTCAAAATCATATGTTTTAAAGCAGCGGTTCTTAATACTGTTCCCCGCGTCGCCCTGCTCTGTACACGCTCTGCATTCTCTCTCTCTCTCTCATTCAGATCGTCAGATCAGCTCCAACAAACTGTTCCAATACACTTCACATAGCAATGAGAAGCGTTATACATGGACACGCGTGCGGTTGCTATGCTGTATTAAGGCTTTAAATAACAGCATATCTAAAATTATGAACCAACAACAAACCATAAAAACCATACCATTAAGAGCTGTGCTTGTACAGGTTGTGCGTGATCCTCTTCACTAATATCCTCTGCGTCTCATTCGGGCTCAAATTGATAAGCAATATAGACGACGCCATTGTTTACAATACAACCAGAGCACATGCCGCTGAGCTGAGGGGCGGGACATTCAGACGCGCCGTAGAGGTGGTTTAGCCAATCACAACACACTGGACCAGCTAACCAATCAGAGCCCATCACGTTTTCTGAGGGAGGGGCTTCATAAAACCAGGAAATAATCAGGGCGTTTAAATCTAAAAAACAATAATTGACAAATAATGTTTTTTAAAAAAAACGAAGCATGAACACATGTTTGACTGCACCCCATAAACACAATCAAGCCTAGAAAAAAACCAGTCAACCACCCTTTAAAATGAAACAATCTTATAACAAGTGCTACATTTGGAGTCTGATTACGTAAACCAGAATACATGTAATCGTTACTATCCAACACTGTTTGCTAAAAACAGTAGCTGTGTTTTTGTTCTTTCTCTCCACAGTCCACAAATGCAATAATAAATATAATTAATAAATATTTCATGTTTATTTATAGTAATACTGATGTTTGGCCTTGCAAACCTCATTATAACTAACGCTATTAAAATTCAGCGTAGCATGTCCCACGCTGCTTGTGCTGCAGACATGAGTGACATCTCAAATCATGTGGGCTGTTCAGGAGAGGATTACTTTTCTAAAATGGGTTGAACAAAATCCCATAGTTACATTGAAGGAGAGACCTGAATCATTTATAGAGACAAAAATAGCACTTTGTGTGATATCTTTTGACTTGTCAGAACGCAACCACTCAGAAGAGCCTAAAAACAACGTTTAAAGTTCCCGACAACCTCTGCAGTCCCATTTAGCAACTGCTGATAACCACCTTATTCAAGACGCGTAAAAACTTCAAAATATCATGTGGGATATGATTGATGTATTTTATGTGGTAGAATAAAACATGAAAATATCTTGAGCTTGTGTTAACCTCTTATTTCAGGCATAATCAGTGGATATGGGAAGCCCTAATAATGGAATGTAATACTTTTGGTGAAATCTTTTCAATATAAGATAAACGGTTAAATTTTGGGGAAGGGTTTTAATTGGGGGGTAGGGGGGTTGGGTCTTTTCTTCCCTAGATGCTTCTTTCCATGCTGATGTCTACTGCCATTAAGAAACCTGAAAGGCATGATATGCTTGCTTGATATACACCGAGCAAATGCTATTTGTCGGCTTCTCATTTAAATTCCCAGCATTTATGAGGGCACAGATGTTTATTGGAGAAATATCACATTTTTGTAAACACATTCATTCAAGACTCCTAACCATTGAGCACATCAGCACAATGCCTGGATCTGTTTCATACGCAGCTCGTGAAATATTCATTCCAACTCACCCATAGGTGATAAAACAACAGACATATGTAAATGCAATGCATTTTTAATGTCCTACACCGATAAATGCTGTACACCATCGTGTACGATAGAGGTGACTTTCACTTTAATATATGCTTTTTATAAAATCATCACTGTCTAGGACATCTGATGCTGAATATTTTGAATATATCTATATATATATATATATATGATAAAGGCACGAGGCTGCTACCTTACAGCTATTTCGGTTTCTGTGGTTTATCACAACATCCCAATAAAAGCATCAGTCACATCTACGGGCTTTGATTGATGAAGGAGCCGAGAGGTCCTGTATATAGCGGTGGAAGCCACACCCCTGATTTGCAAACACTGGCGTGAGCTGCATTCTGACGCGCGGCCGTAATATCGCACTCCGCTGTAAACCTCGAGGATGCAGGCGAGCGTTCTGCTTATTGTTTTTTCCCTCCCCTCTAAAAGTCGGACTGGGAACGCAGCTAGCACGCCTAATGCAGTAATGGCGGAGTTTTAATTAGTAAGGGAGGGTAATGAAAATGGCTGGGGCCGGGCCCGGGAGGGAAAGTGACGCAGGACGCAGCGGTGCTGCAGCCTTGCTCCTCTTTACAGCTCCACGTCACGTCTCGGAGCCACCACATTAATCATATGGCAGCAGAAATAAAGCCGAGCATCCGTAATACTTACAAACGGTGAGCCGGTGCAACTGAAGGACAAGGAAAGGTCGTAGCACCCCAGCATCAAAGATGGCGTCGTATACAAAAACAAAGGGGCAGTGGAATAACATCACCCCTCAACACACACACACACACACACACACACACACACACACATCCTGGTGTGATCTTCCATTTACCCCAGCACACATTAACAGTTATAAATGGGATGGCTGAAAGACAAGGACAGAAGGAGGACAAAGTGTCCTGCTTAGAAAATGGCTGATCTTTCAGTAAAAGCGAGCGGGATAGTTCCCCGCGCTACATGTTTGCACCAGCAAATTGAAAACATGCATTACGAACATAATGATCCTATTTCGCATCCGCGCTTTGTGTTTAAACAGGCGCAATCATGGTGAAATATCTACGCGCTGAAATGTAATTAACCGGGGTGGTTATTTTGGTTCTGTTTTCATTAACGTGTACGGTCGAGTCCATCTGCTGAATCTCAAATAAGAGCGAGTGGAGGTGGGGAGCAGGGCAAGGTCAGTCCATTCACTTTATTATAGAGATATTGTGGCCTCTGAATACACCCTGTGCCATCTTGCTGACATATGTCAATAGTTAATACTCATAAAAATATGTAATCCACCCAAGAGGACTGGAGGATTTAAAGAGATAAGGTATTGTCTCACCCTCATGCCATCCCAGATTAATATGAGTTTCTTTCTTCAGGTGAACACACTGATTAACTTTTTTTTTTGGTGACCCAAAAGTTGATGCCTCAAAGACCACACAAAATTATCACGATGGTAATCCATAAGCAAAAAAGTGATATTTAATGGTGAAAACAATAATAGTATTTTAAAGTTTTTTAGCTATAAACAATGTGCTTATGTCATGTTTCACAGTGCGGATGTTTTTGTTGAGTGTAAACTAATGAATCCATGTATGACAGTTGGCCTGAAGAGAGGGCCACTGTCTTGCTGAGTTTAGCGCCAACCGCAAATAAACACACATGAGCTCATTTTATCAAGGTCTTCAGACTCAGGAGTAACTTCCAGGCCTGTGTGTTCGAGCTAGAGGTCTGAACGGGCTTTAAAATGAAGCCCAAACCTGGCCTGGCCTCGTTTGACCCGACTCAACGTGAGTGGTACTGTTAAATTTAGAGCCCAAACCAGAAAATAGCACATTTTTTTTAAATATGGTGTATTTATGGATTGCATACAACGGTCAATAAACAAATATGTGTAAGGAAACAGAAATGGGAAGAGCGAGAGCGAAAGACAGCAAGCACAAAAAAGTTTAATTTTAAATATATACAGCAAACAGCACAGACACATACATGTAAGGGATAATCCACGGCTGTGCATTAAATGGTTTTATACTACGGGGCCGTTGAATGCTTGAATCTGATTGGCTGACGAGCGTTCTAAGGTGTGCAATTATTTTCAGGGAAACGCACGGTGAACGTAGTACCAGGGACTGCATTACATGTCCATTTCACTTCGCCAAATGATTTGCGTTATTTCAAAGGTCCTTTACAGCCTAAAACAGCAAAAGAACCAAAACCCACAGCGACACTGGCCAAATAAATATAGTAAACAAAAGGATAAAAACAACAGATCTTATCCATGTTTTTGCCACAAAATTGTTTTATGTACGGAAAAGCACATACTCCATCTCTCCCGCTCTGTCTCTCCCTCACAGACAGTTTGCATACAAGTTAACATACACGCTAATATTGTTAGCACTACTCTGACAATTTTATCAGTATCATAGTTTAACAACTTAAAAACTGCATGGCTTCTCACAAGTGAGGTAACAACAACAGCACTGTTCGTGAAGAAAATGTACTTAAAGTTTCACTATAACTAGAGACATTGCTGCCGAACACTTTTGAGAGACTCACAGAGGTAACGTGAATCTCTCTCTCTCTCCTCTAATAACTTAGTTTCCGCTTCACGTTGTGGCCGCATCACCACCTCGGGTGTGCATTATTTTTCTAATAATTAAACGGCCCGTGGTCAATTATTCCTTACTTAATGCACAACGTGGAAGCATAGAAACACCCGACTTGGTGGATAAATTTGATGGGTAAAAATTAGTTATTTACATCATCTATGACTCATTCATCCACTGGGGTTGTATAGATTCATTTTTTCCCTTTTCTTTTTTTGGAGCAGGGGAGTTGAATCTTTAAAATTGAGGGTTTTATCCACTTGTTTTATATGGACTCATAGAGATGGATTATTTTTCAAAAAATCTTCATTTGTGTTCATCTGAGGACAGAAAGCCATATACATCTGGGATGACATAAGGGTGAATAAATAATTTTTCATTTTGGAGTGTAGTATCCCTTTAAAGCAACTGTATGTAGTTTTGTGTATTTTTTCGACTTTTGAGCCCCCTACAGTTAAGAGAGTGGAATTCATAAATATGTCGTTGTCATATACACAGTGGATTCCACCGTGGACATTGTTATTGTCGTAAACCAATCAGCCCTTTTTGCTGAATTTCATACATTGACAGGCAGGCAGGACAGCCAATCATAATTGGGGATATGAACCGAGGGATATGATTGGACAAACATGTTATGGTCCTATGCCTTCCACAGACGAGATAAATACATTTAGACCACTTAACATAGTGTTTGCTTTTGGGATGTGAAGAGACTTTCTACCAGCATAACAAAAAAAAAAATCTGAACCAAATCACCAACCCTGCCTTTAAGAGTGAATCTTAATAGTTAATTTATTTATTTAATCATTTTATAAATTGTTGATTAATTTAATTTGTTTAAATGACATGGTAGGGCTATTATTGATTAGGAATGTCAAATTGTTTCCCTAATTCAGTGCTCAAATAAACTGGTTTACTCCTCACCGATGAACACACTGGATTACACCATATATGACTGGTTTAAGGGTTCGGGTTTGACTAATGGGTTTCTTGACTGATCGACAGGAGGACGAGGACGGACGGTTTAGCTTCGCTGCCTACGGCATGGGTCCAGCGTGCCTCCAGGCCAAAGACGGCATGGCCATCAAGGGCAACAACAACAACAACGCGCCCACCTCCGCCAACCCTCCTGAGAAGACCGTGGACGAAATGCGCAAGCTCTTCATCGGCCGCGCCAAACGGATCGACACGGTGTCGCGTGTGGCCTTTCCGCTGGTCTTCCTCATTTTTAACATTTTCTACTGGATCATTTACAAGATCTTACGCAGCGGGGATGTTCACAAGCAGTAAAAGCAGCCGCCTCCACGCCCCACGTCCCCGCCTTCCTCTCTCTCGCTTACGGTGATGACGAGTCCCCGGCAGAGGTATTTATTCCTTTTTTCGTCTCTTTCTCTCCTGTCCTCCTGAATAATCCGGACCTGTGCAATAGCAATGCAGTAAAATGCATGATATATGAATGTGGCAATATATTTACTAAAAAAAATGAAAATGACAAAGTAAATATTCAACTTAAGAACTTCTGAACTGATGACTGGGAACCCAAGATGGAAACTTGTAAAACTTCTTTTTCAACTTTGCGACGTACTGCATTGCGAGAATACGGAAAAACATTACTGCTGTAATATATCGTATATTTAAAGATAATACTTCAGTCATTGAAAATGAAACATTTGTGGGCGTCTCGAGGCAGTTTGGGGCTTCCATGAATACACAATGAAAGTGTTGCAGGTCCCAGAGACCGAGATTTGCTTTGGTACACGTGTCTCATGATGTTTCATTCTGATATCGATTATTAATGGATCTTGATGAGTGCCAGTGAAAAAAAGATATTTATTCAAGCTATGATCAATGTGTTCCTCTATCTGTGCTCATTTTCAGATTATGTTCTGCTCATGTGCCAAACATCATCCTTTAGGTTGATCAAAAAAATACTTCACGATTTCATTTATTTATTCATGTGTTCACCATTTAGATATATAAGCTAAATAAACTAACGCTAAAACAAAAAATACAAAAATGTAATTGCATATTTATATTTAAAATTAAATATATATTTAACTCTTTGCATTCCTTGGTTTTGGCATTTTCATCATTTCAGAATATGTCAGAAACGGGCAGAAAGAACAGCAAAGGGAACTTTCATAACTCATGTTTCATACAGCGTTATTTTTCTAAACGTGGTTTAGCCATACAGCCAGTGCCATGATAATAGATCTATATTTCCAACCAAATGTATATTACAGTGATTTTTCAGTCTATATGTATAAACACTGCATTGTGCAACAGAATAAACAGTGCACAAAGGTTTAGTTTATGATGCATCTTCATCTGGCTTCTCTATGCAATAATCGGATATGCAATTATTTTCAGTGTTCATGTTGAATATGGCCATTTTATTCTGAATGCCCCCCAAAACATGCTATTTCATACATGCACAATTGTCTCTTCCAGTCATGCTCATTTGCTGTCTATGCATGGCCAGGGTTTCTTTGTTTAGTGTTTTGTGGCGCAGATGATATAGATGTCATTTTTCACTTTTGTAATGTTTTGTTTGACTGCCGAACTGAAGAGAAACTCCATTATATAAAGTGAGCATGTGTCAGGCTGTGTGATAGATGCTCTGTGCAGGATATGCAAGATTTTGCCATGCGTTACATACTGTGTGTGTGTGTGTGTGTGTGTGTGTGTGTGTGTGTGTGTGTGTGTGTGTGTGTGTGTGTGTGTGTGTGTGTGTGTGTGTGTGTGTGTGTGTGTGTGTGTGTGTGTGTGTGTGTGTGTGTGTGTGTGTGTGTGTGTGTGTGTGTGTGTGTGTGTGTGTGTGTGTGTGTGTGTGTGTGTGTGTGTGTGTGTGTGTGTGTGTGTGTGTGTGTGTGTGTGTGTGTGTGTGTGTGTGTGTGTGTGTGTGTGTGTGTGTGTTTAACACTGTTTGTTTAAAACCAAAGAGCAGTTTTGTTACTCTGTTGTCATTGCCTTTCAGGTTTTCAAATGTGACCTTTTTTGTCTTCATTTCATCCAGTTTGATGTGACATTGACCAATTTTGTAAGGCCTGTAACATTTGTAATTTATTGTTTTTTTCACACGTATTCAAGAAAAATGTCTTTATACACTGCAGCTAGTTAGACATTTTGTGATGATAAATATTACCAAGAAATACAAACTTCCATTTTGGTCTAAATAATGGTATTATAATGTTTTGATGAATATGTATAATTTTGGTTAAGAGTGAAGCTTGAAGTTGACAGTTAATTGATGGCACATTTTATTTATTTAATAATTATTTATTTGTAAAAAAAAAAAAAAATTATTTTTTTTTTTTTTTTTATAAATGTATGAATTTAATAATTTAAATGACCAGGCACCATGGTAAATTTGAAGGGCTATTTTTGATTATTAATATCAAATCTTCTCCCTCAAATGACCTGGCTTGTGATGCAGTGCTCTGAAATCTGGATTACACGGCCTATTAGACCTCGCTGTGAGCAGAAACTGAATTCTCCTCCGGTTGCTCTCCAGTAATTCGAGGAGGAGGAACATTGTAATGTGAAACGCTATCCACACGCTTACCTCCACGGGCAGCTCAATGTAGCAGGAACACATTTCACACATCATTTGAATGTTCACACATGATGAATCGTGCTGAAAGGAGTGTTCACGAGCGGATCTGTAACATTGCAAACAATATTAATCATCGTTGTTTCAAACAGTCACCAAGCTAGTCATTCTTCCAGCGGTTCCACTTCATCTGTGAGACTGATAGAGGCACACGATGTATAATATACATCTCAGTGTACAGTGTGGAAAGTGATAAAGTGTGCTCATTCTCGACACATTTAGAGAGCATTTGTAGAAATATGTTCAGCTTCATGTTGCTGTTAATGACTGATTTCGTTATTATGAACCCTGCTTAAGACTGTCCCGTGTGTAAATGACAGCAGTGACGCCCGCCCCGGGCCCTCACACACTCCACATGCTAAACGCAATATACAAGACAACTTATAACAAATAATAATACTGGCTCGGGAACACAAGGACAATGTGATGTGAAATATGTGCTATATGCAAATACGATTTTGTTATTTGGCTTAATAATCATGAAAATATCAATTTAATGTCCTGATGGTTTTAGAATGTTAATTTGAGGCATGATGTATTTTATTTTTTTAAGCATTCACTTGTTCTTTTGTTATTTTGATTAATGATTTTATAGCAGCTGCCCTGGAAATGTTGAGTGACGATGGACATGGCGATCATATGTAACTTGTACGCAAAACTGTGGGTAATTTTTTGGTATGGCCTTAATATTTGGGTTTATTTGCTTCTATTGTGTATTGGCACAAAGTGCATCTCATCATTCGCTTCTCGTCATAATTCGAGTGCACTTTCAAGCAGTGAAAAGAACTGCAAATTCTTATTTTTCTGTTCCAATATTAAAACATGGAATTTTGCATGAATAGAATTAAATGGCAGATATTTTTGGCTTGTACAGAAATGTGAGCAATTTGAAGAAAAAAGGAATGTACCATTTCTGCTATATCTGTATATAACACAATATTTATTGAAATATGTCATAATGCTAAATCTAATTCTACTATTAAAGGTTTTCTGAACTAAAACATCTGAAGGGTTTGTGAGGATTGTTGACCTGTGGGTAAATGATGTGTTGTGTGAGTTTCTTGAATTTCATTTATTCCAAGAAAAACATTCCTTGCCAACAATGACCTGAATACACCTCTGATTAACATGTTTTCAACTTCTGAATTACTGAATTAAAATCATTTTTTTATACTTTTGTGGGAAATGCATTTAAAAAAAAAAGTATAGGGTTGCTGTGGTGATAAAAAGGTGTGGTGAAATTATTCACAATATTTCAATATTTTGTTCTAAAGAGCTGTATGTGAAGCAGCTGTGTTACCGCTTCTGCTATTACTCATAATATATGACAAAATATTGTCTGCCAAGTCTAAGACAGTATGATATACATAATATACCACATGCAGGCAGCCATAGTTCATGTCAAAGTCATAGCTGTAACAAAAACCATAAACCCAGTGATATCAGAGAAGATACAAGGTCTGTCTGGATTATTGGTCAAGGTCACTAATCACTAAAGGGCTCCGTAATATTATGGTTAAGCAGGAATAACTCTTGTATTACAATTCTCCCTCTTTCAAAATGTAGAAGTCATTCATGTTGAAATAATTTTTAATATTCTTAATTTGAAGCATTTGTTTGTTTGGAGCTTTATACACCCCAACCCATTTTTCGAGGAAACTCAATTAAGCAGATTCAGGCACTGGGAAAAGTACACTTTGCACAAATTTCCCAGAGGCCCCGTGTGGCTGCATCTGAATACATCCATACTCGGCCTTATGGCCATCCTCGCTTAGGCTTTTAAATTATGCAAGTGGATTATGAACCACAAAGGCTCAGTCATTTTTCCCCTCGCTTGAGTAGTTTGGAGGAGCGCCCTCCCCCCTCTCCAGACCACCCGGCCCTCTGACTGCCGGCTCGTGCTTTACGGTGGGACTGGAATTACATTACAGCTGACACTGAAAACCGCCGCGGGGCCCGGAGCCAGTGAAACATGAAGGCTTTGACAGAATGTTTTTTCCCCTCAATATATGAGAAATGAATATTTTCAGTCTGAGCTGGGAATTTTTATCATTTTGTTTTATTAACAACTTTGCAATAAAATAAAAACTCTGGAGGTAAAATATTTTGAAAGGGATAGTTCACGCAAAAATGAAATTAAATCTGTCATTATTTACTCACCATCACATTGATCCAAGTTTGCATAAAATTAGTTTGTGATACACAAATGAATACATAATGAAGAATGTGCAGGTCACTCTTTTCCATGCAAATATAATCAATGCAGCGTCAAGGAGGTCACCAATATGTCTTAAAAGCCCAGGCGAAAAAGTACACTTCCACAAGCAGTTGTCGGAAATGTAATTACCCTTTCCATAATCGCAAGCTTCAGCTTTCAAAATGAATGTAAAGACAGTTAATAATGTCCTTAGTTTTACCATCAGTTCAAGCCAGAGAGGGGAACAGAGTCACGTGACAGACACAGTGATGAAGCTCGTATGTGTTTGCACACAATCCGCGATTAAGACTATTTCTGACGGGCTGTAGACTCCGCTATGATGTGACCCTGTCTCTCTCTCTCTCTCTCTCGCACACAAACACACAAGCCACGATTAAGACGATTTCTGACGGGCTGTACACTCCGCTATGATGTGACCCTGTCTCTCTCTCTCTCGCACACAAACACACAAGCCACGATTAAGACGATTTCTGAAGGGCTGTACACTCCGCTATGATGTGACCCTGTCTCTCTCTCACACAAACACACAAGCCACGATTAAGACGATTTCTGACGGGCTGTACACTCCGCTATGATGTGACCCTGTCTCTCTCTCTCTCTCGAACACAAACACACAAGCCACGATTAAGACGATTTCTGACGGGCTGTACACTCCGCTATGATGTGACCCTGTCTCTCTCTCTCTCTCTCTCTCTCTCTCTCACACAAACACACAAGCCACGATTAAGACGATTTCTGACGGGCTGTACACTCCGCTATGATGTGACCCTGTCTCTCTCTCTCAAACACACAAGCCACGATTAAGACGATTTCTGACGGGCTGTACACTCCGCTATGATGTGACCCTGTCTCTCTCTCTCTCTCTCACACACAAACACACAAGCCACGATTAAGACGATTTCTGAAGGGCTGTACACTCCGCTATGATGTGACCCTGTCTCTCTCTCTCTCTCGAACACAAACACACAAGCCACGATTAAGATAGCTGATGTGCTGTGATGTGACCCTCTCTCGCTCACACACACACACAACGAGCAAAACTTCGCATTTGAGCAGTCAATAGCAAATACTTAAACTAATAACAAAACATACAGTCACTGATTCAGAAGCGCCAGATTGTCAGAGCAAAGTCAGAACTACCTCCTCTCCTAGGTTCACGAAACGGTCGTCCATAAAATGCATTGTGATAAAATCTGGGTTGCGCTGTTCTGTTGTAAGTAATCTTAATGATTCCTAAATATATCTACTTTCGGAAGGCCAAATAAAGTGATTTTGCTTTCGCCTAGAAGCACAGCGTCTCCCTGACATGGCTGTATCAACACTACTGCGGTTACTGAAACCACACCTTATGCAAATATTTCCACACCGTGACATAGACATGTGGGGGTGTGTTTAAGTGAGCCATTTTAGGGAGCTCACATCACATCATATGACCCCTTTAAGGACTCAATTCACCCAAAAATTATAATTTGTTGAAAATGTATTCACCCTTAGGCCATTACCAGTGGATCCTCTGCAGTGAATGGGTGCCGTCAGAATGGGAATCCAAACAGCTGATTAAAGCATAAGTAATCCACACCACTCCAGTCCATCAGTTAATATCTGTGCATTACAACTTATAATTGTTGATTCGAATTTATATTGTTAGGAAGATACTTAAAACATTTTAAAGTGCACAAATTCTACATTTTGTTTCGCAATAGCTTACACACAGCGCAAGAAACTGATTTAAAACTCTGAAATGAATTTATTTTAATTAAAAATAGAAGTAAACTGTCTAGCCATAAAATGAGAACTAATTTAATACAAGCAATAGCACAAATAAATCGAATAGTATAAGAGTGAAATTAACAGTGTTATAAGTTTTATATAGGCACTTCACTGTATAAATATGAATGACAGACGGCAGCAGGTTTATTTATGCTGCTGTCTCTTTAAGACCTCACGCATCGATCTATATACTGTTTTTCAGTTTACATTAACTTAATGCTTGTGTATGGACTATGTTTATATAAACCGACAGTTTACCTGAATACTTGCAAAGACTTACATTTTGACAAGTTTGTGTATATTTGGCCGTTTACACAATAAAAGAGACTCAAATCTGTATTGAACTCTCTCTCGCGTCTTCTTGCTTTTGAATGGTTTAAAGTGCTTGAGTGTTTAAATTGTTAAGGTTAAAAAGCACTTGCAGTTGATGCATTCAGTCTTCTGTCACCTGTGGGAATTTACTGTTATAAGCGCAGAGTAGAAATAATACCAGCTCTAAAATTTAAGCCCAGTGATGTAATGCTAACTTTCTCCAGATCTGTTCTGATGAGGAAACAAACACATCTACATCTTGTATCAACTTGGATGCCCTGAAGGTGAGTACATTTTCAGCCAATTTTCCTTTTTTGAAATGAAATGAAAAATTAACTATTAATTTAAACAGTGGCATGCACAGACATACGGAAGGGCCGGATAGAAATTAAATATTCACTATTTTCTCACTGTTCCTCACACAAACGTTTCAGAAGACCTGTATAAGTATTATAAGTCAAGCTGACCACTTTTTTTTTTTTTTTGGTTTAAGGCATAAAAGCAACAGCACCCATGAGGACTAATTGCTAGGACAAACGCAACCACTACAATTCTTCAAAATGTAATTTTAAGCTATACAGTTTGGAACAGAGTTTTTATTTTGGGTGAATTAACCCAAAAATAGCTGTGCCGGTGTGTGTTGTGTTGCGGAGCCCAAGGCTTTGTGAGGGTCCAGCTGGGGGGCCATATGTTTAGTGGGTTTGACCAGCTGTGTGAGGACATCTTGAGCTCTTGTGGGTCATGGGGGGGTGTAGGGCTTCAAAACAAAGTGGCGGAGAGAAGCTGCACTTTCCCTCATGAATACTAATGCTGGGCCACCTGCTGGTCAACACACCCTACATCACGGCTACAGCTAATCATACTCTCTGTTAATCCAGTTTAAAAGGTGCTACAGTTGTGAATTTTAGTCTGATGCAAGCACATGAATTCATAATTAGGCCCAGTAATCTCAGTAATGCAATCACACTGAGAAAATAGGAATATGATTGGCCGGCGTGTGCCTCGGGATAAGGTATCTGTAAAGAACACTGCTGGGGCAATATAACATATTGATATTTGTTGAGAGTGGCAGCATGCAGTATTGCAATATTGCAAAATCTCATCATTTTGGTGGCTGGTTGATGGATGTCTATAGGTGCAAAATTGACTTTTCTGTTATGACCAGCACTACCCGGCAGTAATGGAAGAAAGATTGAGCCGATGCTATGAGGATCTTCAGGTGCTGGAGCCTTTAGAAATGAGATTTGCATATATTCTTGCATGTAAGCCTTTGTTTGTTTATATTAGATTTAGTTAATTTGTGTAATTCCTTTGATTAATTGGGGTTTGTTTTCAAATTTAGTTTTGTTGTTTGGCATATTTCAATTTTACAAAGAAATGTGCCGCATTTTATCTGACAACTAATAAATGGACACCTTTTCATTTCTACTTTGTCTTAAAAATGTTGTAAAAATGTTGTTGTTGAGAAAATCATATCGTGAAATCAGTATTTCAAAACTGATTTAGCCTCAATAACTAGCTGAAAGAACTGTTGCTAATAAATAGAACAAAGACTTGAGACTTGACTTGGACCTCAGAGACTTGTGAACATAGCTGTACAAGTACAAATATTCCATAATATTTTCATATTTGTGATGTAACTTATCTGAATGCAAAACTATTATTTATTATGTAAATTATAGGCTTTGTAACTTCAGTCGCGTTCCAACAGTGACACAACTGATGTTTGTATTTTATTTGATAAAGTAAGTAAGATGTAAGTAACATTTTGGTGTGTGTGTGTGTTGACATATTGTGTGTGTGTGCGCACTCCAGAGATCACTTCAACTGTTTCCTTATACCAGCAGAATCAACTTTAAACACTTATTGTCTAATTAATAATCACTGGATAAAGGACTGCTTTTATTTTTGTACACTCACAATGAAAAAAAAACGGATTTTAAATATAATATAACAATGTAATAATAGTATTAGTATTTTCACATCTAGGTGTAATTTGCACGACTGTCTGTTCAAAATAAATGAAATGAAACCGAGCGTAGTAGATTTCTTTATTTCCCTGGTCGTACCGAAATCGTATCGAACCGTGACCCCCCGAACCGAGGTACGTTCTGAACCTTGACATCTGTGTAACGTGCCTCCCCTAGTATATATACACACTCACTGGCCACTTTATTAGGTACACCTTTTCAATTGCTTGGTAACACAAATTGCTAATCAGCCAATCACATGGCAGCAACTCAATGCATTTAGGCATCTAGATGTGGTGAAGAGGACGACTTGCTGAAGTTCAAACCGAGCATCAGAATGGGGAAGAAAGGGGATTTAAGTGACTTTGAACGTGGAATGGTTGTTGGTGCCAGACGAGTTGGTCTGAATATTTCAAAAACTGCTGATCTACTGGGATTTTCACGCACAACCATCTCTAGGGTTTACAGAGAATGGTCCGAAAAAGAGAAAATATCCAGTGAGCGGCAGTTGTGTGGATGAAAATGTCTTGTTGATGTCAGAGGTCAGAGGAGAATGAGCAGACTGGTTAGAGATGATAGAAAGGCAACAGTACCTCAAATAATCACTCGTTACAAACCAAGGTATGCAGAATACCATCTCTGAAACACGGACACAGTCGGAAGCAGCAGAAGGGCTCCAGCAGAGAACAGACACGGAGGGTGGTCAGCAACCGAAATTAAAAACCTGCTGAGATCTGATTTTTCTGCAGCGACATTCAATGCAGTCAGAATTTGGCGTAAAGAACATAAGGCAGGATGGATCCATGCTTTCGTCTCAACAGTTCAGGCTGCTGCTGCTAGTGTAAATTACATTAAAACCTGTGCTGGTAGTAGCCAGTTACATGTAATCTGAATTACGTATGATGCTCATGAAGTTGAGCAGAGGCTCTCCAATCTGTGAAATAGTGTGTAAAAAGATTGTGGAGTACTTTAAAAACAACGTTCGTCAACATCAAATTGCAAAGGCTTTGCAAACCTCATCATCTACAGTGCATAACATCATCAAAAGATTCAGAGAAACTGGAGAAATCACTGTGCGCAAGGGACAAGGCCGAAGACCTTTGTTGGATGCCCGTGGTCTTCGGGCCCTCAGACGACACTGCATCACTCATCGGCATGATTCTGTTATTGACATTACTAAATGGGCCCAGGAATACTTCCAGAAACCACTGTTGGTAAACCCAACCTGCCGTGCCATCTTCAGATGCCAAATAAAGCTCTATCATGCAAAAAGGAAGCTATATGTGAACATGGTCCAGAAGCGCCGTCGTGTCCTGTGGGCCAAGACTCATTTAAAATACACTGTTTCAAAGTGGAAAAGTGTACTATGGTTAGTTCTATGGTCCAAATTTGACATTCTTGTTGAAAATCACGGATGCTGTGTCTTCCGGACTAAAGAGGAGGGTGACCTTCCAGTGTGTTATCAGCGTTCAGTTCAAAAGCCAGCATCTCTGATGGTATGGGGGTGCATAAGTGCATACAGTATGGGCAGCTTGCATGTTTTGGAAGGCACTATGAATGCTGAAAGGTGTATATAAAGGTTTTAGAGCAACATATGCTCCCCTCCAGATTACGTGTATTTCAGCAGGACAATGCAAATCCACATACTGCAGCTATTGCAACAGCATGGCTTCGTAGTTGAAGAGTCCGGATGCTGAATTGGCCTGCCTGCAGTCCAGGGGCCTCATTTATAAAGTGTGCTTAAATCCACGCCAGCGCTCATATTTATAAAAACTTTCTTTGAAGTGGAAAAGTGCTTAGCGTCAAGTCAGGTTCTAAGCAGACGTACGCATTTTTTATTGTCGGAGTATTGCAGGTTTTTAAATGTAAGCTGTTCTAAATTATGATGATTGGTGATATTTTATATGTTAAAGTCATTAATTATGAGTCGTTTACAAGGCAGAGAGCTGAAACCACTCAATTGCGTACAAGGTCAAGCACATTTGCGATTCAGATTTCACATCTGAAAGACGCGTACGCGCGATTTCTGTTTGTACGTTCATTCTATGAATCACACGTACGCATATCTGAGAAATGATCATAAGATCAAATTTAGGATGGTTTCTGCGCAACATTTGATAAATGAGGCCCCTGATCTTTCACCTGTAGAGAACATTTGGCGCATCTAAACGAAAAATCCATCAAAGACGACCACTAACTCTTCAGCAGCTGAAAACTATATCAGGCAAAAATGGGAACAAATTCCAACACCAAAACTCCAGAAACTCATAACCTCGATGCCCAGACGTCTTCAAACTGTTTTGAAAAGAGGAGATGCTACACCATGGTAAACATGTCCCTGTCCCAACTATTTTGAGACCTGTAGCAGGCATCAAATTTGAAATTGAGCTCATTTTTTGCATAAAATCAATTTAAACATTTGTTATCTATGTTCTATTGTGAATAAAATATTGGCTCATGTGATTTGAAATTCGGTTTTCTTTTTATTCAAATGTCCCAACATTTCCTGAATTCGGGTTGTACATGACCTAAAATTAGTAACTTAGTTACATCACTAACCAGTTTACAAATTCATCATGTAATCATTAACAGACTACAATTTGTAATAATCTACCAGCACTGTAAATTAAAACTAGTTTTGGAGAGTGGTTTATACAATTAATTCCCTTACCTGTCCGACAAAACAGCAACTTTGGCATCACATCTCACTTTCTCCATCATATCTTCCTTTCAGATTTTTTTGTCTTCACGTATTCTGGTTACAGACCTTTTCTGCTCCTTAAGATTGTACAGGTTATTGATTATCCCATTGTTCATGCTAATAAAAGCACAAGTGTTTTTTTTGCTCTTCGCATTACTAAGCAATATTATGCTTTTAGCATGTCTTAAGCACAAGCCAATGAGTGCAAGGATTCTGATATTCAGAGAAACTAAGTGGGTCACATTATTTCAATATGACACTATTCAAATGACTCTTGACAAAAACTACTTATTTCTTAATGTTAAACTCAAATTAGTACTGAAATATTGAAAGCACCTGTAATTTCCATGACTTTATCATCCATTACAGCTGCATAAGCATGTTAAAATCAACTTTACAAAACCATTTTAACCAAGGAGATATTCTGGATATGAAGGGAGGGGAAAAAAACACTTAATTCTAAGAAATGTTCTAGATTTTTTTCCCATTTAAAACTTTACAAAACCATTTTAACCAAGGAGATATTCTGGATATGAAGGGAGGGGAAAAAACACTTAATTCTAAGAAATGTTCTAGATTTTTTTCCCATTTAAAAGCTTTGAGTAACCGCCGGTTTAAAATTTCGGTTCAGTATAATGAATGGTCCATTATTGAAGGTATTTTCTGTCAATTTTACATAAATCAATCACACTATAAAATAAAAAACAGATAAACCACTTAATTATGAAAAACTATGCAAAATACACCGATTAGAAAATGCAATGTTAAATCAGCTACTTCAATTGATCAATAAGCCCCAACTACTGATTAACAATTTGAGTACATGTTGACAAAAATCAACATTGACATTTTACTTCAAATTGTCTCTATTGTGTTAATAAAAAAATTAAGAAAAATGAAATTGCATTTTCACGCTGGCCTTTTTATTTCAATATCGGCTGTCTTGCCTCAAGATTGCAGTGATAAATTTCAAATCCCCAACTGCATTTTATTTTTCAATTTGACAGGATTAGATTTTGGCATATTTTGCGTGCAGTTCCCTAAAATTAATAGTGTTTTAATTTTCATAATTTAATTGATTTATTTCAAATCAGCAGAAAATACCTTCCATAGTCTGTAAGCTACAAGAACACTACATTCATTTGTAGTTCCAAGCCTGGAAGTCCAATTCTTGTATTTCCAATGGCTATAGGAAACCCGGTCCATATTTCTTCCCCCAGACAAGACACACATGCTTCAAAATAGTACATAGAGTTTATTTTGTTCTCTCAACAGTGGAGTTGTTAAAATGTTGTCATTGATGAAGTGCAACAGTAGAAGGCAAACAGGATTCTTTACATGCTAGATAGTCACTCACACACAACCATGATTTGACTTGGCACCAAACCCAAATAAAACCATACTTGCACTTGACCTGAAAGCGGGTGATAGCAATACACAGGATTGCCCAAGCAGTAAAAACACGTTCCTTTAAGAAACAGGGAGAGAGAACGCTAAAACCAAATGCTAGGTTTCTCCTTTCCCCAATTCAAGTAGTTTTGTTTTTCTACAACAAATTCAAGTTCAATCTCAGAAATAAAAGGAAGAGTCCAGATAAAGAAGAACAATCGCACTCCCGGGTCCTGGAGTGAGGGATGGAGACAGGGAACAGGGAAGCCATCGGTGTTATCCAGGGTGACTTGCATCAGCAGTGAATGACGTGGGAGCTGCCTCACTGACGTGGTCCTGCGTAGCGGCCCTCGCTCGGACCCGTGCCTCGACCGGCTCCAAAACTGGGTTTCTGAGCCATGCCTCCACGGACGGGCGGTCCCCTTGACCCGCCTACTCTGTCGCGTGGTCCCCCCGGGCCTCTGGGGCGGATGTCCCGCCTGTCACCTTCACGGGCCGAGCGGGTCTTCTTCTCCTCTACGTTCAGCCGAACGTCTCCTCGCAGTTTAATGGGCTACGGCATAAAGAAAAGGTCATTCTCATGATCCCACATTAGTCAAAACATCATGTACCACACCAATGTCTGACGGCCACACATACCCGACTGCTGAGGACCTTCTGCACAGGCTCAGCGTCATCAAACACCACAAATCCAAAGTTAGGCAGCTTTCCGCCACTGTTGATTCTCAGCTCAAGGACAGTGCCGAACTCTGTGCGAGAGAAACGAGCAGGCAAGTCAATGCAGGAGGAGCTGATCTACATTTTAAAATTAGTTCAAGTTGAAAAATAATGCTTGCATCACTTACGTTCAAAGAATTCCTTGAGCTCGCTCTTATCCACGTCGTGAGGTACGTTTCCGACAAAGAGCTGGTGGCTGTCGGGATACCGGACCGGTCGCCGCACCTCTGACTCCCCGCTCTCACCCTCCCGCACTGCTAACCAGAGATTAAACATTAGATAAATGACACTGCCATCTGCATATGATGCATGTCCTTTCAAGTTGCTAGTGGACCAGCCATGATGTGTGCTTTTAATTTAACTTTCAATTTTGTGTGAGATGCTATTTATATGCAGACACGAGGTTCATTACAACTCTCAGGTTGCCTTAAGCAGCTTTGCCAGAGCCAATAAGATTTTGATAGACTGCAAAATCAGTTAATCAAGTCTTTCGTAAAAAAATGTAAAAGCCTCAAAATGTTCATGTGCACCCATATTAGATTGATGACACTTTTGCACACCTGGCCTTGCTGTTCTGTTGGCTGGAGAGGGTCCTGGTCTTTGGTCACGTGGTCTCTGGTCTCTCTGGGGTCTCTGTGCTGTGGTCTGTGTTTCTGCTTTCACCTCCACACGTGGCTATGGGTCACAAAAACGGTTAATCACCTAGTGCAATACAACTATTTACAGAGATTACATGCAAATAAAAAAAAATTACTCTACAACTGGCTAGTTGTTAAAATTACAATCTACAGAAAGTTATAAAATGTAACTGCATTAATTGGTTTACAGAAAAGCAATAGTATAAAGTTATGAAGTAGAAATTTGGGATCTGGTCCCATCGATTGAAAGACTTTTAGCCACAGTAGGGTTCATTTCATAGTTTGTTCAGACACTGATCCCATTGATTTTGCCAATAGTTGTTGACTTAAGATATTTCAGTATTAAGACCGAGGGTCATGGGAATTGTGTAAGTGAAATCAAATAAAACCTGAACAATATAAACCAGAAACATACAATATTAAGTTACACAAGAGGTTTTAAACTGACAAAATAAATTACACCTAATATAATAAACGAAACAGCAACTAATAGCCAGCATAACCCTAAAGTAGTATTTCTTAAAAGTGAAAGCGTTGGTTGTGAACGTCTACCTGGGCAGATGGGACTCGGACAACATGTGGAGGGACTCCTGTGGCGGGGACCACTCCTCCTGGTGGGAGATTCTTACTAGTGACCGAAGCCCAAGACGACGGCTGAAACAAAACGCATTTGACTTTACAGGTGATCTCACTTATCCGGTTTGTGATGACTGCACATCTTCACAAATGCAGGTTTATTGCACGAGAGAGACCCAACAGACAGTGATGAATGAGGAGGTCTTACCCGGTTGTCCTCTTGCATGGCAGGTGTCGTGTCAGCAGGTGTGGGCGAAGGGGGAGATCTCTGGATCTTTTCCTCAATGTGAACCTCAGGCTCGCTGACAGGCTCCGGTTTCAGCTCCACAGCTGCTGGCTCAAGCTCCATCTCTGCTTCTGGCTCAGGCTGGGGCTCTGGGGTTACAGACACCTCTTCTTGCGGCCCCTCGGGCTCCACGCTGTAAACGCACAAACTTATATGAAATTTGCAAACAGTCACCCCACTTTGAGGGAATCATATCGAATAGAGATTTTGATTTCTAACAGACACCAGACAAAGTAGGTTACTGAATAGTTTCTTGCATAATGACAAATCAAATTGTGTATTGTTTGTTTCGACCTACAACACACCTGCATACTTTGCATCCTGCCTTACTCCAATGACTATAAACTAGATTAAATGAGCCACAAAAACGAATGCTAGTTACCACGGTGACTGTTCGTAGTACACAGCAGACTCCTCCTGGGCCACTTCAGGTGAGTCCACCCGCTCCAGCTCCTCCACATCCTCCTCAGACTCTGTGAACAACAGGAGATAAATGAAGTCATCTGCTCACAGCAAGAACGATTAGAAGACACCATTCTGAAAATCTCTGAAATACACCAATAATATCCGCTGCTCACCCTCAGGAGGTTCTGAGTCCGAGTCCCCAAACACTTCATCCTGGTACCGGAAGATATCGTTGTGTACGTAGAACTTGTTTGCAACTGATCCCTAAAAGATTACAGCAATGTAAAAGATAATGAGTAACCGAACATCTGAAAGGAAATATTTTTTTGTTGGCATAAATGCCAAATGTGCCTCAGAAATTGAATTTTATGAGCAGCTACTTGCACTAGTCAAATACTGAAGATCAGAACAAGCTGATGTTTCAACGGAGCAGCAGTTAATACACAGAGCCGTAGTTCACTGACAAACTACGCGATATCGATATCGTTCATAATCGAATGTGATTCATCTGCGATATTGCCTAGCTTGTCAGTGAACTACGGCTCTGTGTATTACTGTGCGTGATGGAGATTTACCGCCAATCATGGAGCCGGCTTTACTGACGAGATGCACATGAGAATGCATGCGATTAATTGCACAGCCCTAGTGAGAATACTGGACAGGGCCTTATTTGAATTCAAACAGAAGCTAATAAATCATCCAGATCAATATGAACAAGTGCAATTGAGTCAATGAATGGAGAAGACTCAATGTGAAAATGGGGAGTGAACAAACTGGACACCACAGCTTGCAAGTAAGCTTTACTACACTCAGGATCAATATCTAGACAATGATTTCTTAAAGTCCACATGAAATCATAATTGATCCCATTTACTAGTTACCGCACAGTACTGATCTCGTGGTGAACAATTCATCTGTGTTAACCGAAAGAAAACATCAGTCTTCGCAATATTCAGACAAAATCTGTTTACATGAAATACCATGGTAATGAATTACCCCTATTATCATGAAAAAAGCCAAGAAATTTCAGTTTTGACAATATGGGACCTTTAAATGATGCCTATGAACTCCTATTTACTTTTTCCACTTTGCAGGTCATTGGAATTCAGGCTTCGCTTTATGCAACCTCTCATTTAAAATGATTTACGCCTGCATTGGCATATTTTCAGAGACAACAGTTTAATTCACCCGAGGTCATGTTAACAGTTATGATGAAATGTTCATACCTCAGGTGCCAGAACAAATGTCTGCATGAACTTCCTCATGGGCTGCATGTTATTGGACAGCTCCCCCAACACTTGCACCACCACTCCCTCGTTCAGGGTGGCATGAGCATCGACATGCCTGATCTTAGTGTGACAATCACGGAAGCTCAGAGCCATCACCTTCTTATGGATTTCCTGTTCAGAAAGAAATTACATTGAGGTACTGAATCCTAAACAGCATTCAAAATTCACAAGACTTGTATTAAAACTCACAGACTGCCCATAGACTGCTTCAGCTGGTTTGCCATTATTGTCCAAACCACCATGTACATAAGACGAGTTCTTGCCGTAAAACCTGAAAGACAAAAGAAATGTTTAGCTGCACTGCAATGTGTACTACCACATTTTAACCACAATTGCATTTCTGCAAACCTCACTTGCATCTAACAAAGGAAATCTGAATCTATAAGCAGCAAATACTGACCTGTGCAGGTAGTCAGGAGCCTGGTTGAGCAGGGTGTAGTACTGTCGGACAAACTCTCGCCCGACAAGCTGGGCACTTGGCTTCTCCATCACCATTTCTTTGGTCAACTGGTTTCAGCTGAAACAAGGACTCGTTAAAATCATCTCTAAAGAAATAATCATCTTTTTTCCCCCACCAAACCCCCAAGTGTTGCTTCTGAGGAACACAAAGGGAGCTGTCAGGAACCTCTCTCTTTTTGTGTTCCTCGAGAGGTCATATGGGTATGACAATTAACAATTCTGGTTTATTTTTTTTACTTCAGCTGCAATAAATGTAAACTAGATTATGGCGAGGGAAAACCAGGACAGACCGTTCAAGTGAAACTGAAACAAATCTCTTTGTTAAGCCCATCAAGATCGAGACGTAACGAGGCCGTTTAACGTCGATACCGTTTCTACTAATGCAACGAAGTCACTTAATAAGACCAGCATTAAAACCCTCGCAGAATGGCTGGTTTAGCTGCTCATCGTGTAGGGCGGGACATTATTGCCAATGGAAAACCGCGTCTTAATCAGATGGGTGCATTGTGAAATGGACTCAAGTACGTTACGTTAGGCCCCAACACCACACGCCGCGTTACTATCTGAAGCCCGGTTCCTTTGTGATCACGCCGAGACATGGCGATTAAAAAACAAATATTTATCCAGATACGTTCATAATTTCAACCAAACACATGATTTTCCGTAATCGTCATTAATGAATCAGACAAGCGCCCAGCATTTTGTCGCATAAGTTTAGATGAGAAGATAGATAATCAACAGTAAATAACCACATTGTACACGGAAAATAAGTTTAGGTGATCGTACATTGAAACACGGCGTAAAAGACGCATAATACACTGTAATAGCTCGGTAAACGCGGGATCTCTCTGTGACGGAAATGTCGGCTGATGGTGAGGGAAATGCAGCTAAAGCTAATCCTCAGAGCGTCGAGCAACAAAAACCCACCCAGCGGCCTAACGGTGACTTTTACCGCTTAAGTCCACAATTAAAGCGTGATATTTTAATCATCAGAAGCGTTTTATTATAAAAACCAGCGAAATCTTACGTTTATATAAAACAGATCCGTCACATAAAGCACATGGCTATTAGCTGCGCACAAGCTAACATTCAGTACGCTAACCGCACTAGAACACAAAAAAGACTGCAAAAATAAACGCTGTATATATTTTAATACAACAGATTAAATCCAAAATATACACTTACCAAGAGGGAATGAGTAATATGTGTTCGGGTTGAGTTTGAAGTGATTTTATTGAAGCACCTCCTGCGCCGGTAGCTGTGAGGCTTTTAGCTCAGACACTGGCAGCAGCGCGTGTGGCGAATTGCCGGTTTCACATTAGATCCTGCTAAATCAACGGTCCGCCTCATCGCAGAACCCAACAGCCAATCAGATCGACGCAGTGGATTCGCGCATCCTATCAGCATTCGTTTTCTCGCGAAGCCCCCCAAATCAACCAATTAACGTCAACTATACAGACTGTTCGCAACCTATAAACACGAGAGTGAAAGGCAGGATCAGAACAAGGTTGTTAGGCCCGCATGGACACGAACAATGTGGAGCATAACAGTTGCGCAGCAGCTGCTCGTGTCGTTTTTGTTTTTCGAAACTATCGAGTTGCCAGGTGACGTCTGTGCACATTAGAAACTGTACACTACAAACATTACACTAGCACTCACTAGTCATGTGAGTAAACATTAAAATGAAGAAAGAGCATATTAAGGTGATCCCTAAGAATGCGTGTGTGGAAAATGTGCAGTATATGTGTTTTTTCACTTCAGAAATCAAAATACATAAAAACAATTTTTTGAAGCAATGCAGCTTTAAGACCATTAACGTTGGCATTTTGAATGTGATAATTTATGGGATATTAATTTATTACAACTAAACATTTACCTCTTTCTCGTTTATTATCTATAATTTTAGACAAATTATGAATTTATTATGTCTTTAAGGTATTTTCTAATATGTAACATTACTAATAGTACATTATATATATATATATTATATGGCTTAATGTCATATTAGAATCATTTCATTTTTATACTCATACTTTGGTTTTAATATTGTAAATTGTTTTAAGCTTTATTTTTTTCATTTAAATGTTTAGTTTTGAAATGTTGTTGTATGCATTTGTCATTTTATTTAATTTCTCCGTTTTCTTGAATGTGTATATATGGTATTTATAGAGTTTTGACTTGTGGTTTTAGTTACTTTTTCTTATTTGTAAGTCGCTTTGGATAAAAGCGTCTGCTAAATGACTAAAAAGTAAAGTAAAAATTTAGGCAGGCCTGTTTGTGCATCATGTTAATATTTGTTTTACAGATTTTAATTTATGCTGATTAACAGATATGCTATATGTATTTAGCTAACTATATCACACACAGTATAACTTTGTTGTTTCACTGCAATAAGAAGTGTAGTAGAAGATGTGTAGCGTAGAGTCAAATTAATGGACAGGATGTCTTAATGATAGCTTGGTTAATTAATTTCCTTAAAATAATGTTGCTTAACATTTCCTAATATCTTAGTGGCCCACCACCACGTAGACATAATTCTCTTTCAGAAAAAAATATTAATGAATTTGCTTTATTTGATTTATTTTTGGTATTTTATTTTAGTTTTGGTGTATTTATTGGGAGGCTTCTTGAGATTTACTCTTTTAGTTGACAGGTGAGGTTGTGGAGAACATTTATAGCAGTGATTTTTATAGTGTTTACTCACGTAATTCCGCAGACCTGCACTAGACTTTTATAAATTATGATTTGTGAATATGAATATCTTGAATTAATATAATGTCCATTAGGGGGCGACACGCTTCCCATAGATGCAACAATTTGCGGTTGAAAACGATGCAGATCATTTGTTTGCATTTTTAAAGGAATATCTACCAACAATCCATGCTTATTAAACCCCATCATCAGAATATCGACAGCTCTCATTAGTTGAATTGAACTAAACATGTTCATGTTAAGATGGTTAGCCTGACATAGACATGCACCTCACCATCTGTTTGTGCACTGCTTGTATCGGATCGAGAGAATACATCAGATTTAACAGACTGCACTGAAGACTGAGAGAGAGTTCAGCTGATCCATCAAACAAAGTGTTTCATTGATTACAATCAACTGGGATGAAAACATATATATATTATAAAAATAATCATTTGTTCAACATGTTCTGTGGTATTCATCATTATGTTGTCTTCTTCCTGTCACTCAACACGCATTAGTTCTGTCTGATATAAAAAAAATATAGGCCTATATCAAATATTTATTATAAACATCAGCAAATCTAAGTGGAAAAATATTTTTATAAATATCTGATGTGTTGACAAAAAGTGTGCACACTGCTGTGAATCCTTTTTCATATTTCATATTTTTAAAGAAAACACTTGCTTCTGTCAGTAGTGTTTAAAAGGCATATTTCAAGTTAACTTCAAGTGTATAATATATATTTTATGTAACCTGGTATCAGTCTGAGAGCACAGGTTGTTTTAGAAGTAGTGAGCGAGGTCTAAATGAAAGAGGACTCAGGGCAAAAATGCCATAAAATAAGACAGAAAAAGCCCTGATATTTAAAACGAACATCAAAAATACATTGTTCTGCTTTTTGTTTTTCTGATATCTAACATTCAGTACATATTGTAACCTTTTATTCCAGGTCTGTGATGGTTTTCTGTATTTAAATCTGTACTTACAGGCGAGTGATGTTGAGTGTAGCTATAATAGCAAGCGTTCTGTGGATGAAAACACTCAAATCAACTCTAAAACATGAAGAAATCACTCTCAATAATATCTGACACTGGTAGTGAGTGATAAAGTATGTCATCATTGTGATCAAATAAAGAGAAAATCATCTGAAATACTATATGATTTGTGTCTAGTGATTCCTGTTGGGGTTTTTAGGCTTGTGTTAGTAATGTTCCAGTTGTGTGATCTGTTTTTAGGGTTAAGAAGCAGTGGGGAAGAGTGTGTTCCCCTCCCTGGTGCAGAAGGGGGCTGGACTGGAGCTCTGCCATTGTTTGAGATTCCTGACGAGAGTGTCTGGCTGAAAGGGTAAGCATGGTGACTGGGTAAATCCTGCTCTCTCTAGCTCTGCTTTCCCATGACTGTCTATTCCCGCTGAGACCATACTCTATTTCCCACTGCTTCATGCAATATAGCACATGCAACGTGCTTAAACCCTAAATCTGCTTTAGAGCCTGAATTAGTAGCTGTTTAGAAATATAGCATCAAACATTACAGCACACAAAAACAAACTTTACAACTATTCGAATTTTCCTGCTTTTAGGATGTGGAATAATCTAAAATGTTTAAGGAAATATTCTTAGCCTAAATCATTAATAATTATTACAAATCTATAAACGTGTGCTTGTTGAAGGGACCATTTCAGTTTGATTTCATGTTGTTTTTCATCATTTAACTGTTCAGTTCAACCCGCATTACACTGCAGTTAAACACCGAGCTAGCCACACTGGCCCGGCTTAAAAATAATCCTTTAAACACAGGGTCCTAAAATATATTTTTTAAACGCAAAGGCAAGAAAGAAATTACGTAAACATCCACTCCACCCTCGAGGAAAATACTAACATATGTGCTCCAGATTTTTAGCCCCATTGACCATGCAGCATTGTTTTCTTTGCACATTTACAGTGTTTATGTAGTCATATATTCATATTTACATCAATGCTGAATAAAACAAATGATCTGTAAACATCACGTTTGACAATGTTTTTCATTTTGCCCATAGCAAACATTAAAGTATAAATGGGTTATGCAATTATATACCTGGGGGGGACAGATCAAGATAAATGGAGAAATGCATGCAAAGATTGAGTTTGGAAATTTCAGTGGCTTTTATTCATGTAAAGAGATTCATATTGCTCACATTGTGGCAAATACTGCAAATGTATGTGAACATGTTAGAGGGAGGGAAAAAAATCTCATCCTGTGAGATTCTGTCCTCATGAATTCAAATATTTCCTTTTATTATTCAACTTTTAAAACACTCAACATTTGGCCCAAAAAATATGCAAATTCAAACATCAGCCTGCAGATATTCAGGGCTCAAAGTAAAAGACGTTATCAGATTTAATAAAGACATCAAAACAATAAATCCACCACCAAAGAGTGCAACAAACAAAACTAAAAGTTCATAAAGCAAGCAGAAAGAACATTTATTTGGAAACTTTATTTAGTTTTTGTACATTTCCACCATCAAAACTGCAAACTTACAATTCAAGCCCTGATTCTGAGTGTAAAACACATTTGTGGATCCATTTCCAAAACAAAAAAACTGTTTTAAACGTACATAGTTCATCATATTTAACTCTCTCTTTAATACAGCCTGTCCAACAGCTGCTTGGCCAACTTAAAACGGGCAGTGTTCAATCACTCATTGTGATAGTTACTGTGTGGATTGTGCACTTTTTTTAAAACATTATGAATGTTTAGTGGTATATGCAGGTTGTTAGAAATCGCAATTAGCACCTTTACTTAAAATTTTTAACTTAAGGGTTAGCACCTCGCCCCGATAGTAACTAGGAAGCGTCAATGGTAGACGTGCTTAGATGACAAGCTCATTGTCGATGTCCTCTGAAAGAAGAAAACAGCTAAAGTTAGCAAATCAAATTAACTGAACATAACAAAAATATGAACGGCATGGTCAAAAACTCACGCTCTTTGATTCCAAAGCAGTTGGCCCACTCCTCGAGAGCGATGTACTTGTCTTGGTCAGCATCGCACTGCTCGAAGAAGCTGGTGGTGCAGTGCTCCATTGGGATGAGAGGAGCGCGCAGAGGAGCCAGCTCAGTGAGGGACAGGAAGCTGATGGAACACAAAAATGCACATTTAAATCAATAACTGCCTCTGGTACTATAACACTGAACTGAACCATCAAGGTCATTTCAACCATCAAACATTTTTCAGAAATGCATTTGCTGTGAAATGAGTTAAACATACCCATCAACAGGGTGCTGGTCAAGCTGGCCAAACTGCCAGTGAACGGGGAAGATGTACATGTTGTAGTTCTTTTCGAAGTCCAGGGCCAGGAGGTCCAGAGAATGATCACCAGCCTGCAGCCTCTTCACATTCTCGTAAATCTTCTTCACCTACAATCACAGCATGAAGAAGTTTGCAGGCAGTTCAGACGTTTTGCCATCTGGATTTGACTATATTGTTCAATTATACTTGCAGTCTTTTTCTTTTTCCTTCCCTAAGATAAGGCTGCTGCTGAACTTGTCTTCAGTTCAAACTTTGTTTACGTTGTTATGGAACAATGGAAAGTTCTGGAGGCTAAAAAAGTATTTTGCAACCCAAGCTCATTGGAAAAACGTGCCTGTGGCGGCGGCATTTCTGCTAAATTATATTATGTTGCTTCTTGCATGTTTTGCAATACTTTTAAAGTGAAATGTCCAGAGAGTGCCTGGATGAACATAAATCTGGCAACATTTTATTACGTTGGTTATTGTATACCATGCAGCAGTTCAGAAACAAAATGTCTGGCGAGTTAATGCTAAAGGTTACTGCTCTATCATGTTCGAAAATAACATGCCACCTACACAAAACCTAACCCACAAAGTTTGAAATGCATTAACTAAGGCAGCCATGCAATTTTAGATGCTTCTGCATGTCTTTGGGGTGTTTTATGGTGATTTCACAGGACTGTACCGGGTGAGCTACTGAGCAAGTTTACTATGTTAGACAAGCCATACATATGGATCTGGTCATGTGATGAAAACATCAAAATGTATTAGTTTACAAATAATAATAATTATAATCTGCACCTGTGATTTTAATTTGTGTAAAAAGATTAGAATAGTACTGAAGTCCTACTAAAGATATACTTAAGTATATTTGATTTTGCTAAATTTTAACTATTTTAAGTATACTTTAGTTAAATATCTTGCATTTAAAGACTGATATTATACAGAGATCATACAATCTTATTAATTTTCGCCATAATATTAGGAAATGTGCATTGTGCAGTAAAGAAATACTACGAATAAAGTTTAATTATAATTTTATTTCAGGAAGTTTTAAGTGATATATGTTGATGGATTTGAAGTATTCGTAGTATGAAATGAATGTATTTTAAATAAACTATAGCATAGTTTTTTCTACTATGGTATGCTGGCATTTTTAGAGGTTTTTCAGATTATAAAGAGTAAAAAGTTGGACTGACCCTGAGTTTCTGCTTCTCGGTGAGCAGGTTATTGTCTTCATCGCGCTCAAATAGCGTCACCAGCACGTTCTTCAGCCAGTCCCTCATGCGCAGGGGAAACTCGTTCAGCTCGTTGTCCAAGCAGGGGGAGATGTCTTACGGAAAAAAATCAAACATTAATTTGAAATAAATAATAAACACAAACAGCATGCCTACGGCACATGTCGTAGCATTATACTCTAAAAGGGACCAAATTACAGCCCTCTGGCTAATATTAGTGTCATAGCTGTAAGGATCTAATTCGTTTATGCCAGAAACACATTTTCTGAGTCTCTGACTGAGACACCCTGCTTAGCAATGAGACTACACCACAGCAGGAGCTCCACTTGAGCCCTTCAGTCCCGACTCATCTCATCAGGCGTACAGCGGCGGTGGATGAGGAAGATTTAGGGGGATTGGGTCTGCTTTATGGAGCAGCACTGGCAAGCCCAGACTCGTCCTGTGCTCAGTGTTTGAAGGGGCAACAGGGATGCCTCAAAGCTACAAGCTATCAATCACTCCAAAGCACTCAATTCCACTTACGTTCACGGCTGAGCTTGTGAGTGGTCTAGATATTACTTTCAAAGTCTGCCTTGTTTTACTTCACTGTTATGTGCTCACATTTGCAGGGTCCGATGTAGTCCAGGTGCAGCTTGTGGCCCTTCTTGGTGCCCTCCAGGGCGCATTTGGTGGCAAAGAAGTGGCAGGAGGACTCGTAGGTCTTGTTGTTAGTACCACAGACCTGTGAAATAAAAGCCATAAATATGAGCAGACGTAAATGCCACAGTTGTCAGCTTGACAGGTTTGACTTCCCTACCTAATGTTTGCTGACATGTTTTGCCCAATGCATAAAACAACATTTTAATCAAGCTGCTCAAATGGTGCGCATGTGCTCCTAGGCATTGCTGTCACTGCACATGTGGAGACACGAGACAGATGTGAAAAGAAGGAAATGACTAAAGACACACACATGCTCGAAATCTCCGACTGGGGCGGGGCAGGTCAGAGGGTCCTGGCACACACACATGGGCTGGTTGCTGTCATCAACCTCGCACACTTTGCCTTTCTTGCAGTGATGGTTTAGGCAGGGGTCTATAAGGAAAAAGCATTATAGATCAAAATTATTTACTTATTTATTGATTGATTGCCATTTCTGATATATATTTAGTATATTTAATTTAAATAATTAAAAAAAAAAATATTCAAAATGTATTTTATTAATATCTGTTTTATATTATACTTCATTTTTAATTAATTTTGTTATTAGTATATATTATATTATTTTCAGTTTTACTTTATTGATTGATTGGTATTAATTTATATTTTATTTTATTCCTTTCCTGTAAAGGTCATCTATTCAAAAACATTTTATTTTTTTATTTAATTGTATTATTAATTTATATATGTATATCATTTTAAAATATATATTTATATATATAAATATAATTTTTTCACCAGTGGATTTCCGTTTCTTTCCCCTTGCTTGATATTTTGTGGTGGGCATGTGGCTGGAAGACTGGCATTGGAATCAACTTAGTCCTGTTTAACCATAGTCTGTCTGAACACATAATTACAGCTGTCTACTTTTGACTTTTTTGCAGCCTGTTATTACCCATAGTCTCGTGTACTTCTACAATGTAATCTACACACGTCATCACAACTTCACTCGTGCACAGGGACAGAAGACATGATGCAAACAGCAGATAAATAAATCTGTAACTTTGGAGTAGCCTCAAAACAATGGCACATTGCTGGAGGTGTGGAGAAGACATTAAACTCACTCTCAGCAATAACATCCTCCACGACTTCAATGGCCTCATCAAACTCTCCGGTCTCCACCTGGACTGGGTTGGCTCCCACTTCCAGCTCCTGAATTATGAGACAGAAAAGTATTATGGGTATGGCCTGTACAACCAAGCCCAGTTTTAAACACCGCTTTCCTCTTTTATGTGAGGGAAATATGTACAAGTTAAACCTCAAATATATCAAATGGGAGCGCATGACCCACATTACTGCACAGCCACAACAAGAGTTTTGCCTTTGTGTCTGACACAACTGGCATCTGTGCTGTGCACATGTGGGGAAGCAGTGGATTGTAATTAGTCCCTTTCAGATATATTTTCAAACTTTATGGATTTCAGTCCCCTGGAGGAATGTAACAGGAAGCTGAACATGTGCATATGTAAACACATCTGGTCCCATAATGGGGGCAAGTTGTCTATTTTTGGCCAATGACTGGCTTGACAAGTCTTCTTAAAAATGCAGTTTGGACTTGAGCAAAGAGATTTTTTAAAGATTTAAATAATAATTTAATAAAACATACCTCTTCAACAACTGGCTCCTCTTCGGTCTGTAAAAGGAAATTTATATGGACTTTAGTAAAGTTTTAGTCACAAAGCAATATTATAGAGGACATTAAAATGCTCTTTGGTTTTGATACAAAGCTTGCCCCCCCCCCTCTCTTTATGCAATTTTATTATACTATTCTTAATTTTAAAATTAGAAATTAAAAAATATAGAAAAATCAAAAATGAAATGTATTTATATTTACTATAAAAAATGTTTTTATAATTTTTTTATATATATATATATATATATTTTTTTTTTTTTTTTTTCAGATTTACTTACTGGAGCAGCCAGAGTCTTGCCAGCGAGGCAGAACAGGAAGAAAATCCAAACCCTCATCTTGAGTTTCAGCCTAAGCAAAAATAAAAACTCACATCATCCTCTATATCTACAACGCCAAAAACCTGAGGTAATCTGAAGGATTTACACTGCAACACATTATCGTGTTAGTTTTATGCATGCAGTGGGTGCTTTCCTGAAGTATGAGAAAGAATTGTAGACATCAGAATCACACACATGCATGCTACTCAGGTCTCTATGTTCTTTTTCATGTGGCTTGAGATCAATAGCACATCAGTTCAAGACCTCAGGCGCTGAACCACACGCGCTCGGGCCACCGATCTGCTCTGTATGCTCTGCGACGGATAACTAACCTACAGAAGTCAGTCTCTCCAGACACAGAAGCTGATTGAGATAAGAGCTCAGTCTGTCTTTGTTCTGCTAGCTCGACTGCTTTCCTCTCGCTCAAAGAGCGCCTGGAAGACCGACTGATGTGATATGTTCTCCTTGAGAAACGACACTCTCCTGCGGGGAGATAGGGGCTGTTTGTCTGAAAGCACTCATTCTCTTGTCCATTTGCTCTGTACCAGAGATCACTCTTCCTCTGAATCAATATAGATATATATAGTTTATGGCTGGAAAGTTCAAAGCAGCCATAGGTAGACCATCACTGGGTGATTCTATCAACTTATGCATTTTTGCTGCACTAAAGATCAAATCCAGACACTATTGTTTTTCTATAAAAATACAAATGCAGTAATGAAACTGGCTGCAAAAAAAAGACACCCTGCCTTTTCTGAACATGAAAGGCGCTTTTCTTAATGTTATGTGATTGAGATGCTAATGTTGCATAAAAACTGTGATGACTGTGTTTGGTTATGAAAGTTATTGGTTATGAGGGAGCATCCATCAGCCAAGTTCTTGTTTGTGAGTATGATGAATATGAGTCATGACATATTTGGTGTTTGACTTTGAATGTGATTAAAATCAAAGCTAATTCCCACCCCTCAAGCTGTGGTGGGCTGTTTGTGCATGAGTAGATAATGGGTGGGATTACTGCATATTATCTGTGCATTCATAATTGGCAGGGTTGTAATTCTTAGGGGAGTTAAGGGTCTTCTTGAAACCACTGACCTGAATATAATTTGCCCAGCAACTGCTGAGAATCTCCTTGGCTTACTGCTCAAGGTTGAGAAATTCCTTGTTTATTCCAGAAAAACCCACGAAGCAAGTTAAAGTTGGCATTAATTGTAAATTCAGTCTATTTTCTAAATGCATCTTGATTTCATTGTGAAAGGTTCATCCATTTTTCTTTCTTTCTCTCTTTCTTAATAACATTTTGAATTCCATTGATATGGCAGACTTTTCTCTGGTGATGTATAATTGACTTCTCCACTTGTCCACTTGAATCTTGTCAATTTCTTACACTCAAATGCTACTTTGACATACAGTAAATGAGTTGGATGCACATTTCAGCTCTGCTTGACTTTGTTTAGATGGTTGTGTTGTCAAATTTGGTTTTAGGTTTCAAATAACCTCCAAATACATCATGGAAGTGCATAAATCCTACATTAGATTAGATTTTTGTTTGTCATTTCACTGAAGACCTCTTGTTGTTGAGTGCATGATCTCTTATATTCAGCACATGGAAACTGTGCAAGCAGGTGTGTGAACCCTTCAGTAGCCCTTCAATGTTTTCTTTGGCAAAGGAAAAGAAGGTGGCCGAGGTCAGACGCCCCACGTCTAACATGGAAAACTACAGAGACTCTGTCACCCTCTTAAAATGCTGACGTCTTAAAACGTGGCAGACAAAGAATCTTTTCGCTTTCCGTCAACAAAAACGTCCTATTTTAACAGACCGAGGCTGTGTGAGTCATAGGACGAAGTAAATGACCTGACATCATGTCCCGTAATTAATTTGGAGGTGCGCTCTGTTCCTTTCAGGAGCTGTCTTGGCACGTCTACGCAAGTCATTTTTTGGCTGAATTATAAGTCCATTACTCTGGTGGAGTCACTTTAGAGCAAAACAACTTATTTTATTTGGAAGGTCGCATACAAAATCAAACATGCTCGAGCTGAAGGAAAGTCAGCGGTATAAAGGATGCCTTTTCAACCCAGTGTTTAATGTAGAGTTTAGTTAGGTAAGCAGGTTGGAAACCGGGAGCAAAACAGCAGCTCAGTACTCTGTGTTTTTTCCCCAAAGAGTCATTTTCCAGAAGCTCTGCAGACGGAGTTCTCTCCAGAGCGATAAAACAGGTGGTTCAATCTCTAGATAAACAAATGAGCTGCAAAACTGTATCCACAACATTTGACTTGCTGCCAATGCATCTCTTGCAAATGTAAATACTACACAATACATGATGGCATCTGATTTTCCTTATAAACATACCTTCGCTGTGCTTACTCTAATATCATCCCAGGTATAGCCTTAGCATATTAAACACAAGCAGAATAGCATCATCAGTGCCCAGTGCTGGGATAGAGGGTTTGGCATGGTGGGCATGCTTGATTTATGGAGCAGGAAGACACTTGGCATGAGCAGCAAACCTCTGCATGAGCCACCTGTCCATTACGGCACAATTACTTGCGTGCATCTGTGCAACGTTTAGCGCTAAGTCCTTAGTGAAAGCTCCCTTGAAACAAAGAGTGAACCGGTTAGAACTGCAGTCACATCCGAGTTAACGGGACAAAAGTAGGGTTTCAAACTAATTTGCATTGACAAATCAACACTTTTTGTTTAACCCCCAAGGTTTTGTTTCACAGGAAATGAAAACTCATCTCTCTGGGACTCGATCTCGTTTTTTGTAGTAACGAGGAATCGCTATTACAAAGCTAAACCTTGTGCCGCAAAACAAGGTGGGGGGGAAGAGGATATTTCATCCTCTGCTGAAAAGGAGTACAAGGACCTCTGAGGAAGACAAAAGACAGTCAAAGAGAGTGACTGAGTAAAAAAAGATCCATGTAACCCGAGTTAACAATCACCTGACCTTTTCAAGTCGCCCGCCCTTCCCCCCGCCGCTGTTTGTGAGGTAAACCACTCTGTTATTACTCTCCTTTATCCAGTGCAAAGAGCAAAACAACGGTCTGTGAGAAAGGAAATGAATTTCACCCTATAAACATAAGTGTATCACCTTGAAAAGACCTTATCTGTGGCCGAGAAAATATGAATTATTCATTTATATTCCTATCTGATCCTCAAGGTGAGCGCGAGTTATGAACCGCCGAGTTAAAAATGGGGTTAAAACCAGATCCACATTCTTAACCTGATTTGTTGCTCTTTTCAGTTTCTGCAACTTCACTCTTTCGATTCACTAATGCCGTATGCATTGTAAATACAAGCCGGATTTGTGTGGTTTACAAACACACATTTAACCTTTTCTATCTCACCCAAAAGCGCATCAAACGCCATTTTCTCTTTGTTTGGTGCACCAGGGGAAAATATTATTCATGCTGTACCACGCATTTCTCATAAAATCTCGTAAGATATTGTACCATATGCAATTGGTATGGTAAATTTAACATAAAATGTTGCACTAAAGTTAAACTAAATCAATAAAACATGATACAAAGGATTTGTCAAACTTTTCAACTAAACTTTTCTCTCATCTTTATATAACAATGCAGGCCCTTCCGGCAGCTGTAACTTGACAGTTTGTCTTCTCACGATTCTTGTTTGTCTACAGCAGCGACATCTGCCTCGGTTCGACGTGGTCTCAAACAGCTGGGGAGAAATTGCCATGGAAACACGCATTCCTTTTGATGGGAGTAATTGTGAGGGGAGGGGCCTATCGGGTGACTCTCTCCCCTCCCCCTCCATCCCTGACTCTGTGTTCACCCCTCCTGCTGCATATGTGGCACACAATACCTCAACATTGTGCTGCGCTGAGTTTAGCTTCAAACTTTGAATAAGAACATTGGTATGGTAAATAATCTGTTTGCATTACTTGTACAAAACTTTTATCAATAATGAATGTGCAACACATGACATTTACATAAAACATCAGACACCTGTTTCAGTGTGAGATCAGTGCTTTTTAGTAATTCTGTGCTTTCATTACATGCAGATGGGAACGTGATCTAGAAAACCGTAGAATATTTGTAACATGCAAGTAGGACTAAAAACTCAAATCAAGCTGCTATACTAGTAAGAATTGTTGTTGTAATGGTTTTAATAGTATTAGTAAATCAACACTTGACTGTGAGAGTTTGTTAGTTTCTATATTCATGATGTAAGAATGGGACACAAATGAACGCTCTTACCTTCTGTCCGTCTACAGAGAAGCCCGAGGAGAAGTCAGCTGCTGAAAGGGTCTGCAAATATCTAAAAGCAACACAAGTTCACACAGAAGACATTTGCTGTGGGCAGGTCCGGTCAACCCCCTTCTATTCACCCGGTTAGGGTGGGACGTCCCACTGTTAACTCTGTGTATCCAACTCACGTGGACCTTTCCAGCTAAAACTTTAACTAAGTCCATGTTTGAACTTTACTGTAGGCGTGTGACCATTAACTTTATCATCTCAGAGTTAGACATTACTTAATAGTTTAGGAAAAATAATAATTGCTATGTATCATAACATTTTAATGCTAAAAAAGACTAAAAACTATATTTTTAAGAAACTTAACTTTTTCCAATTGGAGCGAACATAGGACAGCAAAACAGGCCAGATCATAATTTGTGCCTGATCTGCAAAAACTCTCCCTTCCAGCTACGAATTATTGCATTAAGCTTCATGTCAGATCATGTTGGTCAGAAAGAAAGACTGAATAACAGAAAACTGGTTTGGGTTTGTCTGCTGGGATGTGCCTTTTACTCTTTGGTTAAAACTAAAAAATCCTCAAAAAGTATTAGTTAGACTAAAGTTTAAAGCAAGCACTGATTAGGAAAATTTAATTTAAAACTACTGCTATAAATTTCCTTATTTCCTTACAATAGAAAATAAAACATTCCAAAATAAATTAATACATTTTAAAAAGCCATAATAAAGGCCTATATGAAACTGTGCTTGTTTTAATTAAGGTAAAGATCAACTTTATTAATATATGTATAATCTGTAGCTACGTAGACACAATATTTGATACGAAATTCCTTTGTGTTATTATACGCTGTTATATTTGTGCTTTTTTCATCGTTGTTTCATCAAAGGGAAAGCAAAATGACCTGGACTAGAAACGTCTCTGGTTACATTTACATTTGTGATTCAGTCCTAAGTAAACACATATATGATCCTAAAGAGCATTTGTATATGATCTAATAACAGTGCACATATAATCTATAGTGGCTGACAAATGTAGCACTTTTTTTTCTTTTTGGACAGCGAGTGTCAAATGGTTGAATCCGCAAAAAAAAAACTCCCGTCTGAAATTCCAGGGGCCCATCCCTCTGTACTGTCTATTAGTTTTGTGTGTCCTGACCAGCAGACTAAACTAATCACGCCTATCGTTTCATTCCACCCATGAGACGTCTGCCTAAATTCACAGTCACAGAGGTTCACTCTGCTATAGATTGCTAATGTCTGTACTTTCTGAGCAGTCAGGAGAGAAACATCTGGATGAGACAACGCTGGAAAAAAAATAGTTTCTCTGCAACGTGGCATTTTCCATTCTGGCCTCTGCAGACACTGAAAGCAGGGCCACGGAGGAGGTGTAATTATTCTATGCACTGCAGACGTGGCCCTGTCTGTGGGATCTGAGAAGATCATAAAGGGTCACAGACTCCCTGAAATTTATAACAGGAATTGAAACACATTTCAATTTCAAACACTAAAATCTATTACAAATAATATAAAATAGAGGAAAAAATTGAAGGCATAAAAGAAAGAAAACCTGTGTGTGTGTGTGTGTGTGTGTGTGTGTGTGTGTGTGTGTGTGTGTGTGTGTGTGTGTGTGTGTGTGTGTGTGTGTGTGTGTGTGTGTGTGTGTGTGTGTGTGTGTGTGTGCGTGTGTGTGTGTAGTAGAATTACAAAATGTTTTTGAAAACATTTCTGATATGTTCTTATATTTTTTGCATTATCATAAAAATTTCATTAGAAATGTTGCATTTCTTTTTACAGTTTTAAGTTTACGTAATAATGTGTGTTTGGAAAAGGTGTCAAAATATTGCATCACAAATGCTGGCTCTTGATTTATTTTGAAAGAAACCCTCTTTGGTCGGTTTACGGGAAACACCTCTCATGGGGCCTGACTGAAAATAGCTGGATTCTGAATTACACACCAGACGGTGGGATTTCGACCACCATTTCCTCAATAAAGTTCCACAGGCTCTTCAAAGATTCACATCCTTTAAGGAACAAGGTCTCTTTTCACGCTAGTTCCTGTTTAGACTTTATATAAACTGAATAAGCAAGTATCAACACTGGACAGGAATATATCATCACACATTAGTTTACTGTACATCTACACAGGAGGATGTGTGCATAAATCAAGAGCAGGTGGTTTTTATTTAACCCTGAAATATAATTAAAACTGTTAAAGTCCAGCATGTGGCATTATGCAACTTATAACATCAGTAAGTAAAGCAATACATTTTCATCCTCAAAAAAACTTGTGATGGCAAGTACAATGACAGAATGTGTTTGGCAAGAGAAACCTCTCTTTGTCATTACGTCAACTGAAAGGAGCCCACACAAATCGAATGTGTCTTTTCACAGTGAACCATCTCATTGTCTCAAGAGCTGCTCTGTCATTTGGAAATGGACCCCTTCATCTTTAACAGTGTGGCTACAGTGTAAACTACTTCCACAAAACACACACTCACTATTTAGGAGATCCAGGTGCATAATATTATAGATGCTGCAAACACTGAATCCAGATTCAGTCTAGATGTAAACTTTGAGGACAGGTCACTGCCTGCAAACAACACATTGTCAGGGTATTGCCTATTTCAATAAAGGCTAATGTACAGCCATTCTGCTATGATCGCCAAAATAAACCCTGGCTATAGCAAGCCTTTTTGAATTGTAATCATTCCCACGACATGCATCTTTGATATCAACAATTCAAATTTCACTAGCTAAAAAAAATTATTATTCTTGATGTCAGGAATGCAATTTGAACTATAGTAACAATGTGGATTCTTGATAACAGGTAATGATTTTTTACTAGTACAAATGATAATTATTGATATCAGGAATGGAATTTTCATTAGTAACAATTTGAATTCTCGATATCAGCAATGACATCAGCACTCAATACATATAAAGGTATTACATATTTCAAAATTCTGCTATTTAAAATACAATTACAGATCAAGAATTAAGTTTTTTACTAGTTGAAATAAGATTTTTGATCAAGAATTTGCTTTTTGTGAGTGATATCAACAGTGTTGGGGTAACGCACTACAAGTAACGCGAGTTACGTAATAATATTACTTTTTTCAAGTAACTAGTAAAGTAACGCATTACTTTTTAATTTACAGGAAAATATCGCCAGTTACTTTGTTTTTCCATTTATTGACTGACAGTGCGCTGTGTGAACATGATCTTACTGTAGATCTAATCTAGACTAAATGTGAATGTGTATTAATTCATCCCACTCGCAAAAAAACTGATTCAGTATTCATCAAAATGAATTAAAACAGTGAAATGCAAACTCAGAATATGACGCAAACCTGCAATAATTAAATATGTTAAACAACACAAATGTATCTAATCTCATTTTATTAACCGATGTGTTTGCTGCTGACCTTTGATGATCCAGTTCAGTGATACTCAAATCTGGCTCGCGAGATCCACTTTCCTGCAGAGTTTAGCTCCAATCCTGATCAAACTCACCTACCTGTGATTTTCTAATGATCCTGAAGACACTGATTAGCATGCTCAGGTGTGTTTGATTAGGGTTAGAGCTAAAATCTGCACGAAAGTGGATCTCGCGAGCCAGATTTGAGTATCCCTGATCTAGTTCAACCATACTAATAAGCAAAAATTACTTTAGATAAACTAACAATTGTGCTTCATTGTTTTTTTATTGCTGAAGAGTGTTGAACTTCTTCTCCTGTGTTCTTCTGTACAGACGTGATTTACTCGTCCTTCAGTCTGAGGTTTATTCATTACACTTTTTGGTGTGAAAGGGCTTTTACATTTGCTATAAATATAACTTCTTGTATTAAAAACAAACAATCAAGCCCTGCTCGTATTTAAAAAGTAACGCGAAAGTAACGTAACGCATTACTTTCCACAAAAAGTAACTAAGTAACGTAATTAGTTACTTTTTTAGGGAGTAACGCAATATTGTAATGCATTACTTTTAAAAGTAACTTTCCCCAACACTGGATATCAAGTAAAAATGTACTTCCTCATATAAAGCTTTATCAAGTTAACTACTGAAAATTGAATTTCTCTTTGACTTTTTTCATAAATTATCATCCTGGGAATGCCTTAAAGTCAAAATAGCTTGCCATAGCCAGCAGTGATCATGAAACGGATGCAGATCACGTGAACTAACCTCAAAGCTTCCCCAAAAAAAAAAACACATATGCAGCATTTAAAAAAATAATTACATTGACGTATTTTGGGGTGAAATTGCATGTGACTATATACAGTATCTCACATGAGTGAGTACACCCCTCACATTTTTGTAAACGTATTTTAATTATGTTACATGTGACAGTATCTCACATGAGTGAGATACTTTGTAAATATTTTATTAATGTGACAGCACTGTACTCACTTTTGTGACACTTTGCTACAATGTAAAAAAAAGGGGTGTGCTCACTTTTGTGTTTAGACATTAATGGCTGTGTGTTGAGTTATTTTGAGGGGACAGTAAATTTACACTGTTATACAAGCTGTACACTCACTACTTTACATTGTAGCAAAGTGTAATTTCTTCAGTGTTGTCACATGAAAAGATATAATAAAATATTTACAAAAATGTTAAGGGTGTACTCACTTCTGTGAGATACTGTGTATATATATATAGCTGTGTTTGAATGAAACAAGAGAGACATGAAAGTAACACTGGTTTGAGGTCCACAAATTAAGTTGCAAAATCAAGTAAGGATTTATTTATTTAATGCTCTGCTTTTGTATCTCCATAAACTGTGGTTTGCAATTGGCAGATTAAACCATGGATTTAACAGCACTGTCAGTGATACTGCAAATCTATCTGAGTGTAGGATTAGATGTAATCTGTGACTATAAAGTGGCCATTTTATCCGACAGTGTTGAGGTATTAAAGAAAACCGTGTCATGGAGAGAACTCTGAATGGATATACTATAGCCCTTCCTCTGTATCCCTGTATCTGACTTGGACAGATAGACGTGGAGAGAAAACATCTGGGCGTGGATTCAGGAAGACAATAATGGGAAGCTGACAGATGGAGCAAATGGTGAGCGTGTCATGATTGGATCAGAATGCAGCGGTGTGGGCGTGAGATGCTGTCAGCCGGAGGGGTTGTTAGTGGCTGGTCCAGATCTGCTGCTGAAGGTGACCTGCATGGTGACGTGTACAATAAAGACTAGATGAAGCCCAGGAATTATGTCCAGGTTGTAATTAAACTGATAAAATGAGACACGCACATGAAGGGCTTAGATAACATCTAGCAAATAAAATAACATCTTTGATCAAATATCATCATTGACATTGAGTTACAGGGAGATTTTGATATGTAGACATCTTAAATTCATAATATGCTGAGTGAGCTGTGAGCATTAGCTCAGACTTGGGGCTTTTTACTTTGTGCTTAACCCTGGGTTATCATCATTATAAACACACTTTTAACCCTGGGTTATAGTCTGTTCAGACTTGTAATTTAAAAACAGGGTTAGCAGTAGCACCGCTTTTTAACCGGGGTTATGAAAAACTGTTGTTTGAGGAGACAAATGTCAAATGGTAAAGGAACAAAAATGTGAATTGGATTGAAAAAGAGACCTTTTCTTTCTTACCTTTATAATCCATTCAGTACATAAAGTACATTCAGCAATAGGCTATATAATATGAGGATGCACAGTTTTATGTAAACTCATGCTGCATTCATCCAATCAATGACATACATTTCATAAATGTGCATAAAACATGTAATTTTTGTAATGTGCATTGTAATATGCTCAACTGAGTTGGATAATTTGTTTTATTAATTAAGAAAATATCTTTGTGAACTATGATAGAAACACATTTAATAAAACAATTCATCAATGTGCATAAACATAATCATGTGACTTTGCCTGTACAGATCATGCGATTGGAGAACTGAACTAACCAGGCGTGCCAGTAACTCTCTGCTTTTAGGTAACACCGAATCGTTGAACTATGTTGGTAATGATGGAAACTTGCAACTATAGTTGACCAAAGAGGCTTTTGGAAAACACACCCCAGGATGCTGATATCATCACACACATCTCATATGTTGTTAGTCATTCTTAAACGCCTAAGCTGTAGTCTGTCATCAAAATGATTTGGTATAATTACCTCCCAGAACTGTCTCGCATGATTGTGTCCCAAATATCAGGCATCTGCCTCCAAACGCAAGATAACATGACAGCATTTGTTAAGTGTTTTATCTGCATGCTCTGAGGCTCAACTCATTTATTCTGTAGAAAAAAAGAGCCACAGGATTCCCAGCTTACCACATTTTTATTATTTTAACTTTGCACCGTTTCTCCAGATAGTGACGATCTTATTCTGTGGAACACACGGAATAGAGACAGCTCTTTATTCACAAGCGTTTTATGCTACATTCTAATTTTGCACAAATTCGCAAATTTGGATGGAAACAAGACACCGCTAATATGCAAAAAAGAGTGTTAACCCAGGGTTTAGGACAGTACAGTGTGAAACCCAGGGTTATCCTGGATCCAGAATTATTAACAACACATGAGCAGTTTGAAACATGAAGCTGAATAATTCAGGATTCTGGTTACTAGGGTTTAGAATGAGCAAGGGTTAACTTTTTCAAGAGTGAAAAGCCCTTGATTCAAGCGAATCTGGGATCTAAAATCTAATTATAACTGAAAAGAAAGAACCTCAGAAAGAATTTGAATAAAATTCAAAACCAAGAACAGTATAAATATACAAAAACATGAGAACGTTCACTAGACTTTCGGATCCCACATTATATTTAATATAGAAATGAAATGATTTAATTGGAGAGATTAAAACTTTCAGGCTAAGAACTGCAAAATGATCAGTCCTAATTTTCCCTTTTTTAATTTTCTCTCCAAATGTGTGAACAACACTTTTATCATCTCAATGCAGCTCATTTTTAATCAGTTATTTTTAAAATGACATTCCCGAAGGCCAGTTATTCCGTAATAATCCCCACAAGAAGCATTCGATACAGAAGACATTTAAAACATTTGACAGCGCCGATGACAAGAATATTAAGAGTCATAAAAATGTCCTTGTGTTGCCACCTCAGCAGCTTTCTTCTGAAATCTGAATGGAATTAATAATCCATAGAGTCTTCCTACTAAACATCATTTAAAGACTGAAATTAAAGCGGCATTTAATCAACCCCAGTGTTAATAATTAGCTTCATTTTTGGCTCCATCTGTTAAGCTTTTTAATAGCTCATTTAGCACACAACCAAACCTGTTATAATTTACTCATTTACTATATAAATTGAGGGCAATAGTTTCATTTTTACCCATGCACACTGCAACAAAAAAATAAAAATGTATTTATATATGTGTGTGTGTGTGTGTGTGTGTGTGTGTGTGTGTGTGTGTGTGTGTGTGTGTGTGTGTGTGTGTGTGTGTGTGTGTGTGTGTGTGTGTGTGTGTGTGTGTGTGTGTGTGTGTGTGTGTGTGTGTGTGTGTGTGGTGTGTGTGTGTGTGTGTGTGTGTGTGTGTGTGTGTGTGTGTGTGTGTGTGTGTGTGTGTGTGTGTGTGTGTGTGTGTGTGTGTGTGTGTGTGTGTGTGTGTGTGTGTGTGTGTGTGTGTGTGTGTGTGTGTGTGTGTGTGTGTGTGTGTGTGTGTGTGTGTGTGTGTGTGTGTGTGTGTGTGTGTGTGTGTGTGTGTGTGTGTGTGTGTGTATGTGTGTGTGTGTTGTGTGTGTGTGTGTGTGTGTGTGTGTGTGTGTGTGTGTGTGTGTGTGTGTGTGTGTGTGTGTGTGTGTGATTACTCGTCACTAAACTCAACCCTCCACCACTGCTCTCAAATGAATAAATAAATAAATGAATATGTGACTCAAACGTGTTGTGTGTGTGCTGTACTGCTGTGCTTCTGCTGTATTGGTGTGTGATGTGTGTGTGCATGGCATCTCACTCTAAAGTCACGTCTGGCAGGCTCAAAATCTCGAGAAAGGAAGGAATTCTTTTTCAACGCCCCAAGTGGCATTTTTCAGCAGATTTTATCCTCTGCAAAAAAAAAGTACAAGTACTGTTTTCAGAAGCACCGAAGTGAAGACTCCACATATTTTATAGAGCAGCAGTTGTTTGAGACTGGATTTGTCCAGGACTCAGTTAACTGAGTGGATGTGTGATGCTGTTTACCTGCTCAAAGCAGTTCATTTGTGAAGGTGTTGGTGAAGCCCTGTTTGAGTCTGTCACCAAACGGTTGTGTCTGAATATGATACTTTCAATAATCTGTGATTTGTTCATTCTTTTTAACTTTTATTTAATTGACAAAAGAACAAAGAAAAGATATCCAAAGTTTTCACTGACCAACGTAAATGTATTTTGTAAACATGAACAAATTTAGTTTTTGACAGCTGCAACACATTCCAAAAAAGTTGGGACAGAAGCAAAATAAAAGTGGAAAAGGTTATATAATATCCACGTTAAACTGTTTTGAAACAGTTCACAGTAAGCAGGTGAACTGGTAATAAGTCAGGGTATCATGTTTGGGTATACATTTCAGTCTTTGCAAGCAAAATTGGATCATGGCTCATCACTTTGTGCCAAATTCCATGAGAGAAGTGTCAAACAAATCAAAAATCACATTTCACAATGCAAAATTGCAAAGAATTTGAGTCTTTCACCAAGTACCATACATAATAGTGTGAGAAGATTCAGGGAATCCAGAGAAATCACAGTACATGTAGAGCAAATCCCATTCCTGCAGAGTTTAGCTCTAACCCTAATCAAACACACCTGAGCTTGCTAATCAGCGTCTTCAAGATCATTAGAAAATCACAGCTAGGTGAGTTTGATCAGGGTTGGAGCTAAACTCTGCAGCAGATTGGCCCTCCAGGGAAAGATTTGAGGAACCCTGATGTAGGGCAAGGCAGGAAAGCTCAGTTGAATGTGCGTGACCTTTGAGCCCTCAGGTGGCAGTACATAAGAAACCGTCATGCTGTGGTGTTAAATATAGCCACATGGGCTCAGGAGTACTACAGACAACCACTGTTATTTACCACAGTCTGCTGCTGCATCAAGAAATGCAACTTGAATATCTGTTACTCTAGGATAAATCTATTCATCAATTCTATTCTCTGGGCCAGAGCTCATCTCAGATAATCAAGAAGACAGTGGAAACTGTGCTGTACTCTTGATTTTGAGTTCTCAGTCCCAAAGACCAAAGGGACAATCCAGACCTTCATTAGCGACAGAAGCAAAAGCCAACGTCTGTCATGGTATGGGGGTGCAGCAGAGCAAACAGCATGGGTGACTGGAATATATGCGAAGGTACCATTGAAACGGAAGCATAGAGACATATACTGCGATCAAGAGGATGTCTTTTATATTTGATGTCTTTTAAGTCCATTGTTATTATATCAAGACAATGCCAGTCTCATTCTGATGTGCATGAAAATGAGAATCAGACGAAAACAATCACAGACTGCTGAGCAACCGAAGTCTTGTATCAAGCCAGATTGGACAAAAACGTTGCTTGTAGAATTTAACAATTAGTATCCTCAATTCCCAAACATTGAAACATTGTAATTAAAAGGACCGTTGATGTGACACAGTGTTAAACATGCTTCTGTCCCCACTTTTTTGGAGTGTGTTGCAGCCATCAAAATAAAAATGTTCATATTCACAAAATACATTTACGTTGGTCAGTGAAAACTTTGGAAATCTTTTCTTTGTACTTTTGTCAATTAAATAAAAGTTAAAGAGAATGAACAAATCACAGATTCTTGATTTTATTGCATTTTATAAAATGTCCCAACTTCTCTGGAATTGGGGTTGTACTACACTTCTGATTTTTACTGAAATTCTTTGAATTTGATTGATCATGTCTGGAGCAAATTGCTCTTGCAGTACTGATGAACTGTACTTTACGTGTTGCTCACTTGATTTGTTTCATGCACTAAACTGAGTTTAAACTCGTGTCTGGTATCAACACTCTAAGAAAGTACTTGTGCTTTAGAAGACCATTGGAGCAGACTGGAAAAATATGTTTAATGTTTATTTTCTATACTCTGTCCTGAGAAAGAATAATAATGTTGAATCTGGCTGCACTGCTGGCTGGTCAGCTGAGGACATTATATCGTAAGCAGTGGCCTTTAATGGTGCATTTACTACAAATCAACTTCCATTTAAGGCAAAAAAAACATTATAAATGTGTTAAATTAGCCAATTAAATACAAATTATGTATTTTAAGCCACACTGTTTCGTCATTCTGGTGACATAAGTTAGCTACTGCATGTATGCTATAGTTACTGGCTTTCATCCTTATTAAAAGAATATGCTGCTAGCAGTTTTTATCACCTGAACAGGACACACATTTACTCCCGTGCAGTGAGCACGAAGCCCTCATATCACAGTATGAAGCAGACATAATCTGCAGAACATGATGAGTGCAAACAGACACGTCTATGGTACCTACGTCTTCTGGAGCAGCTCAACGGTGCCTACTGTAGAAGAAGTCATGAGAATTGCTGTTTACATTTTACTTAAGTAATTTGGCATATTTATACATTTTATATCTATTTTCAATTTGGCTATTTTCTTTGAATGCGCAAGACTTCTAATGCATTAGTGCTAGAATAAAAACAGTGCAGTAAATGTTAAATCTATATGTGCTACAAAATCATGTGCTAACTGATGCACAATATTATACTCCCTTAACTGAATGTGAGATAATGTCTTACACTACATTTCCATTACTGTTTCTCATCTGGTCTGGGCTTACTTGTCTGTTGTTCATATAAAACAGTTCTATTTCTGCAAATGTAAAACCCTTTCACGCCAAAAGAATAAGCCTCGGGCTGAAGAAATTAAATGCATAAGGTTTGTGTCATATCCTGAGTTTGATTTGTACTCTCTTTATTCATTTTGAAGACTGGCGTTACTTATTTGAAAAGTAACTCAGATATTTTTCTTGTAAATAAAAAGGAATGTGTTACTTTACAAGTTACTTGAAAAACAGTAATCTGATTACGTAACTCACATTACTTAATGCGTTACCCCCCAACACTGCCAGTGTGTTTATGATTATGATAATAAGTTGGAATAATATAACAAAATACGATTTTGCAATATTAAGTAGTATAACGCACAGTTTTTTTCTACAGGCAAATAACTTGAAGCCTTGTATATTCAAGTTACAAACGGCTGCGTCTGTTCTTACGGTAAAAACAGGCGGATGATGTTAAATGAAATATAGTGCAGGACTTTTTGTCCATTGGAGTGTGTTTGGATTCAGCTATAAGTTAACATTATACCCAACAGCCCACATAGCTAAGTCACACAAGTGAAAAGCAAAATATTACATTATGATTAAAGTTAAAGACTTTAAAGAAACAAGCTTTTATTTCATCTTAACTTAAAAACAAACACCCAGAAACGATCGCAGTAATGGCCTGTGTTTGTGATCTGCAGCATCACACTGAAAACACAGTCAGTCTCTTACAGCGATCCATTCATTCAAAGAAACGAACGGACTTGAGACAAAGTTGCTGAGAGCAATCAAGGATTTACCCTGAACTACAACTTCATTTGTCATGCAAAGAGAAAGAAAAATGAGTACTAGCTCTTTGTCAGTAATGCATACTTCTATCCTCGTTGCATTCAAGGGATTTCCTTGCCATTAACTGACCCATCCAGCCGCTAGAGATCTTTTTGACACTTGTTACAGTTGCGTTGGCGTCTCCAGTCACTACACACGGCCTGGATCCTGAGCATTCCTTGCATTTTCTCTTTTCACTAGCCATTCCAGGCAAACAAAAGATTGATTGTGTTGACATCACAGCAGCCTGAGTGAGCGTCCATCTCAGTTTCCATCACTTAAAACCAGGCATGCTTTGAAAAGAATGGCAGAAGACAGTTTTACTCGTCGTTTGAATAGTTGTTAAGTGATATGTAACTGCAACATTGCTGTATTCTGTCCAGACTGCCATCTATTCATGGAGCTAAATGGTATTGTTTCATCAGTAAATTAATATATATATTCTATATACAGTGCAGCTGGTACAATTCATCTAGGAGCTCGAAGGGTCCCTCATGACAGTAGTTTACCCCTAGCGACGGCCCTGGTTCAGTACAGCTGCATTGCCTGTCAGCATGTCCTGTGCTTTTATAGGCTACTCCCTTAGCAATTATACCAGCTTGAACAATAGAAGGCAAGCCGCTGATTCCCTCTTTCAGATTCTGTTCAGGTAAGAACCTGTTCTACATCAATGACAACAATACACTCGCCTTTATTGTGAGGATCTGTATTCCACACACTAGACGGAGCTGACACAAAAATATGCTTTGGACATATTGGTATCTAGCAAACACCCATTTCTAATGTACAGCACGTACACCAGTTTGCAGTCATTTGTACTTTAATTAAACTTTGTCCCTTGAGCTGGCTATTGTCATAATTTCGTATTAGCAGCTTGATGACTCTGCTTAACAGCATTTATGTGCAAAACATTTATATATAATTGTCCCTCCCACAGTCAAATGAGCTAAGTATATTTAAAATATACAAAAATATATCAGTAATGCTATTAATATATTTATATATTACAATATATACATATCTCCCCCTGACAAGGGCCATTGGCCTGAAAAAGCATGCAGATATCAGATTTGAAGAATGCTGCATGGTGAAATGGTTTTGTTTTATTGATAGGGTAACATTGCCCCCTACTGGTGAACTGAGGGAAATTAAAGATATAAGACCAGTCCAATGTTTGCTTAAAAAAATAAAATGTGATTTTGTGCTGTAACCACAGATATATTACTCCATTAAGAGCCTTAACACTAAAGCCAAGAACAAACTCAAGTTTAAAGTGCCATGTATATTTAAATTTAGCCTAGAATCTAGGTGTATCACAACACAATGTATATATATATATATATATATATGCTCTGTTGGCTGTAGAGTCAAGACGTTTACAAATATGATTAAAAGATGAATATGAGACAAAACTACAGCATGTCACATTTTATTATTAGCCGTTTCAACACATACATGTTTTACCAGCTAAGAAGATCAGCACTTTTAGAGTTTCATCCCCTGATCTGATGTGAGCATTAGTATTGGGACAGTTGCCTCACGGGTCTTTCTAAGTGTGTCCTGTTGCATTAATTCTTCAGATATTAAAGCAGGGAATGTGTCGTATCAGTTATATCCATTACTTCTGCATTCTGAATCTGCATTCGATGATGACACATTCGATGATGATGACACACACAAACCAGCTGATGAGAGAAAAGCAACGAGGGATTTGGACTTGCTGAGAGAAAGTAAGCAATTCTCTGGAGAAATCAAGATTGGAAATCAAGCTACAACAACAAACAACAACTTGACAGACAAATCGGCTGAGAAAAACTGTGAAATGAACCTAAAAGACGTGTTGATGACAGACAAATCATAAAAACTGTGAAAATTAAAAGACTGCTGACCAGGTGATGCTCTGACAATCTACTGTCCTCAGGAGACTTTGACACAGAATTTGCTACACACAAGATACAAACCTGACCAGCACCACAAACAGAAAGGCAAGATTAGAGTCTGCAAAAAAGCACAAAGGTGGGAAAGCAGAAGGGTTTTTATGGACCGATCGATGAACCTTTATCTAAATGATGGGAAAGCAGAAATGTGGAGAGAAAAGGGAAAAGCAAAAGATCCCAAGCATACAGCCTCATCTGTAAAGCATGGTGGAGGTGGTGTCATGGCATGAGCATGATGGCTGTCTCTGAACATGCCCTCTCCATCTTTACTGATGACTTAATGTATTATGATGACAGTAGCAGAATTAATTAGGAAGGGTACAAAACCATCTTGCCTACCAATATTCAAGAAAATGCCACCAGATTCATTGGGAAGTGCTTCATATTGCATCAGAGCAATGATCCAATACACCCGGCCAGTTCAGTCAAAGTGTTTATCAGGGCAAAAAAATATAAAGTCTTAGATTCCCCAAGTCAATCTCCAGATTTAAATCTGATTGAACATGAATTTCACCAGACTGAAGAGGCATTAAAGGCTGGGAAAAGTATTTCAGATGAGATTGGCTGCATTAAAGGCTGGAAAAGTATTTCCAAGATGAGACAAGAGTCTGGTGATGTCTATGTGTCACAGACTCACTGCTGTGATTGTGCGCAAGGGATCTGCAACTAAATAATAGCTTTTAATCATTTATATCAGCCTTATGTTCAACTGTCCCAATACTTATGCTCACATCAATGAGTGGTATGAACACTAAAAGCTCTGATCTTCTTAGCTGGTAAAACATGTACGGCTAATAATAAAATGTGTTGAAACGGCTAATAATAAAATGTCTCATATTCATCTTTTAATCATATTTGACATTCTGTAGTTTTGTCTCATATTCCATCTTTTAATCATATTGTAAACGCTTGACTACACAGCCAACAGAGCAATTTTGTCTTTACTGTTCCAATACTTATAGAGGGCACTGTATATATAAATATATATACACACAAACATAAACATTTAAATTAACGTAAATAAAACTTACAATTAATTCAAAATATGAACAATACTAATAGTACATTTAATTTAAACTAAAACAACACTGGTTATAGACAAACACTCATACAGATTTTCTTTCCTCTCTGTGAATACAGGAACCTTTATTTTAACATCTAGACACTTATAGGATTACAAGTACTGTATGTGAAGCAGGAAAACAACCACATTGTAAACGGTTAGATTTCAACATTCTCATAATACAGAATATATAAATCAGCCTGGTAGCTGCTCTTCATGATGCTCTGCTGAACAGATTTCTTTCAGTGGTCCCAAAGATATAATAATTCATCTGATGAGTGATGTACGGTCCAATGAGGGAGTCCCACTTCATAATCTTCAAAGCAGCATGATTCTGACCTATTAAAACATGTTTCAATGAACCACAGTAGAGCTGAACACAAGTCCACGTTAGGTCATCTCAAATGCAATATTTATGTGTTGCAGAAACATCACCATGATCAGAATAAAAATGACAATAAAAGAAAAACTTAAAAGCACTAGAGCTTCACTACCTGAAAGAAAGAAGAGACCATGCACTCATAAAAACAATATATCCAGGTATATTAAGAGTATTGAAATATACAAAAGCAGATATAACACTTGATTTGTGAATTAACAGGAGGATGGAAACGGATGATAAAACCATTATGTTACACTGTAACATAAAAAACTACAACTTTGGACTTTCAAGTAAGTCTTGTCTGATCACAAGACTGAAAACTGCAGGGCTTGTTTCATAAAGAAACCTGATGTGCATGTCAAACACTATTATTGAAACGAAACATATTTCTATACCAGTTAGACCAGCTACCACCAACTTCGTTTTAAATGACTTTAACATAATGCTTCAGTTAATATTTATTATTAGGTTCATAAGCCACTGTCCACACAATCAATAGGACTTTACAAAAGTATTAATTTGAATTTGAAACATCTGATTCTCACCATAAGAGTTTTTAATGTATAATATTTCATTTTGGACCGATGTAGGTCACAGCTTTGCCAGTCTTTTTCAGTGTTTCCAGAAGGACATCCGTGTCTTTGTCTGACTCAATGAAGACCTTCTTGTTGGGCAGATCAATGTCAAACTTGACATCTGTTGAGAAACACAACTGAACTATGAACTATGTTCACACATGACAAAGCAGAGCTACTAAAACAAGAGAGAAATTAAGCTGTATGTTGATGTATTTAACCAAAGTAGATTCACTTTCACAAATATCAGGTTTGAAATAGTTTGGGCAGATAAATGAACACAGTTCAACGGTCTTACAGCAATGAAATCTGAAATATTGAAAAGCATACCCAGCTTTTTAAGCACTCGAGTGACCGCTCCAGAGCATCCCTCACATGTCATGTCGACAAAAAACTCGTGAGTCTGTCAGGAGAAAAGAAATCATCTTTGATTCAGTTCTATACGAGAATCATAATCAGCTAGCTACAAAGCTAAGTGTCTGGAGTTATGCGAAATAAAAAGTCATTTTGGATGTCCACAAATCAGAAAGCAACACATAAACAGACCTTTATGAGTTACATTTTAAATTAAATGTGAAGTTACCGTCATGATCGATCAGATTGTGGCTAAACACTCGCTTTTGCTGGACTGTCGCTGTACAATCAATGACGTGCTGTTTAACGTTAGTTTAGGGATCATCACTAACTTACATGACTATTTCCTTACAAAGCGGGCGTTTGAACCACTAAGTATACGTACATATATTCCCTCAAAGTTCGTATATTGTGAGAGACTGTGCTATACTAGTCCATGTTTGTTTTACGAGTCAATGAGTTATTTCTGAGGGAGATGTACAAGTCAAGCGTTTTTAACACACGTAACGTAATGCTTAATTTGTAGACGCTCTCTTATTTGAAAGCGCCCCCTGCCGGCATAAAATGAAATAATAAATTGAAATAAATTAAATGAAATATATAAATAAAATTAAATCTAAAATAAAATAAATATGAAACGTTGCCATATTATATCGAATGCTACATCAGATTATCTCGCGACATTGTTTTAACATAAGTTTCGTTCACTTTTTTATTTTTATTTTTTAATCAAAGCCGCAACATGGCGTGTGAATCTAAGCTTTTTCATTTTTAAAAGCAGAAACACAATCATTAGTCGGTTTGCTGTGCAGGCAGCGGCAGAAGTGAAATCAGCTGACTGACACGCTGCGGATGGTCACGTGACAGGAGGACGCGGCTCCGAGCGAATAAACGCAATCTCAGAGGAGAGGCTGGAGAGCACTTTCAAATCATAGCATGCCCGCTTATCTGTACGCTTCTGTGCTGTCATAGCACACCCGGCTTCAGATATGGACCTTGTGATGTTAATATACTAGATCGTTTACAATACATCGTTTAACTGTGCTGACGGTAAGTACAAATCTGTCACTTCATGTAGCACGACATTAGCATACAGCACAGTTGTTGTGACAGCATTTACTGCCGAAGGCTAACGCGTATATCACTGATTATTTATGATTATCTTACTATTTATGTGTTTACTCTTGTCGTGAACGAAACCGTAAATGTAAATAGACTGGGTGTTCCCCTGGTACAATACAGTGTACAGTAAATGCGATATTCTATACTACATCTACCTAGATATACTTGTATGTTTACAGTATGCTTTCATTTGTTAACAATATCAGTTTACATGAACTAACAATGAGCAACATGTATAAAACCATTATTAAAATGATTCAATGTTAATTGCAATATTTACTAATATAAAAAAAATCAAAAACTGTTAAATTAGTTAATACACTAATTGAATGAACTAACGAACAAATAATGAACAGTTATATTTTTACTATCATTTACAAATATTAATAAGGTCATGCTAGCTAGTACATGTTTTAGTGTCAAATGGGATCTTATTGCACAATGTTACAATACTTATAAAAACTTTGCAGCTCCGGTATGTCAGTGTTCTCTCTGAATACCGAAGCTGGTCAAATAGTTACAACTAAGACAATGAGTTTCAAAAGATGTCCTGTGTTTTTGTATTGCTCCCCTAACTGTGGGAATGTTGTTAAGACTTCTATGCAACCTGTCTATTAAATGTACATCAGGAACAAGTCAACTGCATGGTCATGAAAGACTTTTATTTCCCCATTGATCTGTTTTCGTATTGATTTGTCTTTTACATACCTAGACATGAAGTAGTCAATAACAAATGTGTTCAAGGCAAAGCAGTGGCCACTCCTAAGTCAAACATTGATTTTAGATTTGTCTGCACTGAATATAGCTGCTTTGCATTATCATATGATAGCATGGTTGTTCATGCGCACCTATCTGTAGCAAAAGAATAGGGCTTTATTTTTTAACTTGAAACATTCACAGCTTCAGGTTATAATTATATTGTGTGATGGTTGAGTTAGCTACATATTTGTAAAAGCCGAGTCTGTTATTGTTGTGTTTTAATGTCAGTTAGCTTTTACTGTTCAGTGACTGAATGAGTTTGCTGAATTGTCTTGTAAGGTAACTTCCGCACGTGTGGCTTGGAATGATTTCAAATAGTTGTGACACCTTTTTGACTCGTACAACTGTTGTATTTCACCCTCATATTACCACCCTGTCTTCACCATTACAAAACAGTGTATATAGAGTTTGCAGCTTTCATAAAAAGCACATTTGACAAAACATTAATAAACGTTTTCTCTGCATGCATAATAATACAAATGCTGGCTGTGAGTGATGCAGTAGTTCATTTGAGCTGCTCTGTGAAATTCACACAGCCATATTAAAGTGTCAGATATAACTAATGTTGACTATCATTTGGCATATTTGAAATGGACGATAGAGAATATATTGGTGCAGAAAGGGCACACTGTGCGTCATTGGTGTGTTCCGGGAGGGCTATTAACTCTGTTTCTTTGTCTGTGATCACAGAGCCTGTAGATGCAGCGTCTCCGCAGGGAAGCTTTTGATCAGTGAAGCTATCAGTGGAAAATTACACCCCCACCAAAGCAAGCATGGCCTCTGATATCAACTATCAGGATGGTAAACCAATTTCCTTTGCATTATGTGACACTGATTGTGATCTTTATTTATTTATATATATTTTTTGTGGCTAAGCTTAAAATAAAAAAATATGTTTTAAAGATTTTGACTTTTATTCAGCAAGGACACATTACATGGATCAAAAAGATAGTAAATACATTTATAATGTTGCAAAAGTTTCAAATAAATGCTGTTCCTTTGAACTTCAATTCATCAAAGTGTCCATAATGTATTAACCACTGCACAACTATTTACAGAAATGATAATAAATATTTCTTGAGCTGCAAATAGTATATTATAATGATTTTTGCAGGATCATGTGACACTGAAGCGGGGTTATTTTAGTATCATTGGCATACAATTTTTTTTATTTTTATTTATTAATTTTATTTATTATTTTTTTTTGTTCATTTTTATTTAAATTGTTGTGGTTTTGTTCATTCTTTCTTTCTTTTAAATTAAATGTGTCTCGTTAACTATAATAACCCTGCACTGAAGACTGGAGTAATGATGCTGAAAAACTGCTTTACCATCATAGGAATAAATTGCATTTTATAATATATTTACAATAGAAATCAGCTATTTGAAATTGTAATAATATTTCTCTGTTTAGTGTATTTGGATCAAATAAACCCTTTCGTAACATTATAAATCTTCCACACCCCAAGCGTTTTTAAATGTTGTTTAAGATCCTGTTAAAGCTATGTTTGTGTGTTGGGTCAAGGCCCAGACCGTTCTAAAAGAGACGAGAGCCCCGCTGAAGATGAACCCATCCATTCACCCGGTTCCCTTCGACAGTCAGAATACGAACGAATCGGAGGAAGAACAGGATCCTCGTAAGCACCGTCATCTTCACCTATTAACACTTTCATGTCCTTGGACTTGTTTTAATTGTGTTCATTTGTTTAGGTTTTCTCAGACTCTAATTCATTTACTTAAAGGAAATATTGGAACGGGACTCCTCGGCTTGCCTCTGGCTGTCAAGAATGCAGGACTCCTGGTAGGACAGAACATTTAATTTGGAGATGAATGCTCATATTATATTTTTAACTGCTCTGACCTTGTGTTCTGGTTTCCTTTTATAAAATCGTACATCATCGCAGTAAAACGTGTATAGTTGCACGTACGCTTCTCTCTGAGCTTTATCTTGTTGTTGTGTCATTGTAGCAGCTGTATGTACTTCTCTGAACATGATCTGCTTATGTCAATATCATGCCAGCCTTTCATTTTCATTTCTCTCACGTTTCTCGTAAGTCTTATGATTTTTAAGAGCTTCTACACCTAGTACACCTTTTGGTTTTTGAAGAGACCATGCAGTGGTAGTTCATGTGTGATACAGCTGTCAGGTGATGTAACGCTCGCAGGAGCAGCACATGATGCAGTACATGCGTTCATGAATAAAAAGAGACTACCTACAGTGTGCAGAATTAACACATGCCAAGTGCAAGTCAAAATTACGTAAATAAATGTTGGCTTGTTACAGAGTTTAAGAATCATAATCAGAATCCGCTTTATTCACCAAGTGTGATGTGCACAAACACACCAGGAATTTGTTGTGGTTTTTAAGAAGCTCTTGGTACATACACACATACACACACATATATATATATATATGCATATCTAACATGAGAACAGAAACATTTAAATAAGACTTAACAATAAATAATAATATATGAATCTGGAACAGAAGATTTTGTGCAGATTTTTTATATATATATATATATATATAACAAATAAAAAGGAAAATTAATTAATAACATTTATTTTACATTTTAAATATATTTGTTTCCATGCCATTCAAATGCTTAAGGTCATGTTTTTATAAATAAGTCCTTCATACAATAAAAACAGTAAAATTGTGTAATGTTATTGCTATTTAAAATGACATTTTTTATTTGAATATATCTTCAAATGTAATTTATTTCCTGTGATCAGAGCTGAATTTTCAGCATCATTACTCCAGTCTTCAGTGTCACATGATCTTCAGAAATCATACTAATATGCTGATTTGCTGCTGAAGAAACATTTCTTATTATAATTCTCAAATACAGTCGTGCTGCTTCATATTTTTGTGGAAACCATGCTTTTTCTGGGGTTCTTTGATGAATAGAAAATTGATTTGAAATAGAAATATTCTGTGACATTATAAATGTTTTTATTGTAATTTCAAGTCAAATCAGTGTGTCTTTCTTGCTGGATAATGTATTCATCTTACTGATCCCAGACTTTTGAACAGAAGTCCATTTATATTTTTTAAATAGATTATTTTTTCCTTCCATTTTATGCACAAATCAAATCATCTCCGATCAAACGTTAGAGTAATAGTGTTCCCGTTCTCAACAGTCTGCTTTATTTGGGGCTCATTCATGTCCATAGCACAAACTAAGTTTGAAACTAAAGGTTGTGGTTCTATTTAAAGCCTTGACAATCACTAGCATCTGAAGTCTTTTTGCGGTCGTCTTTGCAAGCAACAAATTGCTGAGCGCCCTCTTTCTTAGACTTCTCTTTCCGTGTATGACGCAGCTGCACCTATTACGGTGTGCTTGTGTTATTGCACTGCTGAGCCGTGCTTTCAGCCTCTGAAGACCTCTAAAACCTCTCCGCATCAGCTGAGGACACAGGAGCTACAAGACAATCTGACAAGTGTTTCCAGCGGATCAAAGATGCCAGACGCGTGGACACGTCCCTGAGGGATGCTTTCTGCTTCACTGCCAGACTTGAATATTATGCTTTGACCTTTTTGTCAGTTGCTTTGTGCAGTTACAGATGTAGTTGCACCCCATTGTTACTATTCCTTCTAACATAAAACCCTTCCTCACAAATTGGAAATGCAATAACCTGTCAGTAATGACATTCATAATGTTTATCAAATCATCCTAAAAACCAGTTTACACAAAAATATGAAGCAGCACAACATTGATAATAATCAGAAATGTTTCTTGAGCAGTAAATCAGCATATTGAATGATTTCTGAAGGATCCTGTGACACTGAAGACTGGAGTAACGATGCTGAAAATTCAGCTTTGATCACAGAAATAAATGACATTTTAATTTGAAATCCGCAGAAGAGCCATGACTTAACATGTTAGGCACTAAACCTCAGACTGTTCCCAGTGGCCTGTATTTGAAATTCATGTTGTTTAAAATGCATTACCCACATCTTCTAGTTGATTAAACATGCTTTATCAATGGTTTGTTTTTCTCATTTTGCAGGTGGGGCCTTTAAGTCTTCTGGTTATGGGAATCGTGGCTGTTCATTGCATGAACCTCCTGGTGAAATGTGCTCATCATCTAAGTGCAAAGTAAGAATAAACAGCTTGATTATTTGTAGAAATGCTGCCCCTCATGTTCTTGACAAGTTTTTTGATACCTAACATCTGTTATGGCAAAGTTTAGTGTAATTTCCCTCTAATCGATCTATCGCCTGACCGACCAATAATAATTACATTTGTGTGTTTTCTGTTAGTAGGAAATAATTAGTAGAGTAAATACTTGTTTCTGTCCTGCAGTTGACTGTTGAATTGCACAGGTTTTTCTCATTGAAATGTTGTCTATATTTAGGATGGGCAAGCCGTTTCTTTCCTACGGAGATGCAGTGGGGTATGGCATGGAGAACGTGTCGTGGCTGAGCAGACACTCTCTGTGGGGAAGGTACAGTAACTGAACGTCTGTGTTTCACTGCTTACAGGGCCGTTTTTAACTTCAGCACTATGTTAAAGTTGACTTGTGTTCGTGCTATTCTCACCGTAATCTTTAACCACTTGTCACATGACTCTCTCAGCACCTGATCTCTGTGCAACTTCACTGTTTCACATCTTGCACACATACATGGATGTTATTGTAAGAGCGTTTGCTCATCTGTGGTTTGAAATATTGCCTGTCATATTTAAAAAAAAAATGCATTTTAATATTATATATTAAAGGAAATCACACATTTTAAGATGTTCATCAGATGTTTGTATGCAATAATTAAGACACCGTGCTTCCTAGACGGGGTTTAGATGTACACCACGATCAAAAGTTTGTGGGCTGCCGGTGAGATTTTCGGAAGAAGTGTCTTATTTTCACCAAGGCTGTGTTTATTTGATCAAAATGCAATACAAATATTGTGGAAAATGTATTTAATTTAAAATAACTTTTTATTTGAGTGTATTTTTAAATGTAATTTCCTATTTCAAAGCTAAATTATTAGTCTCTATCGTCACATGATCCTTCAGAAATCATTCTTGTATGCTGATTTGCTTTTCAAGAAGCATATCATTATTGTTATTAATGTTGAAAACTGCTGTGCTGCGACATATTTTTGATGAAACTGTTATTCTTCCAGAAATCTTTTAAAAAATAAATGTAGTTAATGTCACTTTTGATCAATTTGATTCATCCTTGATGAATAAAGTGTTTTTTTTTTTTAAGTAAAATCTTACTGACATATAGATTTGTTTCAGTGTTTGTTTTTTGCTTTTCAGGCGTGTGGTGAATCTGTTCCTCAACATAACCCAGCTGGGGTTCTGCTGCGTTTACTTTGTGTTCCTCAGTGACAATATCAAACAGGTGCGAGAGCTTCAAATACAGAAGAAGAGACTTCTTTTTTAAAGATTTGGTCTGCAATAAACAAAAATACTCCTCAGAATCACACATACCGTCCTTTATTGTCTTATTATTAAAAAATAAGAAACCAGAGAAAACAGCAGTGCTGTTATTCTAGGCCAGCTGGTAGAACATGTGAATTTATAAACTTTAAAAATGTAATATATTGTTATTTTTGTATAAAAGCTTTTCCCCAAATTCTGAAATGTAAATTCAACATCAAATTTCTTTGCTCCCCACAAGAGGGCAGCATTGCTTTTCATGTCGCTTGATTAAAAAGATGTGCTTCCTTTCTATAATCTGAATTTACAAATGTAAAATGCACCTTCATATTGTTAAAGGATTGTTGTTAATCTTTCCATTGACTTGCACATTGTAGGTGGTTGAGACTGCAAACGGGACGTCCGTGAACTGTCACAACAACGAAACGGCAGTGATTGTCCCCAGCTACGACTCTCGCCTCTACATGCTCTTCTTCCTGCCCTTTATCATCGTGTTGGTGTTTATCCGCAACCTCAAGTACTTGGTCCCTCTATCGTTTGTGGCAAACATTTCCATGTGTGTCAGCCTGATCCTCATATACTACTACTGTCTGACGGTAAGACGCATTAACACATTGCCTTGTTCCCAGGGAACACATGCACTGACAAAAAAATGTATAACCTGAATGCACTGTAAGTAGCTTTGGATAAAAGCGTCTGCTAAATGCATACATGTAAATTAAACACACTTAATATGGTGGAAGTGTATCAGTGTATGGCCTGAATTGCATTGCATGATTTTTCATAGTGATTAATGTCATATATGATACATACTTAGTATTCAACATCCTGGGTGGACCAAAAAGTATTTAAACTCTTAAGCCACATTATGTATGAATGCATTACATAACAAAAATATTAAACCAAGTGTGATGTTAAACGCATATATAGCCCAGATACACCTTTCAAGAAGAATGTTTGTTAGGTTTGAAACAATAGATACTTCGCTCCAAGCCATCCTCAGGACCAAGGCCTCTCTCCGGGCTGCTGATTGAGTCTCAGATGTTATGGATGAAGAGTTAAGTGTCAATGACAGGTTACAGGGTTGTGTTTTAGAGCGCATTTCGTATTGAACCGCTTAAAAAGCCTTGAATCAGACCCTGCGTCTGTAATCAGCATTGCAGCTACTGAGAAACAAGCAAGAAAACACATTTTTTTCAGGAAGGAAAGAACATGTCACAGTGGAAACAGCTGGCTAGAGATTGCAAATTGGCTTGTTGTTTGGAAAACTTTTTTTTGTAAAGAGTCAAGGGTTTCAAAAATGCTTGCAGAGCTGCCAAAGAACATAAAACATATCCTCTAAATGCATCTTGAACATCATACAATCACTTTGTATTTATACTGTGACTTAAAGACATTATTTCATTTGTGCACCAAAAATGTTTTATTTAAAATCTGATTTATACACTGCATCACAAAAGTCTGGGAATTATTTTATCAGGGAATATAACCATTTTTTTATGGTGTATACTTAATAAGAAATATTTAAGATATTGACTGTCTAACTATACTGTAAAAAAAAAAGTTTGGGGTCAGTAGATTTATTAAAACAAATTTGTAAGTAAGAAATTAAAACCTTTCCCCCCGGTTTCACAGACAATGCCTAGTCCTAGACTAAAATGTAAATCTGAGCTGTTTCAACTGAAATAAACGTGCAAGGACTGATCTTAAAATATATATCAGTGCCTTTGTTTAGTCTCAAGATGCACGCCAGTAATGTTTTTTTCTAAGCGTGTTTATAAAAATTACTTGTGTCCTAATTGAACTATGACCTAATCCTGGCTTAATCTAAGCCCTGTCTGTGAAACTGGGCCTTTATATATCAAGGATGCATTATGTTAATTAAATTAATTAAAAAGGGACAGTACAATAATATTTTTATTTCAAATAAATGCTGTTCTATTCAACTCTCCATTCATCAGTAAGTCCTGAAAAAAGTATCATGGTTTGCACAAAAATATGAAGCAGCGCAATTGCTTTCAACGTTGAAATAAGAAATGTTTCTTGAGCATGTGACACTGAAGACTGGAGTAATGATGCTGAAAATTCAGCTTTGCATCACAGAAATAAATTACATTTTAAAACATTCAAATAGAAAACAACTCTTTTAAACAATAGTAATATTTTACAGTTTTTACTGTATTTTGATAAGGAAATGCAACTGGGAAAAAAAGATCAAATGTTAAATATTCATTGTCTCAGACTTCTTGAACTCCACAATACAATCCTCCTTTCTGAAATGTTCACCGTGGCACAGACTTCCAGACATTCTTTTCTCTCGTCAGAATATTCCCTACCCCATCAACCTCCCGCTGGCAGGAAGAGGAGTTGACTATCCTCTCTTCTTTGGAACGGCAATTTTCGCCTTTGAGGGAATTGGAGTTGTACGTTTTTATTTTGCTCTGATATTATGTTTGTCATCACAGAAATATTATTCAAGTGAAAAAGGTTCAATTCAAAAAGGTGTCCTACTCAATCTTCATCAGGTGCTACCACTTGAGAATAAGATGCAGAATCCCAGAAACTTCACCACGGTCCTGTATCTGGGCATGGGCATCGTCACCACCCTCTACATCACCCTGGGCACCATCGGATACATTGGCTTCGGAGAGCATATTCGGGGCAGCATCACATTGAACTTACCGTTGTGCTGGTGAGTGCCGGGGATCTTTAAAGGGGACCTCTTTATGCCCCATTTTACAAGATGAATGAATGAATGACATTAGCATTAAGGAGTGCCAAAAATCTCTCTCAGAAAGGCTTTGGAAAACAAAATATGACGCGCTTACTTTGTCTGGAGCTGGCGTTCATGCACAAAGCATTGGTATTGATCCTTCTTTCAGAATCAACGTTGAAGTGATCTTCATTTGTGAGGCAGTCTGGTGTAAAATGATTGGCGCAATCATACAGGAATGTTCCGGGACAGTTCCTCTGAAAATAATACTTAACCACAGTGTCCTTAGCAGCTCAGATGGAGGGAGGTTGTGTTTATGCTAATAGGGCAGAGAGCGTCACAAGTGGATGGGGATTTCTACATACGGTGACGTGTACATAATCTGGAATCGCTTGTTCTGAGAGACTGTTTATGATGAAAATAAGAGTGGGTGGATTTTTAACATTACAGGCTGGTTGTTTTCACACACTGTGTCTACACAACTGTATTCAAACACCTTATAAAAGTGATTTTTACATAATAGGTCCCCTTTAATGTTAATTGCGTTCTAGTCTCACTTTCTATATTTATATTTGATTTATTATGATGATTATTATTCAAAAGCATCCTGAAACTGAAATCATACAAGACATTACAAAAACACAATACACAAAAGCTATTCTGATTTTTAGGATTGACATGAGGCTAATATCAATGCACTACAAACCTGAGCAACACCTGTCGGAGTCCCATTACCCATATTCCCCAAGAGGGATTAAAAATGGATTAACAAACAGTATCTCATAAATTATTTGAGGACATGTTGGCAATCAATTTTTCCTCAGTTTGTCATTTCCCAGATCTATTAAAAGTCAAAACAACCACCCAATTGTAATAATATTGCACAATATTAATGTTTTACTGTATTTCTGATAAACTATTAATAATAATAGTGTACAAATTAATATATAGTTATTAGTGCTGGGCAACAATTAATCGCGATTAATCAAATCCAAAATAAATGTTTTTGTGCACTTAATGTGTACTGTGTATATATAAAGACACGCATACAGTATATTTTGAAAATATTTATTCGTATAATTTATATCATATAGGAATATATTTATATTATATAGGAATATGTATGTACACATAATAAATATACACCGTACACACCTATATTAAGTGCACAAAAACTTTTATTTTGGATGTGGTGATTAATTATATTTTCATATATAATTTTGGTACAAAAAAATAGAATGATTTGAAAAATTGTATCACATTTTTTTTTATACATTAAGATCTATTTTTTTGTACCAAAACTGTTCACACTAAGTCTAGTCTCTCCTTTCAATAGAAAAACTGTTTGTTTGTTTGTACATCAAATTGCATCAAGTCTGAGTTTTTGGTAGAACCATTTGGGATTTGATTTTGAGAAATTGAAGGCAGCTGATTTCAGATGGTTTGAGGCTTATTCACTTCAGGCGAATACAAAGCAAGGATTTTGAACAGGTCACTGAGCCCAGGTGACAAAAAAACTGACTGAAACTACTTAGAAAACAGGAACAGACCCAACTACACCCATTGACCTCTCTGTTCCCTGCTGACGAGCTCCGGTGCAGAGGAGAAGCTGTGGACTCAGTCTTGTGTTTCTATTAGCAGCAGTTTAGTGATTTAGCATCACTGCAGAGACAATGCTCTTTCATGATTATTAAAGATATCAGGGATACCTGTACGATGCTTTCCTTTGTCATTACACTTCTCATATTTTACATTTACTCCTGATTAGAAAGACTGGCTGAAATGCTATGATCAATTTGACAGCAGTGGCTGTAGGAATAAAAACACTTGTCTAATGTCTGTCTGTTCTGTAGGTTATATCAGACCGTGAAGCTGCTTTACTCTTTTGGGATCTACATCACTTATGCGCTGCAGTTCTACGTGTCAGCAGAGATCCTGATCCCCCCGGCAGTGGCGCGCTGCGGTCCTAGATGGGCGTTGATGGTGGACCTCAGCATCCGCGTGGCTCTCGTAGGCCTCACATGTAAGTCATGCTGCTACACAACACCTTAACAACGCGGGTTAACTGTTAAGTTTAAGCCTCATAGAGTGAAAGTTTATCATTTGCACGTGTTTTGTCTTGCCAATTTACCCATTCAAACCATTAAGCAAAAGATAACACGCGCTGTTTTTTTTAACTGCTGCTGCACACATGCCGAGAGAGAGGCGCGATTCACGCAGATTGATTCCTCTTTCACTTCTCTTTGAATGGAAACATACCCGTTTTGGCTAGTATTCTGCTAAATCACGGTCGGTTATGTCTTAAGGGAACCTGAAACAGCTGAGAAAGAAACCGGATGTGTGTCATTATTAGGTAGGCTACATGCTTTGGTCTTAAAGAGACAGTAGCTTATAAGTACCTGCAGTAAAGAGTAATAATGTTTTATTTTACAATTAATTATTACATTTCTGCACCTGAATACTAGTGTTACTGACTTTATTAGTAATTTATTGTATTCATCCATGCTTGTAATTGTTCTTGTTTTATTACTGACTTTATTAGTTCAGTTAGTAGTTTTTGCTGTGGTATAGAAGTACTTAAAGTAAGCTTTCAGTAAGAAATGAAAAGCAAAGGTTTTTTTGTTTTGTTAGTTTTTTGCTGATCCATCACTCAAACTCCGTAATATGATCAGAACCGTGAGTTTTGTGATCCGTTGCACCGGTACCTCACACACCCCCGGCGGGGTGAATAAAGGCCTCTTGTAGTGAATCAATGCATTTTGCACGTGTCTATGATTAGTGACGAACACGGAAGTGTGATGGAGAGAAAGCAAAACAAAATGCCAGTCACGAATTAGAAGCACAAAACGAGGATTTGTAAAGAAAAATGTCAGGATTTCGATATAAGCCAAGAGGAGACTGGTTTTCCTTTGGTCAAGTAAGGAAACTTTGCTCTTGTAAACAAACTCGCGAGACTAGCATCTCTCTCAGGCGCGTGTGTGACGCATACGTCTTACGTCATCCTCCGGAACGTCTTCCACGTACGACAGTTAGCGGAAGTGAGAGAAAAGTGTTTATAACATTTTAAATATGGATCTTTTTCTTACAAAAACGTATCGATTCGCTACAGGAGGCCTTTATTCACCCGCTGGAGGCACATTTTTATTATGGATGGATGTGCTTTATTTGACTACTTTTGGACTGCTGGAAAACACCCACCTACTCCCATTCTAATCGCTTAAAAGAGCAAGGATCATTTTTAATATAACTCTGATTGGCTTTGTCTGAAAGAAGAAAGTCATATACTCCCAGGATGCCTTGAGGGTGAGTAAAACATGGGCTAATCTTCATTGTTGGGTGAACTAACCCTTTAAAACGGCTCCAGCAGTCATTCAGGTTAAAACATCAGCTGTTGAGCTGCTTGCGTCAAACATCAGGAGCGTTTTCAACGGCTCATTTGCTTGTGTGCGCGTTCATGCTCAAGGTTGTTCAGCCACTTCACTGAGCATTTGTCATTGTTAGAAGTCTATTTTTACCTTTTGTCACTTTTTCTGAAACAAGCCGGACCTTGAACACAACAGCGAATGTTTTCCGCGTGTGACTCAGCCGTGCGATTGATATCCGGATGGGGTGTTGAAATGAGCTTTGTGTTTTGATTGTAGGTGGGTCGTATGGGGTGGTTGGGTAGTGAACATGAACGTGTGCATGAAGGAAATCAGGACTTCTATTTTAAAATGGTTGTGAATGGCTCACGTGCTCAACCAGATCACTCTACTTACGGGACAACAGCCCCAGCCTAGGCCTTTAAATATCGTTTTAGAGATATTGATTTCCTTTTAGAAATATTGAGGTTGTTAATTCCTGTTTGACACGTGAGCTGTGATCTCACATGAGCAGCAGCTGATAGTTTCTTCACTAGGAGGCAGTCTTGAACACTCCTTCATCTGTTAACACAGCTTTCACTTATATGAGCAGCCTATTAATCTTAATATACTTTACTCAGTCTCGGGTATCACATGGGGATCAAAAATCTAGATTACATATTAATGCACCTTACTGTTACTGTAGGTTTAATTTTCATGATGTATTATTTACCCAACATTTCTTACACCACTTTTTTTTCTTGTTTTGAGTGAAACCTTTGTCAAGAACATACAATAATATATATAAAAACATGCACAAATCATTTAGATGGTAGAATATTTTTATGAGTTTTATACTAACCAAGGCTGCGTTTATTTGATTAAAAAATATAGTAAAACAATATTAGACCCTTAGTTTTCTGTTAGCAAACATTGTGATGTTTTTCTGTGGGCGGAGCTTAGCTGGAGGCAGAAAGATTCCTCCGACCGCTTCACTAACGCTAGCTATGACGTTTGTTAGCTTGTTTTTTTTAACAATAACTGGAGAAATTTAGATTTTTATCTGCATATGTAAAGTCACTCACTGTCCGGGACCGTGATTGTTATTTGAAAAGGTTAACTCTAACGGACGAAACCCGATTGGCTTGAACTCAAAGGATGGACGTTACCTCCGGTTGAGCGACTCACATCTAACATGTAAACTTACCGTGTCAATATCTAGTCATGAAGATGTATAAATATTTCAATTTCAGCAGGCAGCCATTTTACAGCTACATTATTATTCCTGCCACAATTAATCACAACAAATATACAATTACAAATGATAAGCATTTAAATCGTCAGTTTGTTGTTTTACACGCATGCACACAGACATTTCATAAAATAAATCTTTAGACGTGCCAATAACATCAAAGACAATACTTTAATTAAATCTCACAATTACATTTTATTAAATGTATGTAATATTTGTAAGAATTTTGAGATGTAAACTCTTTCCTTACATATTAATATTCCACTTCTGGGAAAAAAAAATCAGATTTGCAACAAAAAAAGTCGCAAATTGATAGATATAAATAACATCTTGTAATTATGAAATCAAAAGTTATAGAGATATAGACTTATAACTGCGAGGGGGAATTTCTTTTTTTTTTTTAATTCTGAGGAAAAAAGTCCATTGCATTTTTTCTTTATTTATTTTATTTGTTCTGTGGCGAAAACTAGCTTCCATAGAATTACTCTGGTCTTCAGTATCATGGTAATCCCAAAGTTTTGAACACTAGTGTAATTTTTTATATATTTTATTTGTTGTTTTCTATGATTTTTGGGGGGTAAAATATAACCTAGACATTTTCTTGAAATTTTTTAGGAGATTTGCGTTTGTGCATCCATTATCTGACAATGTGTAACATGCATGGAAATAATATTTGTAAATTGATTAAAAAGGACTGTATATGAAGACTTGGAGAAATCAATATGCTCCTAGTGTTTCTGTTGCTTGTGTCGACCTAGTTGTTTTGAACTGGTTTAAAGCAGTATTCGCAGGGACCATGTTAATGGCTTTCAAGCGTGGAGGGAAAATTGTCAGCATTGTGGTGTTGGCATCGAGCCGGATGTGCAGCTGAGAGATTAGATTTGGTTATTAGTTCAATTGAGCATTGTAAACATAATTTTTTGGCAAACTCCCGTGTGATAATGTCACAGGCGGCAGGGGCTGGAAGAGATGGGCCTTTCGTGTTTAAATCGCCCAAGGCAGTGTGCTTGATGTTTTTAGTTGGCTTGTTGAAAATATAATGTTACACATTAGCTGTGATGTGAAATGTAATGCATGTTCATCTCCTCACCTGAATGTTTGTTCATACATGACCCAGTGTGAACACGTGTGATATTATTTAGCAGAATGAAGAAAACTGACTTCAGTTGACTCACTCTTAAGTTCTTCCAAACCTGTATGAGTTTCTTTCTTCTGTTGAACACAAAATAATATATTATTAACCAAACAGTTGACAGCAGCCATTGACTCCTACAGTTTGAGGGAAAAAATACTATGGAAGTCATTGGTTACCATAAATCGTCAATATTCTTTAAAATGTCTTTTGTGCTCAACAGAAGAAATACAGGTTTGAAACAACTGATGACCAATCCCTTTATGACTTTTCTCTTTCATAGAAACGCATCGCTCTATGCGCTGCACTTTTAATAAAAGAGCTAACCAATAGAAAGGAAGATGCTAACAGTTCACAGTGAGTCAGGGTGTTCATGTTTATCTCAAATGAAATGGCAAGAATAAAAACCTTTGTTGTTATTCATTGCTTTAAGCACATAACTGAGTGCATAACAATCCAAGGCAAGCTGCCTTAACAATAAGACATTCCCTTAAATCGGGTAACATTCCCAAGTTCAATCTTTCTTTTGCACCAGTTTCACTGGAAGACCAGTTATGAAGCAGGAATGTTCAATAGAAACCCAGCTATTGTTATAGGTTATGTTATTAACATAAAAACAGAAAATACTATTTTTAATCTAGCTTTGAGTAATATCTCTTTTTTTAAATATGCATTAAATTGAACAACCTGAATATACTAGCAGCCAAAAATTGTTTCTCTGTGTAAAAATCAGGGTTGTGATTTAGCAGATCAATTACAGGGCGTAAGGTGATTGTGGGTCAGCTTTCTGAATATTAATCACACTGCGAGTCTCTGAGGTGAAGATACTGTCAAAGCACCTTCACGGTTCATCACCCTTTGCGCTCGACAGTTACAGATGGGTATGTCCAGGAGCACCTAATCAAAGCTTGTGCCGACCGCAATCTGTTGTCATTTCCTCAGAATGATACTTTGACAGGGTGCTGAACGCTACACTAACCATTTAGTTCAGACGGTCTTCGGCTACCAGACATTTTTAGCCATTCATCTTGCCCTCCATTTGAATGTCACTGACTTCACTAACAAATACATTCGTACTAAATACAGTAAAGTTGACCGTCCTTCCTGTCACAGCTGTCATAATGTGTACTTCTGTCTGATTTATAAAAAAAAAAATTTTCTTGTCGTTTTTCTTTAAAACAAGTTACAGTACTTGAATCAAAACTGCATAAAATTATCTTTATCTGAGAATCTTGTGATTTAAGGCTATGAGAATGCTTGTGTTTACCCCCAGCAGCAGAGACTGTGGTGCAGTGCCACGGGCTGTAGAGGAGGAGAGAGGCATGTTTTTAACAGTAATAGGTCTATGAAATGCTTGTGATTTACCCCCAGCAGCAGAGACTTGCAGTGCCCCGGGCTGTAGAGGAGGAGAGCAGGGATGTTTTATACTATGAGAACTTGTGATTCCAAGGAAATCGTTTGTCTTTTTTAATTGTACACTTATTATCAGATTGGAAAACAGTTACAAATGATAAACAGTCCTGCAAAAAGTATAAACATAAGGCTTTTTAATTCCGCGTCGCCCCATCAATGACCCCCTATCCAAGAGGAACCGAACTTCCTAACGAAACAGCGATTTTTTTGGTTTTTTTAGCGGGTCTAGGTGTCCTTATTGATCAGTAAAGTGCAAGTATGGAACAATTTAAGTACAGGTACAGTACCCAGTAATGAACCGTTAATGCAGTAAGCGCCATTAATGTACTTGCTGTATGGTTAGGTTCGGGGTTGGTTTAGAGTTACTTGCATGTAATTATGCATAATGTTGTATTGTTGTTATAATAGTAAGTGTATGCAACGTGTAACATGGACACCTTAAAATAAACTTTTACCTTTATGTGCCATATATTCAACTTTCTCATTGCAGCAACCCCTCGATACTTCAGTCTTTGTGTTTTCCAACTTTGTCCTGATTTGCAGCGTCTCTGGAAGTTTTCAGTCCGTTGGGATGGTCTCAGTGTAAGCATAGAATAAAATACAGCGTTCTTCTGTCTGCTCAACAATTTGCATCAATATTCACTCTGTAGCATTCGTGTCTTCATGCATTTCTTTCCTTTTCTAATTCTGAATCCAAAATCAAACACTGGAGAACATCCACGTTGGCTCATTGAGGGCAGACAGCATGTGGTTGGCAGTGCCTTTGTCTTGGAGATGAAGAGAGACCAAGAGTGTGCAGCATATGACATCTGATTGGAAGATCTCCAGAGAGAAGCTAGAGGGCTTCATCTAGTGTGCAGAGCTGAAGCTCTTCTTCCTTCTCGTATGATCACAAGTGTATGCAGAATCCATCAAAGGCCAGCAGTGGCTGGGCTGTGCTGATAGTGCAGATGCAGTAAGCATGTGTCGCAGAGAATAACGTCAGAAGACAAGAACACTGCGTTTGGCAAGAAGACTGATCCTTTATGCTTGAAGGGCTTCACTGCTGACTGACATATAGTTGGCATATAGAATTAGTTTATAGAAAGCTGTTTGCGCAAAAGAGTAACATCAAATCACTTCAAAAGTAGTGATTCGTTAATAAACATACACGCATATATATATACACAGTACATGCCAGAAACACGTCAACATCAAAATCCAAATACGTAGGTGAGAAAGTTGTTACAAGGGCTATATTTAAAGCTTTTTCACGTTTTACAGGAATATTCACCCAAAAATGAAAATTTGCTGAATTTGCTCACCCTCAGGCCATCCAAGATGTAGATGAGTTTGTTTCTTCATCGGAAGAGATTTGGAGAAATGTAGCATTACATCACTTGCTCACCAATGGATCCTCTGAAGTGAATGGGTGCCGTCAGAATGAGAGTCCAAACAAGTGATAAAAACATCACAATAATCCACTCCACTCCAGTCCATCAGTTAATGCCTTGTCACACAAATGTTTCACTGAAAAAGTAAGTCGTACAGGCTTGGGAAGACATGAGAGTGAGTAAATTATCACAGAAATGTCATTTTTGGGTGGACTATTCTTTTAACAATACAAAAGAATGGCATACTTAATGTTCAGCGTTGTAGGAAACTGTTTGTTGAGTTAAAACGCTGCAATAGGATGTATTGCTCATTGCTTTTAATCAAACAGTTTAAAGATGTAAATGCCTTAAAGGGATCTGTAGAGTGTAAAATCCCAATTCGCTCTAATCATCTGACACACACTGATAAAGTTTATTTTGCATGCTGTATCGGTTCTTATTAATTCATGAGCCGTTGCACAGTTTGTCTGTGCTGCGATTTATTCTTTTTAAGCAAGTTTAATTGCTTCAGTATTTCTGATAATCTCTTAAGACTCATTTTAGACTGTCAGGAAACTGTTCCTGTCTGATCTAATGTTTTATTTTCCTCTCTGTGCTTAGTTTTAGCTGTTCAGGTTTTGGTGTACAGAAAAATGAAACGGGATTAAAGACGTATTTGCCATTTTTCAGGTTCTCATGTTGTGGTTTGATTTCAAAGGAAAGCATTCCATCTTCCATAAATGCTTTGCAAACGCTGCTTCCCTCTTTTCTCCTAATTCCTCTTTTAAGCTCTTATTCTTTACAGTTTGATTTAATTGACATGCAAATCCAAAGGAAAAGTGTTTGCCATTTCAATGAGAGAACGTGACATCAAGACCAATACTTTGAGACCATAGCTAAAGAAGTGATCTGCTCCACTTTCACCTGAACGAGGGCAGTTGTGAAGCCTGGATTTTAAGGGCAGCCAGCAGCATTTATATTGTCCATTAACGCTGAATAGATTGATTCTGGCTGTGTGTATTTCAGCAGAGACTGATGTACTCTTTTCAAAGGCTAATTGACATGCCATCATGATCACTTCTCTCTAAGAGCTAATTAACCTCTTAGGGCTTGTGTAGTTGTATTGAAACATGTATTTGAGGTGCAAATGTCTTGCTTTGTATATTTGTTTCTTTTGGAGTTCAGTTGTTATTAGACTTTATGGAAAATGCATGGTGTTTTGACATGGACATGTCACAATGTCTAGGCTATATTATGCTGAAGCACTCTTTCCATAAAATAAACCTGTGAAGCAAAGTTGAGAAACTATTTTAGTAGGTTTAAAATAATTGTATCATAATATTTCAGTTATGTTAACATAGGGATGAATTTTGAGATATTGCATACGTTATTATTTATTTCAATTATTTGTGAGTGGTGCTGCTTTTGCAGCTTGAATTCAATTTTTTTTAAGTCAGATGGATTCTGATTGGTTAGAATTGTTTTGATTTGCTTAAAGGGATAGTTCATGTGATGTTTATCAGCTTACCCCCAGATGTAGGTGAATTTGTTTCTTCAGTAGAACACAAACCAAGATTTTTAACTCGAACCATTGCAGTCTGTCAGTCATATAATGACAGTCAATGGGACTCACGGTTTGAGACAAAAAAACATTAAACCCTGCGGCTCATGACGATACATTGAAGTCTTAAGACACAAAACAATGGGTCTGTGTAAGAAACTGAAGAGTATTTGTATAATGTTTTTACCTCTGATCCACCGCAATGTCCAACTGTCCTGAGTGCGTTCACAACATCCGGTGCTTGCCGCGTCGACGTGCTCTGGCATAGGAATTAATCTTCTTCTACTTCCTTGATATTTAACGGCGGTTGACATCCAACATGTCTTTAGACCTCTTTATAGTTTTGTAGAAACCATGACATGTTTTGTAAGGATTCGTTGTTAAATAGAAAGCTCAGAAGTACAGCATTCATTTCAAATAGAAATCGTTTGTAACATTGTCTTTGCACTTTTTGACAGCATTTTAATGAATGATTTTTTTATGGAAACACTTCTTTAAACTACAGCACAAGCAAATTCAATTTTTTGTTACAGAGCTTAACATGTACTACATAATGGCCCCAGGTGTGACATTGCTTGAACTTTCATGTTAGATGATCATTATTGAATGATCCGGCTTGTATGTCCTGTAATGCCCAGTGAACAAGACCAAAGAAAACTAAGTAACGTATACTTCCTTATCCTCAAATGGCCTTTTTCTAAAAGATTGAAACTGTCGATCAACTTGTTCACTTCCAAAACTAATGAGAGCTTCTCAAGGTTTTTTGATGTTGGTGCTGGGCAGGGATCCTCTGAGCTGTAATTGGTGTGTCAGCAGGGACTGTGTAGTTGTATCTCTCCAGATGAATGAGCAAATAGATCTGAGCATCCCTCCACCACCCCAGCTATATACAGTACTTGGATGAACCCTAAAGGCCGTGGAAATGCACAGCAGGAGATGGGGGGGGGGAAGCAGTGCGTGTTCGTCACGTCTATCCAGTTTAAAGCTATCAGATTGAGAAGAGACCACCGCCATGATGTGCTCCATCGGTGTTCGCCAGTGTCTCAACTGAAGGATACTTGATCCGACTGCTGTTATAAAACATGCAGCAGTTCTTGAAATCACGAAACCTTTTAAGAACATCAGTCACTCTACAAAAACAGACATGTGATAAGATATCTGTCCTCTCAAAGTCACTAAGAAATGAGCTCCTGCTATATTTAATGCAACACTAATATGTTGAGAAGATTAGATTAATGTAGCATTTGGCCTGAAAGGATCTTAAAATCCCTAGTTTACCTCGTCCTTTGGCTCATGATCATCTCTAACCTGGTTGTGTAAAGTGTTTTTCATGTTGTTTGCGTTCAGATTAATGAGGTCTTATGAAAGTTGTTGTTGTCAGCCGTATTAATGTTTTTCCTTTATTGAGGTTGAAGAAAAGAGCGCCGTGTGTAGACGTCAGATCATGTATCCAAGCTATTATGAAGGGTGCATAACACTGTTACAAAAACTATTGAGCTACAGGTGTGCTGTTCTGCTGCGGCCATCTTCACTGAAACAACCTCATAAATGAAATTAAATGCTCTACATGAGCGGCAACTCATACTCAACTCTGTATGTTTGATACATGAAGTAGACTTAAAGGAATAGTTCACCCCACTCTCGACTCGCCTCTAGATTTAGATGAGTTTGTTTCTTCATCAGAACAGATTAGGAGAAATATAGCATTTCATCTCTTGCTCAACAATGGATACTCTGCAGTGAATGGGTGCCGTCAGAATGCAAATCCATACAGCTGATAAAAACATCTATGTAATCCACACAACTCCAGTCCATTGGTTAACAGCTGTGTGTCTGTAAGAAACCAATCCATTGTAAGATGTTTTAACTTTAAACCATTGCTTTGACCAAATACAATTCCATAATCAATATCACTTCCAAACCTGTTCCAATGGAGAAACAAACAAACATTTTTCACCACATTGGATATTTAGGTTCATGCAGTGCATTCTGGGATTGCCTTCTTTTAAGGGAGACATGATAGCTGAAAGGCTGTTTAGGAGTTTCTTCTGTGGAACTCAAAAGAATATGGTTTGCTGAACTTGAAGTGCAAAAATATAGCTTGTATAGAAGGTCATTATTAATATGTTCCCTTGTTTTAGGTAAACTGCGTTGCATTGTTTTAATGTAGTTAATTCATGTAATTTGTTGGGCTTTGTACCAAACTGTTTTTCCAAACAAAAAATTAAATGGGCTCCAAAACCAATTTCACTTTCACAGAATAGAAAAACATTAGTTTTTATAATAACTTCTTACCTGCGAAAGAATACGAGTAAATGATGACAGAATTATCAGTTTTGGGTGAACTTTCCCTTTTAAGGAGCCTATCATTATAAGGATTTATAACAAAGCCACTGAGTATGTTGCATTTAAAACTTAACTTAATGTGGTCTGTATTTATCTGATTCATTTTAGCATGCGATTGTCAAAACATGCATGTCACAGTTTGTTTCACTGTGTTTGGGGGGGTGTATAGAGCATAGACGTGTCCTGGTTTGAAAACCGCAGATATGCTGAAGGCAAAACAGAAAGTTAAATCCCAAGAACGCTCTCTCATAAAGTTTAATATCTCATGTTTAAAATAACCAAGACATTTAAGAGGTATTGTCCTGCGGCAACCAAGTGTGCCAGTGAAATGGACCGTTAAAATAAGAGATGAATAATAAAAAACGGATCATGGACATGCATAGTTGAGCATCTATAACTGCAGACAAAACCATGCCTTAGTGTTTCCGTTTGCCTCATAAAATGTCTTTTTTTGTTGTAAAGCAATTGATATGACGTTCTCAGCATGTAATTGGTGTCACATGCTATAAACATGCAAAAAAACAAGTTCCCTAAATGTTAAAAGGAACAAAAACTAAATCTTGTATATGTTAGCAAGCAACTTGAGATGTGACATTATCGTTCCTGTCTAGTGCTTACAAGCACTGGGTATGCATGTGGAAGGCACATACAAGTTACTGTGTTAAAATACATTCGCCATTCATACTGTGACATACATATGCCATCTGCATTACTCAGAAAAAAGCATCCTGTGCAAATCATGCTATGCTAGATGATGACTAATTACAGCTCTTCAGAGTTAGAAATCCTTTCTGTCTTTTAATGCCGTTTAAAGGCATTGTGCATTCAAACAGCGTCGTTGGATTACGGTTAGAGCTTAGCTTCTGAGTTGTTTAATTCTGTAAGTGTCACAGTATTGTGTCTTGCTTTGATTTATTGAGGCGAGGAAGCTGTCTGTCTTTCATTGGTTTAAGAATCCCTTCTGCCTGAACCATGTTTGGATGAATTAAGTGCAGAAAGTTCCTCTGTTTGCTTTGCTCCCCGATGGATCAAGTCAGAATTTGTCCCGAAGAAAGCCATATAGGATTGAAGTGGGTGCGTGACACGTAGAAACGAGAAATTAAGGCATTTGTACTTCCTATAAAGCCTCCATTCTCACAGTGGAGTGCTTGTTCGAAATCAACTTCACAGGAGAGCACATTAAAGATGAGCAGGATTACTGTTTCCAAGGGTGCGAGCGTGCCATGTGCGCTCTTAATGGAAAGTGGATTGGACAGTGCGTGAGCCCCCTCTGGTCCTGTACTTTTTCTGGGAGTGCAGCGCTACCGCTGACAGCACGCTGACACATGAGCACCAGGGCATTCTGACTGCGCCGTGTTCCTCTGCTTTACCTCAGGAGCTGCTGAAATTGACCTCCCGCAGCCCCAGGGTGACTCCAAACCTACTTGCTTCGGTCCTGCTGAAACAAAAGGAGACACCTGAACCATGCGGCTCCAAAGGTCTCTGAAAATGCCATCCAGTAACGAGTGAATGTCTTCAGAACTCGTGTGATGCCTTGCTCTCCGCTCATGTGATGATCTGACCTTTAATCATTTATAGAGACCAAATTATCGTTCCTTACATCTGACCTTTTATTGCATATATTTGTACTTAACATTTTTCACCTGGTAAGTGAGGGGTAATGTACAGTCTGGTAGTTATTATCGTGGCTACATGATTTGTGGGTATGTCAGTATAAGTCCAGTCTGAAAGTATTGGACTTGTGGCTAGATTTCAATAACTCTGAGGATGTCTCTGCAGTGCTCTTGTTGGACGTGTGAACCATAAGACCACAGCATCTCGAGTCAAGGCTTTTCACTGCTCGTTAAAGTAGCAATAACTCCGATTAAACTATGAGAATACTAAATCTACCTTACAATATGAATTAGCCAGTTTTAAATGTGCTTTATTTTTTTACATGTTGCTATGTTATTGCTGGGGGTTGCTTACTGCCAAGTCTTTAGATGTGGTGTAAGCCCCAGCTTTTGACTTTGAGACTTTATTTCAAACATGTAAGATAAAAACTAATAAACAATAAAATCATCAATAAAAATAGCAAAATGTCTTAAAAAGATAAGAATAAGAAGATTCTTACATTGCAGTTTAAGACCGGCACGAGCATCATTTTTAGTCCTCTCGAGTGCTGGCTGCTGAGTGTATGACGCTCATTTTGAGCGAGATGATAAATACTCAGGTTTACTAAACACATTCTAATTATAGATTTTTTTCCAGCTTTTTCACATATGCATTGATGAGATTGTACATGCAGATCTGTCATTGTGTTCCTGGAGGATTTTTAGAGCTAAGACACAACTCCTATTTTAATTTATAATGACATTATAGTCTCTGCTTCATTATCTCTTCTCATTCTCACCATAGTGCCATGAGAGGCTGAAACGCACTATTTTTCAAGGCTAATACCACAGTGTTCATGACACTAACTGTCCTAGACGTTGTAATGAGGCGTTATGTTGTGTTTCATCCCACCAAAGGCTCTTTTATCCCAAACAACATATTCCATGTGCTTCTGGCAGTTTAATAGTTGCTCATCTTCAAATGCTGCTGAGAAATAAATAGCTGCTCTGTGACTGATATGTCTGAGATGATGAACTTATTAATTTTGTACAATGGCCACTGACAACAGGCCTTCGTAATGACTGAAAGGATTCATTGGGAACATCTCAATGGACTTGTTACTGGCAATATGCATGTGTTTATGACTCTATTTATTTTTGCAAGAACGGCCAAAGGCCTTGACATACATTTTCCTCACACTAGAATGATCTTTTTGTGCAGCCAGTCTGTAAGAACATAATAGGCAACGGTTTATTTGCTTTTGACACGATTTATATAAATGCTGGCTCACGTTTTTGAGGAGCACATGTTAAAACATTATTCTGACATCTGATGTGACGCGTAAGCAGTGAGTCACCCGGATCACATCGCCAGCATCAAACTTTCATTAAACCGATGCAGTTCTGTGTTTCGTACTGTTTGTGATCTTCAGACAACAGATATTAATAAATAGTTCAAATTTGTCCATGGAGATTCGTAGTGCGTTTCAAGATCCAAACATTCATTACTGCTCAAATGCAGGCCGCCGCATCTGTCTCCTGATAATGAACCCGTGATGAACCTCTGTTTATATTTCAAACAGTCATTGTCTAGAATTGTTCACAAGGGAATAATGGGTAATTAGTCGCAGCGTCTGCGCTCCCCTCTGTAGTTCGGTCACAGTCCGCCTCTAGAAATCTTCACATGGCAGAAGGGGATTTGCCCTGAGCAGCAATGTAAATTGGATTATTAAATGATCTCACTTGTGTGGTCCGAATACCCCGACACTTTAAGTTTCAAAGCTTGAAATAAACAAATTAGCCTGGCCCTTTTCCATCTTCAACTAGCCAATGTTCTGCTAATCAGAGCCGGGAATATTTTTAAAAGAAGTGTTGTTAAATGCGAAACGCTTAATGTGGACTCCCTCGCTCTGACTTTGGTCTGCTGGTCTGAGTGCTGGGAACTGCAGATACGCCTGTATGTCTTCTGTGTTTACAACGGTCAAATGCGTCCCTGAGGTTCACTGCGTTTGGTAATTAAGAGACTAAGGATATGTAACATTTATATAGCCTTGAATATTGTTGCGTTGAGACTGCTTTAAGCTCTTTCCTGCTCCTGTGGTGGTGTTTGCGTTGTGATTGCAAGGATCTCGTAATGTTACCAGCGAGGCTATTAATCTCCAGACAGGCTGTTGCTAGTTTATTGCCTCCTCTAAATGTGGTCATGAGTATAAAGGGAATATTTGGCTGGGTGGAGGCATGCTGAAGTATTGATATTTTTGATGATGATGTTGAAGTGAATCAATGCTGTTTTGAACTAATGCGTCTGATAGATATATTGGTAACACTTTATGATAACTGCACACTATATGAATCATTAGTTAAGCATTAGTAAATAGTCAATTAATTCTTTATAAAGCAGTGTTCTAACATTAATAGGCATTAGTAAGCAGTTTATAAGTACAGCTATACGTGTTTTGTTCTTGAGCGTATCTATAATGTTTAATAATTGTATTTTCATACTGTATTAAAGATCAATTTGTCATTTCAAAATGATTACGTTATTTACAAACCAGTTATTTAGTTGTCAGTGGTTTATAAGATCATTTAGAGCGTGTAGGTAAATGATTGATAAACTATTTAAATATACATTTATAAATCTTATTATTTAGAGACCTGATGATGATTGCTCAGTGTGTTCATAAATGCTTTATTAACACATATTCCTGCTGTAATTAATGATTAAGTCAGGTAGTTATAAATCATTTAGTAGTTGCCAGCCATCTATTTGTGTGAGCTCATCTAAAGTGAGGAATATTTATACATTATAAAGCATTAACAAAGCAGATTTAAATGATCATTTATCTCCCAAACACAGTACAGAACACAGAGATACTTTTTTTCAAGATGCAAAAAAAGAAACGTACACTTGATAAAGAAGGAAAAATAAGCCTCTGCAATTTCATAGAAAAAAAGACAAATAAATTAAAGTGTACTGTACTTGCACAGTTTCATATTTTTACACCTTGAAATAAATATTTCTGAGTTCTGCATCCCTCTGTGTTTGTTTATTTTTTTCTGTTAGGAAGATAACTGAGCCTTTAAATCTCATTTGTAATAGATATGATTATAAATCAAGAACAAGGCATTTATAGCTTTATTTATAAACTGCTTACTAATGACTCTTAATGTTGGGATAATGCTTTATAAAGGAAGAACTGACTATTAACTAATGCTTACCTAAAGATTTATAGTGTGCAGTTATTATAAAGTGTTACAGAGATATTTTGCATTAAATAAAGATAAAGCTACACAAAACTAGACATTTATAATGTTTGCTTAAGTCCATTTAAATTAAGTTGCTTTAAGACTGATCATCCAAATTTCTATTAATAAATGCTAAACTTTTTAAATATTTTTTTTAAAGAAATTAATACTTCTATTAAATGCATTCAGTTGATGACAGTATAGCGCAGTACATATTTTTTTATTGCTGTTATTTTGAACTTTATTTGTGTGTATCCCCCAAAAAAATGTTAATAAAATTAGCAGCACAACATTTACAGTATAATAATAAGAAATGTTTCTTGAGCAGAAAATCATCATATTGGAGTGATTTCTGAAGGATCATGTGACACTGAAGACTAAAGGGATGATGCTGAAAAATATTTTAAAATATATATTAAAATGTATTTCATAATTACTGTTTTTACCATATTTTTTATTAAGAAAATACAGCCTGAGTGAACAATCTAATAATTCTCAATTAAGGCCTTAAAACAAATGTTGTTATATATATATATATGTATTTATTTATTAGTTCAAATGTTACAATTGCTCATTCTTTCCTAAATGTTTAAAATAAATCCTAATAGTGTTATCTGTATTGGTATCAGTGATTCTGGGCTTGAGCAGATAAACAAATAATAGCATAATTTATATTATTTTAGTCCCCTAATATTATACAGTATGCTGTGGAAAAGTGTGCTATTAATTTTATAAGCAACTCCACTTATAAAACAGAAGAAATAGACTTGCATATGCCATTTTAAACTGTAGCTAATGTGCTTGATATGCGCTGGATCTGATAATGAATTTCATATAGTGCTGATCCTATAAAACCGTGCTCTGGGGTTAAATATGATTTATGGGAAATGATGTCCGTTGCCAACAGCTCTTGTGTCCTCTTTAGTTTGACACTTTTTGAGTTTCTCGAAAGGTCTGAATGTGGGCTTCTCTCATATTCTTCTATACATAAATCAGTTTTTCTCAAACACAGTTGTCCAAGTTGCTGTGCGTGCAAATCAAATGCTTGCTGTGCGAGAACTGCCTTTATAAAAATAGCTTAAATAAAGTGGCAGACCTCATTAATCTAGAAGTCCTTCAATTGGCAAGGCATAGGCGTTTTCCTTTCCAAGAGGAGAAATGTGCTGACTGCAGACGGGTCTTCGGTGACATGTCAAGGTGAGTCGCTCAGACCTGGGGATGTGCCTGGCGTCCAGTTAACGAGCGAGAGGGACGATCAAATATCAGACTAATATCAGGGTACACTGCCGTTCAAAAGCTCTGGGAACAGTAAGATTTCCTTTAAATGTTTTTCTTTTTGTTTTAAAGAACTGTCTTGTGCTCATCAACCCAGCATTTATTTGATCAAAATATTTACGTGATCAGAAAAATTCAGTGTGACACATGATCTTTCAGAAATCATTCTAATATGATGATTTGTTATCAGCGATGGAAACTGTTTTTGTTGCTTAATATTTTTTTGGAACCTGTGATGCTTTTTTTAAGGATTCTTTGATGAATCAAAAGTTTAAAAAGAACAGCATTTATTCAAAATATAATTATATTCTAACAATAGAAAGTCTTTACTATCACATTTTATCAATTCAACACATCCTTGCTGAATAAAAATATTAATTTCTTTCAAAAAAAAAAGAAAAGAAAGGAAAAAAATGGACTGACCCCAAACTTTTGAATGATAGTTATATTTGTTACAAAATATTTCTGTTTTGAATAAATGCTGTACTTTTTATTCATCAAAGAATCCTGAAAAATTATTAGTTTACAAAAAAATATTAAGAAGCAAAACTGTTTCTAACGTTGATAATAAATCAGCATATTAGAAGGATTTCTGAAGGATCGTGTGACACTGAAGAGTGAAGACTGGAGTAATGAAAAACCACAGGAATAAATTATATTTTAAAGTATAAAGCAATTTAAAGTATAAATTGCAATAATATTGTCATGATCACAATATTACCCTTTTTCTGTATTTTTGATCAAATAAATGCAGCCTTGATGAGCATAAGAGCCCTCTTTAAAAAGCATTAAAATCGTATGGACCCCAAACTTTATTTCATAAAGAAGGGTTTGTTTCGATGTGAAGCCAGTGTTACAGGACTGGACGAGGCTGGTTGAGTTCAGAGAAACAGATGGCAGCTGTCTGCGATACAGCTCTGGCCTTGATCTCTGAAATTTGGGAAAGGACATGAATTACTAAACACTGAGCAGAGACACGAGGATGTGTTGGTGGAGCTCCAGCTGTTGTCTAAAACATGCTCTGTGAAATCTTTCTGGCCGAATGATGACAACTGCAAACTAATATAGACGAGATGTCAGGAGCGCAAACCTCTTCGGATGTATTCTCAATATTACTAAAGCCTGATCGGCTTGATAAATGACACACTTGAGAGTCCACAATAAAAAAACAAGTAAGAATATTTGTTTTAATTCTAGTTTAAAACACATTCAGAGTTTTTAGAAATGTATTTTGTTATTTATGATTGTTTCATATGGTTTTAAAAACTTTTGTATAAAGTTTTCTAATTAATGACTCAAAAAATGTATGTAACCCTTTACAATAAGGTCTCATTAGTTAACATATATATATATATTAGGGGTTTAACGATACGCGTATTCGTATTGAACCTTTCGGTTCGGTACGCATTATATATATATTTATTTATTAGTTGGATAATATATATATATATAACTTTGTTTTTTTACACGTATCACATAATTAATAATACATAAATATCATACATCTTAGTCTTTACAACTTGAACTAACCTGGCTTTGTTATAAATTATTAGAAGTCACTTTTTGACCTTGACACACAGTCGTGTTTGTTTTTTAATCATTTATTTTTTCATGCAAGTTGGTTGCACCGTTACTTTTTTTGCATGTTTTTCAAATATTAATAAGCAGCATTGTTTTAAGTAAATAATTATAAAAGATTATGCCAAACTATTTAAGCAATTTTTCTTTTCAAGATTTTCATAATGATAGCATTATGATTTTTTTTATGATATCGGGACAGGAAAATCACTCTTTATTCTCTTAATGATAATTCAGAAATAAAAACATGCTTATAATAGAAGAGGTTTATTTACTTCATTGTAAGCATGCATGTATATGAACTGTGTTTTTTAATTTAATAGATCTGTATAAATCAATTAGCATTATGTCATTTGACCCATACAGTAATCTTTCTGTAATATCTCTAATCATTCTGCGAATGCATATCCTCTATCATCCCAGTAAGGAACGAATGAGGTTTGGTTTGCTGGAAGAGCCGTGCTTGGAGGATCCATCACTTGATCCAGCACATGTCCTTAATGTGAATGTACTTTGCAATAGCTTTTAAAGCCTTGTTCTGCTCTCGGTCCCGAGGGGCTTCTGTCACCTGTGTCTGCTTTGTAGTCTGCTTGGTGTTTGCCTCTCAAATCTTCAAAGTGACCTACATCTCAGCCCTCTTTGGGCTTAAAATTTGGCCTTTCAAAACAACATATTACAAAGAAGGCCGTCCGGTTCGGTTTGGTTTGCCTCGCCAAAATCTCAGAGAGTGTGGGTTGTGGCGAGGCTTTCAAACGATCAGCCTTTCAATGTCGATTTACCAGATATCCTGGTTCAAAAAGACTTATGTGTCAAATGAGAAGAAAGTGAACAGCCGACAACCCCTACAAAATAATAAGTGACAGGAAGTGGGTGTGCGCTCTGTGTGTTCATGTGTGACGGACAGGAATTTTTCATGTGAACGTTTGAAGATTTAAAAGCTGCAGTGTATTCCCGCCGTGCACCGTGTGGAAAAACAGAGGAACTTTTGGAGGACATCAGAGGAGGCTTGTTTGGTGGAGAACAGTGCCTTTTCATGCCCACTTCAATCCCCTTAGTGACCGATCAAGATAACTCATTCCCAAAGCACTGCCCTCTAGTCTACATGAAATTCACTCATCAGCATTACGATCGGCTTCTGGCTTTTTACATTTTCCCTCTCCAGGGCTTGGCGCTTACTTTTTCTAAAGGGGTCATATAATGCGACATGCACCTTTACAAGTTGTTTGAACTGAAATGTGTGTTGGCTGTGTGTGTACTCAACCACACTATAATGATAAAAATACACCCAGGGTGTTTTTTTTTTTTTTATCTACTAAAATCTTTCCCGCTTTCTTAAATCGAGCCGTCTGTCCTGTGTGACGTCACACGGACGGAGGCCCCTCCCACGATTGTTGATTGACAGGAGCGTTTCAGCACAGACTGCACTGATGTCTTACCTCAGACCCGCCCTGAGTGAGCTGTCATCAGTTGTTTCACCGCCGGAGCAGATGTAGACAAGAATGACTCCTAAGAGATTGAGGTGTTCTGTTGTTGGATGTAATAATGAACATAGCAGTAGTCATTTACTCCCGTCATCGGAGCGGCTGAAGAGGATTACGTTTGGTTCTGAACGGAATGCGCCCTCGATCTACTTAAATGTGTCTATGTTCACGCAAATCATTCGAGATCCAGCTTCATCTACAAAAGAAGAAGTGAGTACAAGGTTTTTTAAATGAATCTTTGCAAACTGCCTTTCCTAATAATGTGCTACTTAGTAAGTTTCAGGATGAATGAGGTTAAAGTAAACAGTCCCTCAGAGAGCGCTGGAAGAGAGGGGCGGAGTCAGCAGAGCTCATTAACATTTAAAGGAGAATGACACAATACTGCTTGCTCTGAAAGAGCTGTTTTTGACAGGTTAAAAAAGGTTTATTACACTACCAATGAAAAATATTAACCAAACTATGTTACAGACTTTTCATTAAGACCTTGAAAAAAATATCAACTAGCATTATATGACCCCTTTAAGGAATATAACACACATACATTATACAACTTTAATAAATTGATTATTGTGCTGGTACAAGTAAAATCTGATGCTTACTTTCTTTCCAAGGATCGCATTAAGGAACTTTAGAGGTGCAGTGAAAATGTATCAAATAATGTGTTTTTTCTTAATAAAGTGATACAAGGATATATATTTACAATTATTAAAACACAAAATTACAAGAAACAGAAGCTACGAGAGTTTACTTTCAATTAAATGCCAGAAACAGTATATTCTGTAACCAAATTGGCAATGATAACCATTAAGAAAAAATGTATTTTCTTGCATAGTATTTTTGTCTTGTTTTCCGTTAGAAATACCTAAACATTCTTTAATCAAAATGCATTTACTTGAGAAGCAAAATTATTTTATCAAGTTTTGTTTTTCAAAATTTTGTTAGTTTTTGCTTAAAGCAAGAAAAAATATCTGCCAATGGGGTAAAAATAATCTTGTTTAATCTCGTTTAAAAATATTTTTTTCCTTGTTTTAAGAAAAAACTAACAAAATGTGTATACATTTTACAAAATATATAAGTCATTTTAATTCTCAAGTAAGTCCAATACACCAAGTAGGAAAAATTTTTTTTTTACAATCATAATACAGGACTTTTAATTATAAACAAAGCTGAAATACAGACTCATTTTATGGAAAGTCTGCACTTTACTATCACCGGATGCTCACTGTAAAACATGTTAGGGATAAAACATGTGCTCTTACAACCATGGGCAACATTAGGGGGGTGCAAGCGTAGTTGCCCCCCCCCCCCCCCCTGATATCGTCTGTCATGGAATCCCTGAGGTCATCCCAGGACCGGTTGTACGGGGTATTAGACGGTGCTAAATACCCTCTAATGAAAGCACAAGCAGTTAAAGATCTGGCAAGCTATCCAGCGTGTTTTTGCAGAGTTGAGCAATGTAGCCAATCAAAGACATGTTAGAGTTTTCAGAATTCACTCTCCGCTGATACGCCGGAGTTTTGCACGCTCGTGAATCATTTTATAAGTTCAAACGCGATGTAAATAAGAGATGCATTGTGTGTAGTTTGGAGAGCTTCATTGATTACAACAGAACTCTGTCAGATAGCGATGAACGAAGTTAAGATGAGAGATGCTTTTAGTGATGATAATGGGAGCACGCTTTGCGTGCTTTCTAGGCTATAATCAATTCAGAATTTGTATGAAACTTTCGTTTTTCGGACACATAGGCTACATGCTGCAATGTTTCGGGAATGACATCCGCATATTTATGCTGGATTAATTCTTGAAATATCAGTGATTGAAACCGTGATAACCAAAGCAGTGGATGGGACAAAAATGACTCGTGATTTATTCTGGAACCAAACTTCAACAGACAGCACGCGTCCTGAGCTAGATCTAGTTCATGGACTTAAAGCGTGTGTAAACTTTATTTAGATCGGGACATATCAACCAGTAATTTAATTTTCATTAACGAAAATTTCAGAAATGAATGGTGTGCGATTTATGACAGAATAGTCCCCCAACTGATCGTTTATTTTTTCCTCACGTGTCTCCCCTTTACTAACAACTATGCGAAACGGACACATTTCAAGTGACATGGTAAAAAGACACGAAAAACTTGGATTGACATCAGAAAAGCAGCGTGCACATATCTGGTTAAAAATGAAAGGCCTCTTAAAACGGGAAGCATCGCCATTCAAATCAGCATCAAGAGTCAACGCTCCAGTTAAATAAATGCAGGCAACCTCTTTAAGCTAATCTGGACTGCGCTATATTGACTGCTTTGATGCGTTGCAATATGGTATGGCATTGTTTTGATGCATACATCAGAAAAAGATTTTCTTTTGCTTTAGTTTTTTTTTTTTTTTTGTTTTCTTGCCCCCCTGACTCAAGAGTCAAATGTCGCCCATGCTCACAACCGTCTTCAACATGGTACAATGCAAACAGCATGAAGAGCTCAGCAGCCGGAAGTGGTCATGCGTTTAACGTGATGTTCCTCTTCTGTCTCACCGCAGGTGCTCTGGCCGTATTGATCCCGGAGCTTGACCTGGTTATCTCTCTGGTGGGCTCCGTGAGCAGCAGCGCTCTGGCCCTCATCATCCCTCCCCTGCTTCAGATCGTCACCTTCCATAATGAAGACATGAAGCAGTGGGAGATGGTCAAGGACATCGGCATCAGTCTCATTGGCTTTGTGGGCTTTGTGGCAGGGACGTACATCTCCATCCAGCAGATTGTGGCACGGAACAGCAGCAGACACAACAGCACTTACCTGCAGCAGCTGTGAACGCTGACGCAGCGACAGATTAAATGTAGACCGGCTGAATCATTTACTCCCTACATGCTCCTTTGATTTCTGCTCTATTTCACTTGGGATTCTTCTTTCTGAACGTCTCATGGATTTTTTTTATGTATTTTTGTCAGTTTTTGAAGCACTAAAGTCTCTTCATATCAAGTTGCTTTGGCTTCAAAGAACTCGTTTTTACTAAATCTTTTGGGTCATACAGCCTTTTATCCCAATTTTAAGGTGAATATTAACAGAATAATATCTATATTGCTCATTTTAATGTCTTGTTTACAGTGTTTCAGTGCCACAAACAGAATCCTTTTACATTAATTTAGACTTAACACAGGTTAACATGTGTTGTTTACTCGTTCTGAGTAGTTGCAGTTGGAAAAAAGGGACGTGAACAATGTTCTCAAGAACAGAGTTATTTACTTCTGCATATTACACACAGACTCAACCTAGACTTGATTGTAAATATGTGGAAAATCCATTCAAAGTACTGAATGTTTGCATAATTACACAGTACCTCTCAGTCTCAACCAATCAAAAGATTCGACAGATCAGTGGTCTTTAAACACTTTTATCTGCTGTTCTATTTTTTTTTATTGATTTATATTTTTAAGTAATGTTTTATTGGTTTATTTTTATTTGTGCCATCTCACACATCAAACAGTCTTTTATCGTCAGTGAGTCAACTTGCAGATATCTCTGATTTTTTTTTATTACTGCATTATTATCTACCAGCTGTAGTTTTTTCAGTGTCTACATATGGGCAGATTTCATTCCAGATGTGCAGTATATAATGGTTTTAAAACAGGCTCCAGATCTCATGATATTCAGCAGACAAAACACTTCAAGTTCAGGCAGACCAACAGAAGTGTTTAACCGTATGCATGTTGAGTAGCTTTAATTTTACGGTACTTAAATTTTTTATTAGTTGTATGAAAGTCCTATATATATTATATACAGTGCTGCTCACTAAGATTGGCACCCTTGGTAAATATGAGCAAAGGTGAAAGTGTCCAGCCATGGCTTCCTGTTCCACAGGACTATAAATACTGTCCAAATTCCCTTAATCATCCATCACAAGGAGTAAAACCAAAGAACATAGTTCTGATGTACAGAACAAGATTATTGAGCTTCACAAAATAAACAAGTGGCTGTAAGAAAAGTGTTCAAGCAGTGAGAATTCCCATTACCACCATCAGGGCAATAGTTAAGAGGCAATCAACTAAAGATGTTAAAAATCTGCATAGAAGAGGACGTGTGTCTATATCGTCCTAATACACGGTGAGGAGGAGAGTTTCGAGTGGCTAAAGACTCTCCGAGGATCACAGCTGGAGATTTGTAGAGATTAGTTTAGTCTCGGGGTCAGAAAGCCTAAAAAATATATCAAACAGCACCTACATCACCACATGTTGTTTGGGAGGGCTTCAAGAAAAATTCTCCTCACTCATCCAAAAACAAACTCCAGCATATTCAGTTATCAGACACGACTGGAACCTCAAATGGGACTGGCTTCTATGGTCAGGTGAAACTAAAAAAAATAGATTTTTAGCAGCAAACACTGGGTTTAGTGAACCCGAAAAGTATGAACCCATGTCCTGGAGTGACTGGATGAAGGAATGGTCTCTGATCTCGTGTAGGTGTTCTCTACTGCTGAACTATTTTTGATGTTGTGGGCCTATATTTCTGCTGGAGGTCCTGGACATCTGAACCCTGTTTGAAGGAACTGAACTGTGAATGGCTGGAGTGATCTGGATGAAGGAATGGTCTCTGATTATGACCTGACCTCTGTAGAAGATGAGTGAGGTGAACTGAAGAGAGAAGCTGTGAATCTGAAACTGGAGTGATTCTGGATGAAGGAATGGTCTCTGATCTCGTGTCAGGTGTTCTCTGACCTGAACCCTGTAGAAATGAGTGAGTGAACTGAAGAGAAGAAGCTGTGAATCTCTGGAGTGATTCTGGATGAAGGAATGGTCTCTGATCTCGTGTCAGGTGTTCTCTGACCTGAACCCTGTAGAAGATGAGTGAGGTGAACTGAAGAGAAGAAGCTGTGAATCTGGGAATCTGGAGTGATTCTGGATGAAGGAATGAATCTGATCTGTGATCTTCCTGTGAACCTGTGTGAACTGAACCCTGGAGTGAATGAATCTGGAGTGATTCTGGATGAAGGAAGTGATTCATCTCTGAGGTGAACCTGAACTGTAGAAGAAGTGAGTGAACTGAAGAGAAGAATCTGGAGTGATTCTGGATGAAGGAATGGTCTCTGATCTCGTGTCAGGTGTTCTCTGACTGAACCCTGTAGAAGATGAGTGAGGTGAACTGAAGAGGAGAAGCTGTGAATCTGAAGGATCTGGAGTGATTCTGGATGAAGGAATGGTCTCTGATCTCTGAGGTGTTCTCTGACCTGGATGAAGGAACCCTGTAGAAGATGATCTCGTGTGAGGTGAACTGAACCCTGTAATGAACTGAAGGAATCTGTGAATCTGAGTGATTCTGTGAATCTGAAGAATGAGTGAGTGAGGTGAACTGAAGAGGAGAAGCTGTGAATCTGAAGGTGTGATCTGGATGAAGGAAGGATCTGGAGTGATTCTGGATGAAGGATCTGATGGTCTCTGGATGAATCTGTGAATCGATCTGGAGTGTCTGGATGAAGGTGTTCTTCTCTGAGGTGTTCTCTGACTGAACCCTGTAGAAGATGAGTGAGGTGAACTGAAGAAGCTGTGAATCTGAAGGATCTGGAGTGATTCTGGATGAAGGAATGGTCTCTGATCTCGTGTCAGGTTCTCTGAATGAACCCTGTAGAAGATGGAGTGATTCTGGATGAAGATGAATGGTCTCTGATCTCGTGTCAGGTGTTCTCTGACCTGAACCCTGTAGAAGATGAGTGAGGTGAACTGAAGAGGAGAAGGTGAATCTGAAGGATCTGGAGTGATTCTGAAGGAAATCTCTCTCATCAGGCATTATAGGAGAAAACTCAGAGCTGTTATCTTGGGGAAAGGATGTTGCAATAATAGTGCCAATAACTGTGGCGTGAATAATAACGTGAACTAGAGAAAAACGATTATTTCATAATGTGAGTTTCCCCCACTTTCCATAGTTTTCATTCAATGAAAGGTTCGAATTTTGTAAAAACAAAATTATGAAAGATCAAAAGGACAAACAATTCAGATTTATTTCCACAGCCACCTTTGCTCATATTTACCAACGGTGCCAATATTAGTGAGCAGCACTGTATGGTTGGCAGTTATTGACTGGAGAGTTATGTGTATGTTTATAATTTACGGTCATTTTTAAGTTGCATTCAACTGCTGTGTTTGTAATTGCTGTGTTAATTGTTTTGACTGTGATTTCATGGATTTTTGCCTTATTGTACATATGCTGTGGGTCATTTATTCACGCTCACCTTATTGAAAATGAACATATGTTTAATACTTTAAAATAGATTAAATATGTAAAGGTGAGATTCTACAAACAGAGAAGCGTCAACGTTGCTCATTTTTGTACATATTGCTAGTTAATTTATTTGAGAGTTTCAAGGTCCACCTGTTGAGTCGGGTCATTGTGTCTTTCTAGTTGATGTAAAACAGCAGCTGCTATGTGCTCCGTGTTTGCATTAAAGAAACGATAGCCTGTCTTGATGTTACTGCCTCGTCCAGGTGTGGTTTTTCTCACTCGTGTCTTTTTGTTGTAAGACAGTGTTCATGCTGCAAGGGTACTTGGAAAGAGTTAGCTTTGTTAAAAGTGAAGGTATTTTGAAACGATGCTGAAATGCTTCCCGTCTCGGCTGATATATTTTACACAGTAACCGTTGGCAGTTGTGTCTGGCTGTTAAAAGTGGCTCTAGTCGCATTAGTTTTAGACATGTTTGAAAGGGAATCACGTTGTAAAGGTATAGTGCTTGGTTTATATCTGTGAAACCCGGTTTATATCTGTGAAAAGCTCAGATGAGTTTAGCTCATGCAGTCATTCCTCCAGTTCTCTTTGGTGGCTGTTTAGATGTTGCTTGTCTCTGAAAATCTGTCAGGTTATTTTTCATAACGGGATTCTCAAACATTGTTTGTCAGCTTAACCCTTAATTAAGAAATGAATAATTAACACATTTGCATGTTAATGTGTTACGCCAACAAATAAAATATTGAATCCTTTTTAGTGAGAGTTTTATTTTGATTGTTCTATTGAAATTATTAATTTTATGTTTTTATGATTTGGTTAATTAATTACTTTTTATTAAATTCACAAACCCCCTGTAATTCCTTCACAAACCACAGTCTGGGAAACCTTGATATAATGTAATGTCTAATGTTAACAACAACGAATGAAATATATTTTCTTTCTCTTTGTATATTTATATATTAATATTGTGCACATTTATCCTATTTTAAATCAGCATGATTAATGAGTTAACAAGGTCAAACGTAATCAAAGAGTAGTCCGATTACATTACTTAAAATGTGTAATGGATTACGTTACAAACTACAGTTTGTGTCATGTAATTTGGGTTCAGTAACGGATTACAATTGACCAGTTATCTATCTAGCATATTGAATATTACTTATTGTGAGGGAAAATTCATTGAGAAATGTCATCACTGAATATCAGCATAGCTGTGATAACCTGTGATTGCCTTCTTCAGACATTTATAGACAATTTGTGTGAATTATAGTTTTGATAATTCATACATTTCACTTGTATGACCTTTCTTCTAATGTGACGTCTGCTTAAATGAACGAGCTGAGAATGTTGATTCGTCTTCTTTCATTGAAGTTGCATCATGGTAAAGCCTTTGATTGACACGGTAAAACATCCGCTATACTGTGTCAGAGATGGCAGTAAGAGTGTTTTGTACTTAGGACAGATCAGAAGGAAATTGCTGTGGCAGGCTGTCATTATCTCTAAGGAGAAAATACCTGGGCTGAAGTCAAGTTTTGAGCATGGTCTATTATGTGGTTTGGGGTCTTAAATATCTTCAGCGGCGTGGACTCGTTTTTACAAAACAGCAACAAAAGAACCCCTAGTGTCCAGCAGCTTGCCGGAAGTAATGAAGGTCAAGTAATGTCCAGAAGTACAGAAATACAGAAATCTTCCCGGTTCAAGCTCTACAGACAGCATCTGTGGCATGCTGTCAGTGACAATACACAGCAGCTTTGGAAGCCTATGGGAAAAGGCATTCCTCTGAATTTAAAAGTAGAAATTGGGACTTGTATTTTTGACAAAATATTGATATTCTTCCATACAATAGTGAGTGTTATTTGAGGTGTCACATTGAACATCAAGTGGAGACCCGACACAGAAATGGTTTATTGTGTAATTTCATGGTTTCATGCTCTCGGCAGGCAGAAATACGCCACACAGAACATATTATGGTCGACACAAACCATATTTACACTCACAGCGAGTGAAGCTGCATTTAATATAGTCTGGGTCGTGTTTTCTTTTACCTGGTGTAGTTTGTGTTGATGGATGAGAGCAGGGCCGAGCAGAGACCTTTGGAGGGGCAGGTGCTCAAAGTATTAACGGGGCGCATCGAACACGGCTTTTAATAGAGCTGTGCTCCGTGCTCGAAACGGATGCTTCTGTATTGATACAGCAGCAAATACCATGACGCAGGTTTGAAAAAGAAACACAGAAAAGACCATTTTAAGTTTAATGTTAAAGACATTTTTGCACCTCTTAATTACTCTGTAATTATATTATTATTATTATTATTTGTTGTTGTTATTGAGTTTACAGGGTATGGGGGTTTTGCTGTTGTAAACACTACTGTTGTTGTTGTATAAAATATATTCCTGTCTTATTTAAAATAGAATTCTATTCTATTCCTGTTCTGAATTTATAATTTTTTGAATGATAATGATTATAAAAACAGGATTGATGAGTATAATTTGAAGGACGAGAAAATAAGTATAAGCCTGTTTTACCAGTGTTTTAAGTTACTGTAGGTTTTTAAATAAATACTGTAATAATAATAGTTCAAAGTATGAATAGTTGTTAGTCAGATAACATAACAAAACAAGACACATCGACGCGCTTTAAATTTTCCCAATTAAACCGCAAGAACGAAAGAGAACAAGCACCTTTGTTTTTATTGCTGTGTGTAGAACTCCGTTAGCTGCATTTTTTATATTTAATATTAATTTTCTTAAAATGTAAAGTCGTCCCCCGCACTTTATTCGAGCTCGAGCAGGTGTTTTCACATAGATTTCTAGATTTAAATGAAAAGAGACATGACCTGACGTTTTATTCGTATCTAAAATGAGGAGATGTGAATATCAGGAGAGCCGAACTCTCTCGTGCAGCGCATGTTTCATTCATACTCGACGCCAGAGGGCGCTCTTGCACAGAAACTTATGACCTGCGGGAAATAGACAAACGCACACGACTATCGTTGTAGCTGAGCTGAATAAAAAGCAGAAAAGTTTTTACTGATGAAACGTGAAGACAATAAACACACGATTGAGAAAATATATGGTTTATGTGTGTTGTTATCTTCAGGTAATAAATAAATAAACCATATGAAAAATGCAGTACTGATTGACATATAATTTAGTATAGAAACTATCAAATATATTTCCTGAATTATTCTGTGATAAAAATGGGAAAAGGGTGTTTCGTAGTTGCCTTAATAAACCAATCATAAAATTGTCATTAGGAAAACATTGAACAAAAATATTGTAGCCCCTTCTTGCAGCTGACCTTGCTTCAGGTTACACACAGCAATATATTTTTGAATTATTATTATCTTACGAGAATGACGTGAAGAGATCATGCACAGCTGTTGTTTATAAGCTCAGCTGAGAACTTACCGGCAGCCGCGGACGTTATTGAAGGCATTCTGGTAGTGCCCTAAATTACTAAAGCTGTCTGAACGTGAGGGATCGTCCCGGATGAGATCGGCAGGTGAAAGGTCATCATGTGGATCATTTTATTTACGGCTAAATTATTAATGAATTTTACTAATAGTTAGATTGGGCAGGCCTTCACAAAAGGGCGTTTAATAAAAAATAAATGGCCTTGACTAAAGGGCACTTTGGGCTTGACGGGGAAAAGGGGCAGGTGCTCAAGCACCCACCGCACCCCCCTCTGCACGTGCCTGGATGAGAGGATGGCACGACCTGGTCACGCTGGCGTCTGTGTAATTTGGCTGGCATCTACCAAGAGACAGATGAATTGTGTGAGTTTTGACTCAGCTTTTGACGTCAACAAAATGTGAGGCGTGTCACGACTCATGAGAAAGTTGCAGAGTCCTCCAGCTAAAGATGAAGTTAATAAGTAACAAATAAAATAAGTTTCATCTATATTTTCATTATGTCTCAATCCCTCCTGGTCTAGCTTGAGTGATTTCTGAAACTCTGTATTTCCAGCACTTCTCATGTCTATTGACTCCTTGAAATGCTTCTTTTATTCCTCATGTGAATGTTGCATTAGATAAAAGCATCTGCTAAATTAATAAATGTAATGTTAAAAAGAATGTTGCACAGGGACTATATTGATTTTATGAGTTTATTACTGCATTATTGAGCAAATTGCTGCTAAGAAAAAGTCTATTACAGTGTACAAAACATTTGGCTTAGAACAAGAAGATCACTGCAATAATATCAGTAATATTAATAATCAAGTCCTCAATCGAAGACGCCAGTGATACAAAAGAGACATAAAAGTAGTGCACTTACCCAGTTGAGCGTGCTTCTGTGTAATCTTCTTCTGTGTAATATACTTCTGCGCAGTATATTAGTTGAGCTTGAATATTTGGAAATATCTGACCGCAGAATGACGTCATTGACAAATCAAATTATATCTTATCAAACTTGAGTTATAACATATCATGATGGGAGAAACAAGACTTTTTGAAACTTTGAATCAATTGAACAGATTGCTTTGCAAAAAATGTTTTATCATGAATATGATATCAGTGATGGGGGCTTTCAAAATTGCTTCGTCAAGCGTTGAAAAATGTAAAACGTAATTTTCCAGTGACATGCCCTGCCCCAAAAATTCCACTGTAAGTACTTCACAGTAAATGTGATCTATGTACAATGCTTTTCTCTAGTACTGGTTTTGTCGATAGAGCTTAACTTACATTTAACCTGGAACAATTAATCACGTCTAACCAAATTTAAAGGGTTACTCCACCCCCATGTCGTTCCAAACCCGTAAAAGCTTAGTTCGTCTTTGAAACACAATTTGATATTAGTTGAAAACCGGGGGGGCTTGTGACCTGTCCCATTGACTGCCAAACAGTTAACTCTGTCAAGGCCTAGAAAAGTATGAAAGACATCGTCGAAATAGTCCGTCTGCCATCAGTGGTTCAACCTAATTATACGAAGCTACGAGAGAACAGTTTTAGGTGTTTGGCAGTCAATGGGACGGTCACAAGCCTCCCGGCTTTCATCCAAAATATATTTTATATCCCACTTTATATGATGGCCTTGTCTACTATGTTAAATTAATCATTTGATGCAATGCACTTATTGTGTACATACATATTTTACATTGTACTTATATTTAAAAAAAAATACTTGCATGTAATCTGTAATTAATTTCTGTTTCTACATTTATAATTACACTGTTGACCCATCTCTTACACCATAACCAACCATTAAACCTACCCATACCACCAAACCCGTCCCGTACCCCACCTCAATAGTGTTTTGCAATACAATATGAACACAATAAATACATTGTAGTAGTTAACACCACCTAATATAAAGTGGGACCAGTAACATTTACCGTGATTTGGGCTTTGTGTGTGTGTTTCCGTGTTTTCATCTCAAACCCTGAGGAATAAATCCATCATCTACACGTTATTTGTCCTCACTGACCCACAAAGCTCCCTGTCAGAGGTCTATCCTTCTTCTTCAGCTGGACCTGCTCTGAATGGATAATGATAACTGCCCCGGGCAACTGTTCGTTTCTAGACTTGTATTTATTGATTGTAAAACACTGAAAACTACATACGTCTCGTCAAACATGTGCTTGTGGTGTTCATCTATGAAAACAACCACACGTCAGAAAACGTTTCTTTATATTTATGAGTAAAACACCCCTTCATTTCCCCACAGAGAGAGGAGAGAATATTTCAACACGTTACACAGTGATTCAATTTTATTAAGACATCTTACTATTAAACATGAATGCAGCACTCATGTGTGCATTCATAGGAATGTTTACATATAAAAATATGATTGTTTGATAAATATTTGATCAGAAAATGTGCAGTGGAGATTTCGAATAACACAGTATTACACTTTTTGATTTCCACCTTTACACACAAAAACAAATATTTATGAAATATGGAAATGCTTTCCATTGCAGCGCTCAGAAAAAAAAACTTCATATTTCTGTGCATTTTCTGTGGATTAATATACTGCTCTTACTTTCCACTTATGATCCATTTCCTTTGTTTTTATCAGAAAACAAGCTATAATATACATTTTCATATTATAATTTGCATTAATACATTTGTGAAATAAAGTAAATCATACATTCTTTTTTGCAGCTGAGGTATCAGATAATAGAGTAAATTAATTTAGCTCAGCAAAAATATGCTCATATATGTAATCAATCAAAATGTCCTATCTTACATCCTCATTAATATATGCTAACTTTAATTCATTCATAACATAGATATATTTTTCTTATTTGATAATAAATCCCAAGTCTCTCTAAATATGTGACTTATGTCACCTTAATAACATGTAATTGATTGAGTTAATTAAATTGAGATAAAACGATATGTAGATTTAAGTATAATCATCATCTTAATTATAATCTGAAAATCCTCTCACTGATTCAATATGCTCCATTAGTACTTCAAACATTCACTAATTGTTTTCATAGTTTTTGTCTCCCACATATTTAACAAAAATGAGATACGGAGCCGCGCACATGACATGCAGGAAAAAAATAGTAGGCTAAATTATTGCACATGATTTATAAATCGAGAGAACGAAATAGTAATCGTGTGCACGTTTTAGTAAATCATGCGCATGATTTATTATTTTTTTCTTGCATGTCATGGTACATGGCTCCGTACAATAATAATGTTTTTTTTAAAAATAAAAATCATATCACATGTTTAAAAGCAATTGCATTTCGGAAAATATTTAAACACTACATTTTTAGACATTTGAATATTCAACAAAATCAAGTACAGTGATTTTAATTAAATAAAAAATAGTATTTCAAATAGACATTATCAAGGGTTTTGATTAGTGTTGGGATCTTCCACGTTTAGATGCCAATAAAATGTCTAAATAAGAACATATTGTGTAGATGATAATGTAAACAAGGAACTCAAGTTCAAACATATGTCGTTTTGTGCAAATATTAGGATGTAAATACATGGACTCAAAATATGTCCATATTTGGTATAACAAAATGCAAGCAATAAAAACATTTGATTCACAAACGATGCATCATTACGCTGCACTCATAACTTTGAATAACTTACGAAGTTTAAGAAAGACACAGTGCTCGTCTCATTGCGAAAACTCAACAATTAAACTTGAAAATAGCAAGTATAATCCTCTTATACTCTTTTCGAAAGTTGTGGTTTAGCACACCATATATAACGCCATTGAGGCAGCTGTTGAAGTATGCCATGAAGTAGCTGGCTGTGAAGAGCCACTCGGGGATGGCTTGACCCAGTCTGGGGTGGATGGCTACCGCCAGGCCTATGAAGTTCAGCGGAGCCCAGCAGACGGCGAACAACACGAACACCACGAACATGGTGAGAAAGTTCCGGAAGTCATGAGGCTTGATCTTGGGCCGACTGTCGGGCTTGACCCGTTTGCGCACCTGTATGACGAGGATCCAGATGCGCAGGTAGCAGTACGTGACGATGCCGATGGGCAGAATGAAGTGCACCACCACCACCGTGATGGTGTAGAGCGAGCTCACAGATTGAGCGAAGGTGCAAGAGTACACACGCGGGTCGTACTGCAGAGACTCCACAAACCAGTTTGGGGCGATCGCCAGGATAGTCAGCACCCAGACTAGTATGACATAGCACACTGTGTTCGTGTTGGAGAAGAGCTTGTTGTACTTAAGGCTGTGGCAGATGTAACAGTAGCGGTTGATGGCGATGCCTGTGATGTTGAAGATAGAGCTGATCACACTGAGCCCCATGAGGAAGCCGCTGATTTGACAGTGAATATCACCAGCGATCCAGCGGTCATGGAAGATGGCGGTCAGGACGAGCGGATAGGGGTAGATGGCCACGACCAGATCTGCTACTGCCAAACTCACCACAAAGGCATTACCTGTAAGGACAAGAGAGTACAGGATCAGTGAAAGCGCCGGGTTAAGATGTGTTTGTCCAGGTTATATCCAGTTGCTTTGTAGTTATGCAAGAATCTACTCCATCTCATTAGAAAATGCCACTATTTTACGAGGCAGCGATTGCATGTGAATCCTTACAATGTGATTCATATGGAAATGTATGATTAAAAAAAATTAAGTAAGCATGAAAGTTCATTCCTAAATCCTAAATATTTCCTGAAGTTGTAAATAGAACAAAGATTATCTAGTAAAACTTTAATTCACAAAGTTTAATTCAATGTTACTTGCGGTGTCTTTGTAATTAATTGTGAAATTTGCTAGCAATTTCTGAATGAAAATGCTTCTTGTTGCAAAAAAAAACTTTTTTTAAACTTTATTTTTAAGATGTAGACTAAGTGAAAAAAATCAAACTAAAAAGGAAATGTTTAATTTGACCATTTTTATGTTTCATTCATTTCATTCTCCAAACCGCTTGTCCTCTGTGGATATAATGTGTTATGTGACGTGCAGTGCTGGGAGATTACTTGTAGTCCGTTACTGATTACAAATTACATGACAAAAATTTGCAGTTAGTACATACATATTTGAAGAAAAAAAAATTGGGGAGAATCATAAATCATGTACTGCCATTGAGTGAATAATATGTAACCCATAAAAAAGTAACTGTAATCTGATTATGAACATTTTAAAATGCAATATAATCTAACTACATGATAATCTGATCTGATTTATTACCCAGCACTGGTGATGTGTAATTTAAAATCATTAGTTTCATGATTAAGAATAAATATACCATAAATTCATTTCTATTATGTATTTACTGGCATGACAGTAGAAGCTACTGTAAAGCTGCTTTGACACAATCTGTATTGTAAAAAGTGCTACAGTATATAAATAACGGTGACTCGACTGGACTTGATTAGAAGAATGCAAGATTTGTCAGTGTTTCATTTGTACTGTGTTTTTTCTAAATCTATGTTGTTCTGAAGTATATTGAAGTATCGTAGCATCTTCAGGTTGGCCCATCTGTAGATGCTGTACCTTGACCGTTTGGTTGCATGCATGCAACACAAACATTTTGGGGGAAAAGGTCAAAGTAATTGTTTACAAAGCATGCATGGCTAAATCTAAAAAAGAAGCATCCTTTAAAAAAAAATTGTGTATTCCTGAGGGGCTCCTGTGCCAGTCGTGCCGCTGCCATTGAGACTTTCTCCAGGTATTACAGAAACATTTCAGAATGCAATGAGATTCATAAGATCGAGCATGCAAGGTTAGAAGCATTAATGTACTTCGTTTTTCAGGCCTGAGTCAGTGTAAAGATGCAACAGAGAAGCCACAAAACACCTGAATGAACGTGAGAATCATATAAATCAACTGAATTAGCAGTTAACAGTCTTAAACCGGTGGTAAAGTCTCTTATTGGTCTCTATCGTGTCTGAAATTAACAGCTGTGTTACTTTTACATGGATTATTATTCTATATGCTTAAATTATGCTTATTATTCTTTACTTCTTATATGCCATCTGTGTGATAAACCGAAAACAAACAGGGGTGCTTAAAATGAGTCAGAAACCTCGTGTGCTGTAAATATCAATATCAAACTGTGAGTAGACAAATCCAGGAGGTTCAAAGCAGTGACCTACACGGTGTAATTGGATCCTGTATTGTTTGAGCAATGTCTTCACACTCCACTCTCACGTAACTCATGTAGCTCAAGATCGCACACATAATAAGACCAATGCCTGGCCTTTCTTCTTCAATGAAAGGATTTTCTAGTTCTGTGTAACTACATCAATGCGATTATACAATCTAATAAAACAATGAAATCAGCTCCGTGCCTGTGGAGCGCTTTGAACACGAGACTTTTACATTTAGTGCGTGTGTAGGATCTCTCAAGTGGACTGACTTTCATAATAAAATTCAGATTTACGCCAACACACTAATGAAATTGTTTTATCTATTTAAATTGCACTTTTCAACTCTCCAGGTGCCAGATGCTCCATTAAACAAGAGCTGTATTGACTTGTGCATCCACTTCTGTGACTGAAGTCAATGAATTGAATTCTTTGAATTACTGAGCACACACTTCACATCCAGCTGTGTTAATCCATCACATGTCGGTCAGGCTTGTACTACGTGAACAACACATTTATTGCAAATGATTTTCACCGTCCTCTAGCAGAAGTATTAGCAGTGTGGGATGCTGGACCCATCACAGTTTGGACCCAGAGATTGTTTAATTAAAACAAACTCTGGTGCAATTGCTTTGTTAGTGCAATTCATTTGAATAAGTGTGAACTCTGCCATCTGAACCTGTGCTCAAAAGCAGACCAAGATGTCTTAAAAAGGCAGGCCTTTCAAAATACGAATGCAACATAGACCAAAGACATCTAAACGAACCAAAAACAGGATGTGATGTCACTAGATGCAACCCTAAAATGGACTGAATGCTCGAACACACCTGTAATTCCTGCCACTGTTTTGACTCCAGTTCTTAACACATTTGATAAGTTCTTTGTTAGTTATGAACTGGTAAAAATACGTCCATATGTAATTGGTGCATTTAGCTCAGCATACAGCAGTTCTGGATGTTCGGCAAGTTTATTCTCAAAATATAAGGCATAAATCTGTCCAATCAGCTGATGCTGAATCCATATATCACTAAGCCTTTAGTTCTGTATCTTTAGGTTTGGTGTTAACTCTTGCCCTGCCAGGATTTTCTGGCTTTCTGTGTTTTCACTGTTATACAGTAGCGGGCGCTATTACACATCTTCTGAACGAATGTGAACTAATGCAATCATCAAACACAACCCGATCTCACGGCAATTCGTACATTTTTTCCAAGGTGGCTAATTTTTACGAATCCGTACAAATTCACTCGTAGAAATGTGAAAATGTATTTTACGAGGTGAGCAAATTCATAGGAATTCGTACGAAGGCCCACACATAACCCTGCCCCTAAACTTAACCATCACAGAAATCATACAAAATTGTACGTGGGAGATTATTAGTGTTGTCAAATATTAAAGGGGTCATATAAAGCTACTTGCACTTTTACAATGTTGTTTGAACTGAAAAAATGTAAATAAATAAAACAATGAACCTCAAATACGAATGCGAATTTGCCATTATACTATTTTATAGCTGATGTGTTTTATGAACCACAAACTACTATCGTTTTAAAGAAAGGGGAAATCCAAAGACTGTTTATTTATTCGGAGTGTCTATTTACACTAAGTGCAAATAGCCCGCATTGATGGAAGAGGCTATTTACACTAACTCCGCCCACCAACATGTGATTGGTCTGGTCAATATTACGAAAGACTGTTGACTTTTTCAGCTCCAGATGGTAAAGCGTGTGTCGTACTCATTTTGACACGATCGACCCGGGTTCGAATCGGCCTTTTGGCTAGCTTTGTTTCTCTCTTCTCAGATCTCATATCGCATCGGAAAGGCATTTATTTTCAATAAAAATGAAGGAAATAATCAAAAAGTTGAAAATAAAGTATTGTGTAGTGTTAGCGTAGGTGTAGGGAGGGCTTTATTGTCTCAATAAGGGGGGTATCCATTTAATCATTTGAATTAAAATTAAAATTAACCCTCAATAAGTTATTATTGCATACTTTTTTATAATGTACTACAATACTGAGGTGCAGATAATTGCCACTATTTGCAATAAGTAGTATCAATAGCAGAAAACCCTGCTATTTTAACATAGTGTAAATAGAATCCATTGCTATTTGCACTTAGTGTAAATATAAGATTCACTTATATTATTTATATTCGGGGGGTTTGTTCGAAAGTGAAAGTGAAACTTAAAAAGAAATCTCCACATCACACATACATACACAACCATGGCAATGACAATCGCGGAAACAAGCGAAGATGACACAAAAGCATATTCAAGCAAAAGCCAGCACGGATAAGTTGTGTGAAACAAAGCAAAATCAACGTTACTCAACTATCAAAAAGACACAACACAACCTCTGCGTCCGATTCGAGCCCTTCCCGCTCCTTGAGTTCTCTCCACCGCTGGAAAGCTGCTCCGATATTTACGCGTGAACTACCTCTTAGCAGATCGTAACCCTTATTTTTGATGTTTTGTTTCTCTGATATTTTCCTCTTTTTTATCTGCCATCTCTCTCTATCTATAGTCGATCTGTTAATATCCGTCCTGTGCTCTCAAATAGAGTGCTCTCTTCTCTCTATCAGTACAAGACACGCCCCCTTACTTCTGATTGGCTACAAGTGTGTTTTTGGACTCGGTCAGACACTGCGGGTCAAAAGCGTTTTTCTTAGTGCATGTTTAAGGAGTGGTGGTCCGGGCCTATAATATACATAGCGGAAACCCTGATTAATTCTCTGTTTACCGATGTTGCTTTTCGTAGAGACAGTGAGGGGGACGGATCGGGTCACTATGAATCTGGGGGGGGTCATGTTCCCCCCCATCCCAATTCCCAGTGCCATCTGCGCGCCAGCTTTTGACACATTTCATGTTCAGATATTGATGCAAAAAATATTCTGGGGGCCATGAACATTTTGTAAAGATGATCAAAATGATGGCTGGCAACTTTTTTGTTTAAACACTGGTAGGAAAATAGTTAAAAATGACACTGTGAATGTTAAGTAAAATGTAAGTACAGTAAGTACATTACTTTCTTTTTTGGTCCAGCCAAGATAACTGAACTACAAGTGTGAACCAGGGTTGCCCAGTCTGCAGAATTGGGCTACTTTTATACTGTTGCTACGGGTTGTTTTTTCAGTCCGCGGGTTAAAAAGAAATCCCCTGATCACCCAGAGCACGATTTCGACTGAGGACGACCCCCGGGACATGACTTTGGAGCAATTTTGATAGCCAATTTCCCCCAGAATGCAATATCTGCCTTAACTTCTTCTTGTCAACTCAATCAATCACCAACAAATCAATGAATGAATGCAGTAATTGTTACTTTATTTGTCGCCACTGTGTTTCATGTGTGAGGCAGTATCAGCTCAGGCACTCGATGAAAATTGTCTGTTTGGGTGAAGCAAAGAACATGTTAATGTTGCTTCTCTTCACAGTCATCACGGTGCATTGACTATTGAGATCCAGTCATGTGGAGAAGGGTTACAAATGTGACAAATGATACGAAGACACGATGAAGAGTTCTAGTTTTGCAGGATTATTGTTTTAGCACAGCACAGTTAATTCACAGATCACCTGGTCTCGCTCGAGAGATATCTGTGATTACAGGACACGTGTAAATTCATGCCTACAGGCTGTCATTTTGAAAGCATCTCACAGCGCTGTTCTGGGAGTTCAGATAGGTGATCAAAGCAGTAGACTCGTTTACTGATGGACGTGTGTGAATGTTGATGGACTGGATTGTTCTTCATGTGAATTCTGGTGTCATGGAGGTACTTTCTGTGACCTGTCACCACCAGCGTCACAAGAATTGAGGACAACAATACTGATGAATTGATATGCCATAAATTAATTTGCTGGCTATTGATGAATGTGATGGAAATGGGACTCAAATTGAATTTGGCACTTGTGCATCACGCAGTCTGAAGTGTCAGGACATGTGATGGAATAAATCATCCCATTTAAAATCACTTTGATCCAGATCCACTATCTGTAATGGATCTGCCTTCACTGAGCATCAAGTGATGAGATAAGTAGAGCTTCAGCTATAAGTGTTTACAATGAAAACACAATTAAAGACCATCATACAATGATGGGTGGGTTTTTGTTAAATGTGAGCCAAAATCATCAGAATTAAAAGAACCAAAGACTTAAACTACTTCAGTCTGTGTGCATTTAATTTATTTAATGCACGAGTTTCACAATTTGAGTTGAATTACTGAAATAAATGAACTTTTCCACGACATTCTAATTTATTGAGATGCACTTGTATTTAAAAAACTACACATGTTGCATTAGTCAGATTATTACAGGGTCTGTATGTGTCTGGTTTGCAGCGGTTTTCAAGCTCTGTTTGAAACTTTATTCCTCACGCAGAGAAGATCTGAGGCTGAGTTCATTAAGAGAAGTGTACTGTATCTCATTTGTCTTTACATTCTCTCAGTGCTTGTATCTTTTAAAGGTCAATTATTAGTTGGTCAGACAAAATAACTGCACGTTAGAACCACTTCAAGCTTAAATCTCCAAAGGGAAAGGGTCAGGTTGTGCTGTGTGGGTTCATGAGATAAGACCAGTGGCCGGAGGACAGATTGAGATGTTGCATCTCAGACTAAATCTGACGAAGTTAACAGGGCAGCATGCAGAGGCATTCATACAGCTGCTGCACACCACCATGCTTGTGTCTTTTCAGTATGACACCTGATGGTCTGGAAATCATTGACGAGTCAATTACTGTGTCTGAATCTTAAATAATGAGACAGCCAATCAGATAATGGTACTTTAATATCAAGGCTGTAAATGAATACTTGCTTCTGTTTGGTCTACAGAATGGCATCAAACAACACCACTACATCACATTTATTAATAAATAATTAATTGTTTGTTTTTTGCAATAATAATTGTTCATTGTTCTATTATTAATATTTGTTTTATTTTTGCGATTATTATTATTATATGAATTATAATAAAACATATTTTGAATATTAATAATGACCTAAATGAGAATTATTAATATTGTTATTGTTAATAATAATAATAATATATTGTAAAAAAGAAAAGATTAAAATACTAATAAATGCTGAACAATTATTATTAGTTGTAAAGTTGTTATCATTAATAATTAATTACATATTAATAGTAGTAGTTATTATTATTATTATAAAAAGATTAAAACGATTAATGATGACCTGCTGAAAAAATGCTGAAAATAAATAAACCAGTATTAATTGATGTGCTGGTCTTACTGGTCAGGATGGTCTGGTTTCTGGTTTTAGGTGCTTTTAGTTGCTCAGGTTTAAAGATCATGCAGATCAGGTGATAACAGGCTACTGAATGTTCATAGTGCATATTATTTTACTCTGTCAAAGAACAGAAACAAAAACATTTCAAATCTGTTCTTAATCAGTCACAGTCAGAGATATCAATAACGAGTTCTGAACACCTTAGTAAAATATAAATAGATGACTGTCAGCGTGATGAGTTATAGAGATGAAGACATTTACCTGCCTTCCTGAGCTTTCTGTTTCTGAAGACCGATACAATGACCAACAGGTTGCCCAGAACATCTACTATAATCGTAGTGATGAGAACGCTGGAGAGTAAAGTCACCCCCCAGGGGAAAGAGAGGTGCTCGCTGTCCCGATTTCCTGTCGAAATGTTCCTCAAAGGGGCGTCTGTTCCCTCCACCATCATCACCGGACAGCGTCCTCCGCGCATCCAGACAGCGGCGCTTCAGCCGTGCGCGCTCACAGCTGCCATAGAGGCATGTCGACGTGATAACAGGCAAAGCAGCGATTCAGCCGTAAATCAAAGAAAACCAGTGTCGTTTCAAATAAAACAGCTGCGATTCAAACTCGTTCTTAGACATGAAATCCTGCTGGACGAGCGGAGAGACGTTTGTAATCCAGCGTCTCTTTGGTAGATCGTGAGAACTTACGAAGCGCGCTGTGCTTGTCAAGACGCTCATTCATAAATCTGATACAGAAAATATAAAACTGGTGTTCGTTCATTCACTTCTTAACCGTGCAGCCTTCATTCACAACGTTGACTCCAAAAAGCTGTCTGGAAACAAACGAGTGGATAAACGCCCCCCAAACTTCTGAAGTTCTCTATAGGCTACCATCGTGAAACGCATCTGGAGACCCAGAGACCTGTGCCGTTTATATCCGCGTATGTGCTCTGACATGTGTTGGCTTTGTGTGAAGCTGGATGCTGATGCTGATGATGAGGATGAGGATGATGAGATGAGGATGAGGATGTTCTGTTCATGTGAACACCCGACGGCTCCTGTCTGCTGAGCGCACTGTCGTGCTGCCCTAAACATATCGAAGCACAATGCTGGAAGTCTTAAAAGTATGTATAACATTCATTTTACAGAATACACTTTACAGTAAAAACTTTTAGATTGTATTGTTAGTCAAAGGCTATGCGTTCTTGATTTAGAAGAAACCATAGCAACAGTAACGCTGCTTTGAGTTAGGATTATTATCGGGCGGTCATCGCTTCATTAGAATCTATCTATCTATCTATCTATCTATCTATCTATCTATCTATCTATCTATCTATCTATCTATCTATCTATCTATCTATCTATCTATCTATCTATCTATCTATCTATCTATCTATCTATCTATCTATCTATCTGAACACACTCTGTTAATAAAGTGCGTGCGTGCGTGCGTGTGTGTGTGTGTGTGTGTGTGCGCGCGCGCGCGCTCTCGCTACTTTCACTCTTGACATTTCAGAAGCGTAAAAATCCTCCAATTCAAAACTAATTTCATTCATCACAACAAATATGTAAAGCCTTTGCATCTTTTTAAACAGCATTCACGTGTAGCGGTCTCATTCACTCTTCACATCATCCATCATGCCTTTTGTGCACACCTAAGTAATTTACAATGCTTCAGTAGCGTTAAAGAAAAGTGGCATTCTACATATTTAAGATGATGCTTGACTGCTGTAATGATGGTTGTTGAAGAAGGGTTGGACACCAGGTGTGGGTTTATGGCTCATAAGAAGCTGCCAGTAATGGCACATTTTCTCCTGATGTATTCCACTTCCTCATCATCTGTCAGTCAGCCAGGTCAATAAATAGTTTATCCTTTATCTTAGCATTCTTGGCTGGTTTATTGATACGTTTATGACCAAATACTAGCGTCAATGCATGTAGAACACGTTCAATCACTTACTACATACATGCAGTATGATCCTGTGTTCAAGATAAAATGTTTAGTTGAGCGCAATGAGTGCAAAACATTTTCAGAAATTCATGATTAATATGAACATGTCCAGTGTTTTATGCTGCACCATGAAGCCATATATAACAGACTGAACATCACCTACCAGTTTCCAAACAGACAAATGTGTCAAACCCAAGAGATAAGTATGAATTCCCTAATGTACAGTCTGTTTCTGACATTCATATAATATATATAGAGAATGTCAGAAACGGACATACATATTTGTATTTGCACGTGAGTTGTGGTCGCATGATATTCACAGTATTTTCCCGAGTCGATTGCTTCTCCTCTCCCCTCTTTTGAAACTGCACAACAAAAGCACTAATCTGAGAACACAAACACTGCTGCCCTCCATCTGCTGACCCAGAAATGACTGCGGGTCACATTAATAACCAGACTTTTTTGTTTGCAGAGTATGATGATGAATGCAAAGCAGTTTGCGTTGCGCTCCATCCACCGTATTTAATAATCCAGATGTGAGCGAGTTTACCCACAAGACTGTTTATCATGCTACGTGAGAGTGTCAAAGCCAGAGTAACACGGAGCTCACTTGTAATTTCAGTATGTGTGAGGCGAACAGTGTTTTTTTTTTTTAACTTGACTGGCATCTGAATAATGCCATTCAAGATTCAAGATTTTATTCGTCACATAGACAATTATACAGAATATAACCTGCAGTGAAATGTAAGTGCCATAATATAGAGGTTAGGGCCAAGGTTTCTGAGGTGACCCTTTTATGCTGATGAGTCTATATGTGTGCATCTGCTCTTGCTCAGTTTTGTGCTTGAATATTAAGTTGTAAACAGCTGCACAGTGGAATACTCATACAGTTTATTTAATTTTCTGTTGACATAAAACAATACGGTATATACATTTACATTTATCAGACGCTTTTATCCAAAGCGACTTACAGTGCATTCAGTCTATACATTTATTTTTTTATTTTGACAGTATGTGTTCCCTGGGAATCGAACCCACAACCTTTGCCACAGGAACACTTGGCATCAGGATCGTGGTATATTTGACATAAAACAGGGTGATTATATGTCCTGTTTAGGGCAAATGCTTAAGATTTAAAAGGAAAAGTAGCACCACTGTAACATGATGGACTGGAGATTGTGAGACCTAAACGTATGGTTTTATACATAAAAAAAACAAACAATTAATTTTATTTTATGACAAAAAGAACAAGCAAATGCATTCACTAATATTCAAGGGGGGTACATCCAGAGCCGATCCTCCTTATACGCCGAATACGCAAGATCCGTAGTTCCCCCCCGAAACACCAGGGGGCCCTCTTGCTCTCAAAGATGATTTCATTTTAGTTTTGATTTTGAATTTGGCCAGCAGCTATGAAAACATGAATGATAATGTATTGTAATGCGGTGCTATCGCCCTTTCTACGTAAAAATCAGTCAAATCATGTAACGTGAATGTCGTAAAGTCTCTTGCTCGAGACTAAAACAACGAGTTGAAAGCATAGCGAGCCGCGGAAGAGAGACTGTTTCTTGAGCGCTTTCCGCGAGCGCGATTCGAGACGGAGTGAAACACGGACAAATGCGTTTCCTTCATTCGTTCATAACCACTCGAACCCCCCCCCCCCCCTGCAGTTTTGTGTAGGGCCCCCAGAAGTCTAGGATCGGCTCTGGGTACATCTATGCATGTTAACCATGTGGCATGAAAGTTGACTACCCTTTTTATATGCAGTACATATATAATACCGTTCCAAGGGGGCATCCAAAATCCTGTAGGAATGACCCAAAAATGAGTTAATGTCTCACTGACTTCAGTTCACCCTGCTACATTGGTGCTACTTGCCCTTTACGAATATTAAGCATGTGCCCTAAACCACTTGATTTGCTAGAAGTAATCATTTATTTTGAGGGAAAGCAATTCCGAACACAAAGTGAGTCATAAACGTTTCTCTCATTTCCCCAGTTTTATAAGGCTTATCTAAAATTGTGCAAAACATAAGATGTCCACCCTGTTGTGTTGATAGACTTAATATCTATTAAAATTCCTCTTAAATGTTAATCTTCTGCTAGCTTGCTGTTGTTTCCTAATGAGTTTCATAAGCTTAAAACCTCCATTCTGTTAAGGTCCAATGAAAAAAAAGATGATGTCACAGGGTGGACAAACCTATCATGCAAAATATTTGGTCAGCATTTTTAAGGCTGAGCTTGATCTGTGTGTCTTTCTCCTTCTGATAACACAAAAAAATTATTGAATAATTGAAATATTGTGAATATTTACTACATTTTATCACAAACCTGCCCACTCCAAAATCCACCGAGCTTTCGCAGCATCTAATCGTGGACACTAATATTAAAGAGTGCCACTCAGTTGAAGTGTGTAAATAGTCGGTACTGTTTAATATTGCAAATGATATTCTAAACAGTTACATCCTACACTTCAGATGTCATGAGTTCAAGATGAGTTACGGCACTCAGTACTGTTATGAGTTGACACTTATATCCGAAAGCCTCAAGGGTCCTCAGCGGTGGGGCTATTTGAGATTCCTGTGCTTCAGGACAGGGGATGTATACATTATGGGACTGCTCCACTTTCACTCGTGCATAAATCTTGGGGAATTACTGAGTTACAGTAATTGTGGCGAAGCTGAGTCAGAGCTCCTCTGAGTGTTGCCGCTCTGATTCATGACCTCGATCGCTTATGTTCTTCCATTATTCTAATTATTTTTTATTCTGCATCTGAAAGCTAATGAGTCTCCCTCATGCATTGCTTCATTCACTCAGAGACGTCTGGAATGGAAACAATGGTTAGAAGCGCTATAAAAAAAGTACTAAAAACAGTTCTGATGATAGTGTCCCCCAAATGTAGCATTAAAACAATTACTTTGGCTTGAAGAAAACAATTCAGATGTTACCACATTAAGCATATATATGTATATATATATATATATATATATATATATATATATACATGTATATTGTAGCCTATACAGTAAGATTTTTAAAAGTGTTCAAAGTCTCTTGCTGACCAATGCTGCATTTATTTGACAAATATACAGTAAAAACAGTAGTACTGTGAGATATTACAATTTAACATAACTGCTTTGTAGTTGAATATTTAAAAAAGTATTCCCAGGTGAGAAAAAAGTGCACTTCCATAATGTACTTAAAGTGCTCTCTTTTCACACACTAATTTTGTAATTAATATATAAAAAATTATTATTTAGTTCTTAAGATAAATATATATTTTGGGACACCTATGAACTAAAATGTGCTTTTACTATCTCTGTATTTAAAAAATGTATTAAGTTACCACTTGTAGTACACTTTGTAGTAAGCCATCTTTAATACAGTAGTACGCTCAAGTGCACTACAAGTGGTAACTGTAAACACTGTAAAAAAATTGTTTCAACTTAAAATAGCTTGTTACCGTGTTGCCTTAAACATTTTTAGTCAACTAAAATATCTAAGTAGTCATTTAACTTTTTTGAGTTGACTAAACTTAAACATTTTTAGTCAACTTAAAATGTTAAGTCAGCATGGTAACAAATTATTTTAAGTTGACTCAACAAATTTTAGTTCATTTTCATGGAGTCCCAAAATAGCACGGTTGAGTACACTTAGACGATCTTGGGCCTCATTTATAAAATGTTGCGCAGAAACAATCCTAAATTTGACAATCATATCTCGAATATGTGCAAGTTTGATTCATAAGAATGAACGTACGAACAGAAAACGCACGTACGCGTCTCTTTCAGATGTGAAATCTATGAATCGCAAATGATCTTGAACGTGCGCGTAATTGAATGGTTTCAGCTGTCTGCTTGTAAACGGCTCCTAATTAGTCATTAGCATATAAAATATCACCAATCATCATAATTTAGCACAGCGAGCTGCAAGAACAGCTAACATTTTTTTTTTTTTAAACCTGCAATACTCCGACAATAAAAAGTGTGTACGTCTGCTCAGACCCTAACGTGACGCTAAGAACTTTTCCACGTCAAAGACCGTTTTTATAAATGTGACCCTGGACCACAAAACCAGTCATAAGTGTCCATTTTTTTAAATTGAGATTTATACATCACCTAAAAGCTGAATTAATAAGCTTTCCATCGATGTATGGTTTGTTAGGATAGGACAATATTTGGCTATATTTGGATAGGACAATATTTTGGGCTATTACTACAAATATACCCCAGCGACTTAAGACTGGTTTTGTGGTCCAGGGTCACAAATATGAGCGCTGGCGTGGATTTAAGCATACGCACACTCTACGATCAAATCTGAGCGTACTTTATAAATGAAGCCCCAGAAGTTTATCTTAAGAAGTAATAAAGATACATACCCCCGGTTTCACAGACGAGGTTTATGCCTAATCCTAGACTAAAATGTAAATCTGAGCTGTTTCAACTGAAAGAAACTTGCACTGACTGATCTTAAAACATGTCAGTGCCTTTGTTTCGTCTTAAGATGAACACCAGTAATGCTTTTTTCTAAGGCATGCTTATAAAAAAATACTTAAATGTCCTACTTGAACTATAGCTTAATCCTGGCTTAGTCTAAGCCCTGTCTGTGAAACCGGGCCTTCGTAATATTAAGTACAAAACTAGTGCGTTAAAATAGAGCACTTGTACATTATGGACGTGCACTTTTTTCACCTATTCATGTGGTGACAATTACTCTTCAGTGTCACATGATCCTTCAGAAATCATTCTGATATGCTGATTTTCTGCTCAAACATTTACAATTGTCAATGTTGAAATCAGTTGTACTGCTTATTTTCTGGAAACCGTGACCTTTCTTTAATGATTCTTTGTTTAAAAGAACAGCCTTTATTTGAAAAGTATCATTATTTTATTATAAAGACACATTATGTCTTTACTGTCACACTTGACCAATGTTTTCTTGCTGAATTAAAAAAAATGACTGATTACTTTTTTGTACTATTGAACTTTTGAGTCTATAAGATTATAATCAATACAACACAGTACATTCTGTATATTAAACATAATTTTATTTGATATATTTCATAGTATTTTTTACATAGATGGGAAATGGCACAGACAACAGATTCTCTCACAGAGGAACTTATTTAAAACATGGGAGCCGTCCCACATTGAATTTTCGAAATACAAAAAAAAATTACATTCGCACTTTCCACCCACTGCACAAACATACGGCAGATCACAACAAATACTTGCACAGCTGCCGATAATATGTACATCAACACTGTACTATGTCATTTGAAACACTATAGACTACAGTCAACGAGGGAAGGGAGCACGTGCGATATCATTTGATGACACATGCAGCAGTCCACTAAACCAGTCGCATTCAATCTTTGCATCCAATAAAATGCACTCTGTTGGAAATCCCTCTTCATAACAAAAACACTGAACCCTAAAGATGACATCCACGTTATGAATACAGTTCAAAGGCAGAAGCGCTTTAGAATATAAAATGCAGCTGATTGTGATGTTCACACACACATAGAGTATATATGATTCTTCAATCAGTTCAGTTTCTTTCATACTTTGGCAGTATTTTTGATCATTTGAATGATTAGTAAGCATTTTTGACAGTTTGTCAAGAAACATAATTGAGTCATAAAAAGCTGCACAGAATTTTTTTATGGCTAAAGTTTGATTGCCTTTGATCATTGAAAACTACATGAGAAGATACTCTGCACAGCATGAGAAGATAAAACCAGAGATCGCATTTCAAATTATGATTCACCAAGCGCAGCAATTCAGACACATCTTAAAGGAATAGTTCACCCAAAAATGACAATTTGCTGAACATGTATTCACCCCCAGGCCATTCAAGATGTAAATGAGTTTGTTTCTTCAGCATTAGATCACTTGCTCACCAATGTGAAAAAGTCCATGTCCTGTTGCGAGAGGACAACGTGAAAAGGAAAGTGTTATTATGGACTCATATTTTGGACAGAAGCAACAGTTTGTACATAAAATACCTTAATGATGGATTTGATTCAAACAAGCAGCTATTCACTTCACAAGATGTTAATTGATGGACTGGAGTGGTGTGGATTATTGCGATGTTTTTATCAGCTGTTTGGGCTCTCCTTTGAACGGCACCCATTCACTTGTGATGTAATGCTAAATTTCTCCAAACCAGCCTCTGCTTTAGTCGCATGTACAAATCAAGGTAACCTCTATACTTTCGTTGTAGTGAAATGTGCCATCGCTAAAAATGTTTACACCATATGGATTGCTTAAAGACGTTTCAAATGTCATAGCACGCTGATTTTGGGGAGCACATAAGGGCTCGGAAATCAACACACCTCAGCTGTGTTTTACAGAAATAATCACCCCCCCCCCCCACAGCTGGTTTTCAATCTAATAATGACATGCAACACTACAATCAGTCATTTAACGTGCTGAAAATAAACGTTTTCCAACCAAACTGGACGGGGTGCGATTGACCTGCAATACCAAACGAGGCTGCATTATATCTACACACTAACCACACCAAAGACGGTTTAAGGTCATGCAATAATTCCACAGATTCATAAAGAGCAAACAATGAGGAAAGTTGCATTTCACACAAATCTATTTTGTTTTCCTTGGAAGTGACTATTAATACTGATAGTGCTTCCGTGGCTTTCAGCCGTTGAGCTTCATATACTATATGATCCACCACAGTCTCTTAGAACATGACCTCCTCGCAGCTACCATAGTCACTCTCCACCATATCTGAGCCAGCAGATCTGCGAGACGTCCTTCTAGTGGATCCAGGCTGCTTGGAGCCGTCGCCGTCCGCGTATGAAGGCTGTGCCACGCTCAAACGCACGCTGAGCCTCTTATAGCCGCTGGAGACGTTGTCCAGGCTGCGTGCGTGCTGGGTAGGGTAGTAGCTTATGGCAGTGTACTCATTAGGGCACTGAGAGCTGGGCAGCGGCAGGCCATCCGGCCCTAAGAAGTCATCTAAATTCTGATTGCTGTAACAAGGGGGTAGTGGAGCGCGGCGGTCAGCGCGGTCCAGCGGGAAAGGGAAGCCTCCGAAGCGAGAGTTCCTGCGCGACTCTGTGGAAGCCGTCGAGTATTTGCTTTCCACAATGTCAAACTGTGGGAACTCTTGAACCGTGGAACGGCCGTAGTAGTCAGGATCAGCTGGATACACTGTGAATGAGAGTTATTATTAGAAATTAGTTCTGACACTAGTAGATGAGTTAGGTCTATGTCAACTAGTTGTACCACATGACTTCAGGTGCACTTGGTCTATACAGGTGTTCTACAAGTAGTGATGCACCCATATTAAAATTATATTTTCATGTTATGGCCGATAAACACTGTTGTTTGAAAGTTTGGGGTTGGTAAGATTTGTAATGTTTTTAAAAGAAGGTTACCAAGGCTTAATTTATTTTGATGAAAAATGCAGTGAAAACAGTACTATTGTGAAAAATTATTACTATTTATAAATTTAGTTTGAACTTGTATTTAGAAGTTTTTAATATATTTTAAAATATAATTTATTTGTGATGGCAAAGCTGAATTTTCTGCAGTCCAGTCTTCAGTGTCACATGACCTTCAGAATTCATTCTGGTGCTCAAGAAACATTATTATTATTATTCATCATCAATAATACAGTTGTGTTGCTTAATACTTTGGTCCATTTTAAAGTGTTCTAGCCTTATAATGCACAGAATGAGATTTGTGTTATTAAATTGATTTTAAAGATTTACTTTAAGTGAGAGTTAGATAACCGGGTTAAATCTATAAATAGAGAAAATAAAATACATTTATGCACAAATATATCTGATAACATACTGATCAATTGAAAATCTCCACTATCATGCAATAATGATCTGGGAACAGATAAATTGAGCATCCCTAATGGCAGGAGAAAATTCCTCTCACTGGTGTGTGACATTCATTTTATCATTAAACCAATCAAAATACCCAATACGTCCAAATATATGAAAATAATAGAGTGTCACTCACTATGTGAGTGGGATGTGAATGTTTTGCACTGCTTATGACAGTTATGGCAGCTTATAAACTTTCCATCAAGGCAATGTTGGATGTGCCAAAACCAGCAGAGATTTGCATTAGGTAAACACTGTCCTGCTGACTATTTCCATTTAGTAAAAATGTGCCATGTTTTAAGTCAAGAAAAAAAAGGCAAATTCTCAGCTGTTTTTGAAATGCTTGAGTGTTAAGGGTGTGCTAGAGAATGTAGTATGTTACAATTTTAAATGTGATCGTTTTTAAGCCATAGCTTTTAAAAAGAGACACAATAGAAAGCACTCAGTGCTGCAGCAAACAGAAGATGTAATTGAATATGACCCACGCATGCTTTTCCATTGACCTGCAGGAGCACACGCAGCTATTTGTCCTCCACCGCTCTCGTCTTTTATGATGTGACTAAATTCCAAATGAAGTGAAGTGCCTGTTGAAGCTGGGAAAATAATAAATAAAACTCAAGCTCTCACCTTCGTAGTCGTGCTCCCAGTTGTTTTTCATAATAGAGTTGTTATCAGAGCTGGTCGAGGGTGGAGGAGGTAAATTGGGGGCCACGCTGCAAATCACAGGACCCTGAGGCCTGGACCGAGAGCCCACCTGAGGGCCGAGCTCCAGCTGTTCTCGAGTTTTGAGTGAACGGAAAGGACTGCTGTCCAGATCGCCTGTAGAGCCAATCAGGGTGCTGACATCCATAGGAGAGCTGATCTCCATTTCTTTCATCATGCTTTTGGGCAACGTTGGGAAGTAGCCGTTGGAATCTTGCACGCATTCGGACTTGTGCTTCTTCCGGCTGACGTAGTGTTTTCTGAAACACACAAAGGCCACGAGGAGGAGGACAAGCCCCAATACGCCTGCGCAGATCTCTGCGATTTCCACATAAGGAGGGGAGGTGGTGCGCTCACAGTGGATTGAGTTTCCCGCCACTGAACAGGCGAAACCAGCGAGACATGGATTGGGAGTGCATGCAATCTGACATCTGCAAAGAGAAGGAACAATTGACTGAATGTAGGCGTGTGTGTGTGTGTGTGTGGGTCACACTGATCTAGATATCCTCACACTCAGTCACAGAGACCATTCAACGGAAATGGTATATAAAAAAAATTCAAAATTGAATATTTGTCTCATTCCAAACATCCAGTGTACCAGAGGCATTTATTTTACATTTTCTTTATGTATGGAAAAAACTGTTATATTATCAAGCTATCATCTGGTGTCATAAAAAATGTATAACCTGAATGCACTGTAAGTCGCTTTGGATAAAAGCGTCTGCTAAATGCATAAAAATGTAAATGTGTTTCCACACAACTCTTTTAATCTTGAGAAATAAAATAAAAAGTGAATGAAAATCAAATGTATTTATTTTTTGTCAATCACGGCCAGCATTTTTAAGCATTTTCACAAAATTATCAGAATATTTTGTTGTATGAATATCTGAAAATGCAATAAGTCCAAAGTTTTTAAACACAAACAAAAAGTATTATTCTAGCTTTGTGCATTCGTTTTTTAATCAACACCTGAATGTGGGTGAGAAAACGAGAGAATCATTCATTCACTGAATAACTTTAGTAACATTAATATAAATCAGTGTATATTTAATTAACACGGGGAAGACTATGCAGTGTTTTATTTTCACATTTGATTATTGATTCAGTTTCTGTAGAGTAGACTATTATTTTCAGCAGGCTAATTATTTTTTTAATATTTGTCTTTTTTTTACATTAACATTGTGTTAGCTGCTCCAGAAAATAAGTGCACATTAACTTTTTAGCAAAATTACATATTTTCCAGTAATATTTCTTACTACTTATGTAATAACACTCTAGTGTTAAAAAAAGCTTAAACATACGGTCTTAGTTTACATATTTACATGCATAATACATGATGGTAAAATGTGCTTTTCTGGCCTTTGCCTTGCAATACTGGTGAAAACAATAATTTTTAACATATATATATAAAAAATATTGTTTTATGATTTTTTTTTCTGAATATTATATGCTATCATTTTGCTTAGGTTGACATGTCCAGCATTCTAGATTGTTAATATTAAATAATTCCACCTACAGAAAAATAAATATAGCATTTGTTTTTTGTCATAAAAATCTAACATTATTTCTTAAGTAAACAGTGTTTGTAAAGTTTCCAGTCTCAGAATATGCACATAAACAGTGATGCTTTGGTGACTAATACAGTGTTATGCTTTGATGCGCACAGAGACAGACACACAGAAGGACATCTATTGATGGAAATTCTCACTCCATGACTAATTTGCTCAAGCTTTAGTGTTATATATGAATGAGTACAATCAATAACGTTTTAATTTGTTAACTCAAAGGCGCACAGCAAATGGCATATGCACATAACGCATGTAACCTGTGTGGGCGAGTATTCATTCTCATTCAAAATAATCAGACTTCTCAATGCCTTCACCAAGCACATAATATGCATGTGTGATTTCAAGAGCTTCGCTGTGTGAGTCTCACCTGTTTCCAGCAATTTGTGCAGAGCAGTTGCAGATGTACCCTTGATTATTTGGCATACACAAACCATTAACACATGGCTGGGATGCACAAGGATCGTCCGGCAGGATGCCGTTCTCACAGCGAGAGCCAAAGTACGGCAATGGACAGCTACAGCGAAACTCTGGAGGACAGACGGGGAAAATGCATCTTAGAGTAATGGTCAAGATAACAAAGACATTTCCATGAGAACTTCTCTGTGCTGAGATGAAAGACTGGCACTGGGGCATTGAGAGATCTTTTGAATGGAGATTATCATCTCCCTGGCTTTATTTCCATATCTGTGTAGTGCGGTTTATACTCCAAAGACATTCCAGCATTTCTGTTTGTTGTCCCTTACCAATTTGTTAAGGGACCTTGTTTAATATCCAATAATTAATTCCTTACTTCACAGTCCTATAACATGAAACAGATTAAAATTATCACATTTTAAATGGTGAAAGATGGTACCTTGACTTCAATTCATTACATTAGTTAATGCATTTTTAAGATACCAGTAAACATTTTACAGCATTTATTAATTTTGTTATTTTTTATTCATGCAGAACATATAATATTGTTTACTGTTAACTAAAAGTTAATTTTTATATTTGCATAATTTAGAGTTTGTTGTTGTTAATCTAAACTTTACTGTAATGTGGTACCAATAAATTAACTTTTATAATTATTTATTTATTTTTTAATCTTACAAAAATGTTTATGTACATTTTCTAGTGATCATGGCAGCAGTAATTCATCATATGCTTATTAAATGATGTATAGTAGGATGGTTATATATCTTACAGACATTATATATATAATATGTAATATGTATAATATGGTAATGATTTAAATTTATTGTAAAGTGTTATCAATTCATTATTATTACTATTTTGTATTATTTTCATTGCAAACCTACTCTGTTTTTATTATTTCTACACATATGATGATTATTGTGGCAATAAAATGCATTTAATTTTACAGAGATGTATGGGTACATTTTCTAGTGATCACAGCAGCAGTAGTTCATCATATCCTGAATTAATAATGTAGCATTATAATTATCCATATATCAAAACTCATAATGTAGACAAGCAAGATGGGAAACTATGTTGTGCAAATGGCATTCAGATTTGCTGACCTATTTTGCATATCAGATTTTAAGAAATGGTAGGTAAAACAATCAACCTACAAATTTAAAAAAAAAAATGTGTTTGCAAATTTAGAGTAACATTGCTTTCCCACCTCCACTGGGCTCTTCAACACAAGTGCCTCCGTTCTCACAAGGATTACTGGCACAGATCTTCACATCCGAGCAGCACTGGTAGATCCCGAAGAGCCTGCCGGTCTGCGGGCCAGTTCCCGTCGTCCCCTCCTCTCCTCTCACTGCCTCTCCATTGAACTGAACGCTCTCCAAACAGCCGGTGAAGCCCAGGCGCTCTGCATCTGCGCTGGGATTGGAGCTGGCCAGCACCAGGGCCCCACCGGACTGACTGAACCTGCAGGGTTGAGGCAGAACCACCGAGTTGGAGTGGCTGGCATCAGTGGTGAGTCTAAGGGTTGTGCCGTTGACCTCCAGAGAGACGTGGTGCCAGCGGCCATCAGCCACAGGGTGGTTGGCCACATGTAGACTGGCAGGGAGCATGTTTCCACATCTATACCTGAGCCACAGCTCCTTGTCCACCAGCTAGAAAAACAAACACACACGAGTCAATGACAAATGACAGCATTCATGATAAGAACAGGATTTTTTTTTTAAGTAAGAAATGTCTATTTCATGGGGATTTGAAAAACTTAAACTATAATATTCTTAATAAAAATATTAAATCTAGTAACTATACAAATATCATGTGTTGTAATCATTAGGCAGTATAGGTCATAAACCCTGCCATCTCCATGTGAACGAATGGGATCTAAACCAAACTAAATCAATTTACACTTTAAATAAATATTTCACAAAGATGGTTTCCATCATTATATATCATTCTTGTCACGTTAATGTATGTTCAAGTGTTCGTTTTTTCTTAATACGTTTGCTTTTAGTTAGTTATTTGATGCTATAAAAACGGTGTGCGTTTGAAAAAAAACAGCTTATGCTGGTTAGGTATGTTTTGAAGCATGGCTGCTGATTTGAGCTGGTTTAAACTGGTCCACAGCTGGTCATGTGCTGGTCCTAAGCAACTAGCTCCTGGACCAGCTCAGGACCAGCAAATTACCAACTTAAACCAGCTCAGGACCAGCAAATGACCAGCTTAAATCAGCTCAAATCAGCAGCAATGATTCAAAACATACCTAACCAGCATATGCTGTTTTTTCAACAGGGGATTGAGAGCTTGTGATTGGTTCTGCAAGAGTTTGGGCAGGACTTTGATACCGCGACTCCAGCTCATGATCATTACTGTGCAGACTCAGGCTCCAAATGAATGACTACTGCACAGAATCAAGCTCCGATTGAATCAGTACCGTTTTAATTCAAGCTTCAAATGAATCACTACCATACTAGACTGAATGCAGAAGTTCTGGGAACCTTGGCTGCTTTAAATGGACAAGGTCCGCCCAAGAAGGCACATGACTGAGAGGTGAAGCAACCAATTATATTCCGTGCCGCGATAACAGACTGATGTGCAAAACTCTTGGACATATTTTAAAGATTCTATGCTGCAAACTTGAAATGTTTCACATATTTTTGAAAATCCAGCATTTAGTTGATCCTGATAAGCACTCATTGGCACAGTTGGAAACACGACGGCTTTCTTCTTCCACGAGGGGGTTTGGCATCATTGCATTTTTGTTTCCAGATGGGACTTTACAGAACGTGACACACACATCTCCCGGTAATCCTGTATAATTCAACCAAGTCAATGATGACTTTTAAACTCCTAAAGTTTTTCCAATTGTGTGTGCGATATGCATCGTCTGAGGCTGAGACTACTACCGTGCAGAATCAGGCTCCAAGTCATGTCATTTTACATTAACAAAATAACAATGTTGACAAAGCTGTAAAATACTAAACAGATACTCAACTCGAGTTCAAGAAAAGTGCAACTCTCACTCTACAAACATAGACTTGACTTTTATTTAAAACAGTGATGTTTCGGCCAACTTTAAGGCCTTCATTCGACAAAAGAAATAAAGCCAAGTCTATGTTTGTAGTAGAGTAGAAAATGTAATGCATGTTCATCACTAAAGAGACATAGTCAAGTCACTGCATGTATGAATTGCAAACTGAATGTATTTTTGGCTAATGAAATAAAAGGCAAATGAAAAATGAGCATCACGTCATTGACGCAGAAAAGCGCCTTCAGTCTGGCAAATATTCAAAAAACATCAAAACAAAAGTACACACTTATTAGCTTTAGCCTGATGTCTGCGGCTTGAATAAAGTGACATATTTACGGACTGTGCCCAGGTCTCTGAAGAGCCAGCGAAGCTCTTGCTGAGGTAGGTTAGATAGGGTTTTTCCACAGTTGGAAGCGTGTGCTCCCTGCGCTCGCTCCGTGGTAGATAAGAAGCCCGTTGTGTGCACTGAAGGTAGTTGTGAAAGACAGAACTCGTGGGAGAATGCGGTGAGTTCTCCTTCAATCGCACCAACAACTTCATGATGCAAAGCATTCAAACAGACGCTGACATTATGCCTCCTCAGCGATCCACCCACAAATAATGGATCACTCGAATATGCAGCTTGTGTGTGTGTATTAGTTTCCTGTAAAACCTCACTCTCCTTCTGTGCATTAAAAGTCCTGGGTTTGCGAAGTTGGTGCATATTGGTGCCGTGCTGATGGGAGTGAGGTTTAGGGGGGTGAGTGTGTGTGTGTGCACTTCACATTTGAAAGTATTAGACTGTATGCATTATTAACAATCATCTCCTTCACACCAGCCTCTTAATTGCTGCGGCAGAATCTTCAGAGAGTTTTGCGATGAGAGAAGCGAAGCACCGAGCCTTTTGCTCTGATCTGATACCGGTCAGCCCATGGGTTTTGCTCATTTGCTTTCATTGGACGGAGCTGCGGTTTGATTTTGCTGTTCTGGGCTGAGCTGAGCTGAGTGTGCAGTGGTGGTGGTGGTGAGATGAGCACAGAAAAGGATGAGGAACTTTTCCCGAGAGAACTCATCGAGGGGGAATGTTCGATCTGAGTTTTGGTTCCTCGAGGGCAATGCTGAGTTTGGCAGGTAAGAAGGCTGTTTATCCACCAGAGTCCACATTAAAAACACACAGCACACGATCTCGCTGTGCTTGTAAATCAGAATCAAACGATCAGCCAACTAAACATTTACAGTCCAGCAAGCAGTAGAGATTATACTTAAAGTGATATTCCCTGCCCAGCTATTTTTCTTAAGAAATGATGACTGTTAGATATGACGGCCAAACATCTGTTTGCTGATGTGGTTAAACTCATTCTCTGGAATATTTGTTCTTGATTGGTCAGTTGTGGTATTATGTGGCCAAATTAAAATAATGTTGACTCACATCAATGTTTAAAATGTATTTGGCAGGCAGCTGTGTATTAAAGTGAGATAATGTATATTGCACTGGTCGTTTTAGCAAAATACAGCATTTATGAATAATACAAATGTCCTGATCATCCTATATACATTCATACTGCCTGACTAATAACCGTCACTTGATTATTGTTATTATCCCTCAATGCATGATGGATGAAAGCTCTGTGAAGCTCTGCTTTATTGTCCACTGCATTCATATAATCAGCATCCTATTCAAGATGGCAGTAACTCCACGTGAACAAATAGCATGTGATTTAAACAGGAACAGGATTGATAACCATAAGTTTACTAGAATAATTTTTTTTATTGATACTTTTTAGTAGTGATAGACTCAATTGATTTTGTATGAATGTATTTATACCAGTTTGGGGTCAGTAAGACTTTTAAGTGTTATAAAGAAGTCTCCAAGTCAGCATTTATTTTGACTCAAAAGTACAGTAAAAACAAATATTGTGAAATATTATTCCAATTTAAAATAATTAGGTCACAATTTGAATGCATTTCAAAATGTAATTTATTTCTGTGATCAATTTTCAGCGTCATTATTCCGTCTTCAGTGTCACATGATCTTCAGAAATCATTCTAATATGCAATTTGCTGCTCAAGAAACATTTATTATTATTATCAATGTTGAAAGCAGTTGTGCTGCTTAACGTGTATTTAGTTAGTTATTTTTACAGTCATTCTTTGATGAATAGAAAGTTCAAACAGCATAAACCGCATTTGTTCTTTCGTAACATTATAGATGTCTTTACTGTCATTTTTGACCAATATTATGCATCCTTTCTGAATAAATTCTTACCAAAAACCCTAAACTTATTAATGGTATAAGTATATATTGTTTACATTTATAAATAAATACATTTCTCAATTCTATGTGCCATCTTGCATAACATTTTGCAATAGAATTTGGCCAAATAATTGATCTTAGATGAATCATTTGGTTCCCTGCTGTTGGGAAGAGTCTTGGCATCAGGATCGTGTCTGCGATGTCTTACAGCGCTGTCTAGTTGGTTTCGTAACAGACCTCCTGATGCGAGTCCGGTTAGAAGAAAAACCTAATTATTGCGCTCAATGCCCCCATGCTCGGACTCCTCACTGCATTAAAGGGTCTCAGTTCCAGCGTATCTATCCCGCCACAGATCTCGTGTCTCTTAATAATGTTAGATCGCAGCTGTCAGTGTTCATAAATGCTACAGCTGCTTAACTGACAGGTCACCTTTTCTTCCCGTTCTCTTGTCACAGGTGGCTTTGCTCATATAGGCTCGATTTCCATTTGAAAGTAATTACTTAAAAGGTAAGAAAACTGAAAGTGCAAGCTTAGCAGTTGATTCAAATTGTACAAGTTTCCAAAGCACGAGCTGTTGCTCCTCTCAAATTAAAAGACTGATGGGAATATGCAGAGGTGCGCCAGAATGTTAATTCTCCAGAGAGACTCGTGAATTATGTCATGTATAGCTTTGCAAGCGTGTGAAGATGAATGCCCGGAAGATTTCTTGGATGACCATGTTTAACAATTCCTTTTGAAGCCCCTCTGCAACAATGAAATGGTCCAGCTTGCCAAGTTTCAAAACCCAGAGGTAAAGCTTTGAAAAAAAAGAGAGTGCACTTTTGATGTTGCAAGCCATTTAAATTGAATATTCAATTATGGTGCATAAATGAAGTGTCTTCGGGTAGAGATGTCATATGATTTTGAAGCAAAGATCAGCATTTCAAGTCATGCATGCCGCATTCTTTATCTTCCTCACAATGTATAGAACATGAATGCACTTTACAGTCTTTTGTGCAGGACCATAAAGACTTCCTCTAGCTGAAGCTTCAAAGCTGCATTAGGCCGTTTAAATAAACAAATACTCAAAGAGCCCTCACAAAGAAGGAGAGCAGTCGGCCATGAATTCATCATAACACTCATTTCAGAAGTACAGGATGATTTATACCTGATGTGCTCAAAGGGTGGGATGAAATCCACATTTCATTCTCTTTTGGAATGTGCTCCTGAATATTAACGCGTTTAATGCGCAGTTAGTCGTTCATGAGAACAAACAAGCTTCTACTGCACACATTTGGACATTGCATTTGTCATGGGGTGGAGGGAAGTTTCCTGCGATCGTTCTATTGTGATCTGGATGGCAGGGTTTTCTTTGAATTTTAGATTTATACCTACAGCGATTCGCTCAGAGTACGCTTTTTGTGCGAGACAAAAGAAGAAGTTAAAGACAAATGTTGTACCTCTAATTTCCCCCAGTCAGAGGCATTGGTGGACATCACTGTGCCCTGTGCGGCAGACGTCTTGAGTCGAAGAGACAGATGGAAGTTTTCTTTGCCCTCTTCTATTTGATAGAGGTATTTCAGATAACCCTTGCCGTCAAATCTCACAGCAGACTCTGCAACGCAGGAAGCATACATAGTAAAGACATTTGGCAAAATGTGCAGCAGCTGTCTGCTTCTTCTTGAAACTAATAACTGGAATCAAGTCAAACAGGCCTATTAACGGACATCACAACAGACATCTTAAAGGAAGAGTTCACCAATAAAATCTAAGTACTGCACTGTTTGCATATAGGGGTTTGGGATCAATACGATTTTTACAAAATAAAATAATACTTTTATTCAGCAAAGACTCATTAACCTGATCAAAAATAGCAGTAAACACACATACAAAGTTACAGAAGATTTTTAAATAAATGCTGTTCTTTCTATTCAAAAATCCTGAATAAACGAAAAAAATACTGCTTTTTAACATTGATAATAAAGAGAAATGTTTCTTGAGAAGCAAATCTGCATATTTATGATTCATTCTGAAGGATCACATGACACTGAAGACTGCAGTAATTATTAATTTTTGTAATATTTTTGATCAAATAAATGCAGCCTTGGTGAGAGAAGACTTCTTTCAAAAGCATTAAAAGACAAAAAACTAAGTTTTGAAAGATAGTGTACATTTTTTTTTAAGAAAAATGAAAGCACATAGTGACCAGAAGCCATAAAGCGCTTAAAAAATACAATTAAAGTATCATACTATAAAGTGCTCCAAGTGTATATGTAAGCTACAGACTGGAATTAAAGTCATTATTCATTAAGTATCTTTCCCTCTGGCATAGCTTTCAAATCTTATTCATGTTCACATTCATTTAAATATAATGCGCCACAACACATCACACTAGATTTGATGTCTATGATGCCAAATGGCTTTAGTTCTTGCATGTCTCAAGTTTTTTTTTTTAAAGCATTATAGACAAATGAGACAATGAGGGACAATGTTTTGTGAATAGCAAAATTTATTCGACCATATAACTTTGGACACCTTGGAGTATAATGATAATAAAGTTTTATAGGCCAGTGGTCTTCAAGGCCCCCAATCTCCAGAACAATATTCAAATACCCCATGACTTTTCCATGTTACTTGCTATTTACTGGATCAATAGTATTAAAATGCGGTTTGTCAAACACAAAAACAGTTGTTGAGGGGGTGAATTATAATAAATATCTTGATTTTTATTGTTTAGCTTAATTTAGAGTTTATTTAGTCTTATTTTGTGTCATTTTACGTCATCTTGAGGGCCCTAGCCACCTGGTTGAGAACCACCGATATAGACTATTGCTCCTTACTGGAGCTTGAAAGCTCCTGGTCACTTGTGCAGCTTGAAATTTCCGCTAAATATTTCCTTTTGTGTTTTCTGTACAATGGTTTATATGGTTTTGGAATGATATGAGGGTGAATTTCATTTAGGGTGAACTGTCCCTTTAAGGCAGAACCAGAAAGGTGCAACTAAGTGATAATATTCAAGGCCTCCGAGTTTGTCTAAATCCTCAGTGGAATGCAAAATAAGACGCTGGTGGTCTCGCCGCCTACCGTTACAGGAGCACACGCTCTCCCAGCTGTGCTGCGGGGTGATGAAGTTCGCCCGTGCTGTGGCGTAGTTACTCATTCTCCCCTGCCTCATCACCACAGCGTTCCTGCAACCCCGAGGTGGGCAACCAGCGCCCACACAACCATCATGCGTCAGTCTCAAGACGTTCAAACCCAGCGTATCTTCTACGGTGGAAAGGACTCCGGTGAGGCGCTGAGTAGACACGGGCCGGACGGAGCCGTCCTGAGCTCTCCGGACCAGAAGGACCTCCATGTTGACGGAGTTTGGCTGCTGTTGCAAGCTGGCGATGTGCAGCTCTTGTCTGGGGATGTTCAGCTCCAAGCCCAGGCTGCGCTGGAGGCCTCGCCAGTGATCGGACACGAACTCTTCCGCTGAAAGTCCAGCCAACTGCAACGTGAAGCCCTGATCCAGATCGTGTTGAGCGGCAGCCCAAACATGGACCTTCACTCCAGCCCAGATGCTAAATTTCCCATCGGACACGCTCACGTTCAAGTGGTACAGGTCTGGATCGAGGTTCTTCTCCACCACGATCTTCCCATCCACTGCGTCCACAGAGAACAGGCCTTGGTCCAGACCATCAGAAACCAGTTTGTAAGACAGGACGTCTTGGGGATCTTGGTCTGTGGCGTGCAGCTTACCGATGACACGCTTCGAGAACGTCCCGCCGGCGGTGGTGATGAAAACCTCTAGCGGAGTCACAGTGGGTGGATATCGGCTCTGCTCTGTGATGCTGATTTTCACCACGCATATTGAGGACAGAGGGGGGTGGCCGCTGTCAGTGACCTGTGGAGATGATATTTATGTGATGTGTGAAAAAACATTGCGACGTGCGAACAATACACTGACCTTTGAAGAGTGCTTTAAATAATTTAAGACAGTGTGGTAGAATCACTGGTCCACAGATAACAATCAAGAGTAGGTCAGGTTGTACTGTGCCATACATGCCATATTCCATTTGAAGGTATGGATCACATAAAAATGAAAGTTTCTGTCATCATTTATTTACTATATTGTTGTTCCAAACGTTTGTTTTTCTTCTGTGGAAGACAGGATTAAAGAGAAGTTTTGTAAAATGTCCGTGATGCTCTTTTCTATACAATCACAATGAATGGTGACCTGGGTTGTGTGCTCTTTATAATTGAATTGAGAATACATTTCAACTTCCGATGTAAGTTCTAAATTTGAGCTAAGGTAGCAAACAGGATTCGGCATTACAATTCAAATGAGTTAAAGGAAGCATAACAAAACAAAGAAAGAGAATAGAACGTTTTAAATGTATTTAAAAATTCCTATTAAAATGCTACATTTAAATTCAAGGAAACTGCAATAAGTATAATTTTTATAATATAATATAGGAAGGGGAGAAAATACTTAAATTCTGAATTTTGCCCCACAACGAGGAGGACTGAGGTTGCTGAGCTTTAAAAGTGATGGCCAAAAAAAACTATTGCTTCTAAAGGCGTGGAACAGTCCTATAGCATAACATTTGTATTTTATGGTAGTTTCAGTGTCTTTGGACACTTTTTGACACACACACCCTTTGTTTACTTTCATTATAGGAGAAAGAAGCAGCATTTAAACAAATCTGCCTAGCATCTTCTCTCTATGTTTTCCTATGCAACACGAGGATGAGTAAAGGATGACAGTCTTTCATTTTTGAGTGAACTATCTCTTCAACTTTAAAACGAGCATGTGTTGTAAACATGCGCTGTACTCGTAACTGAAATGAATGAATGAAATCTTTCACCTGGATTTTTAGCAGATGCTGAGGCTTGTCTCTCCTCCTCAGCGGGGAGGATACGGACAGCAGTCCTCCTTGGTCAATGTGAAAGCTCCTGTCCTCATTTCCCGAGACGATATAGAAGGAGAAGGGAGGGCCGTTCTGAGGCGTATCTCTGTCTGTTATCGGCAGCTGCAGAATTCCCCCGCCCACAGCCTCCCCTTCCTGTGTCCAGAAAAACACCATTAATCAAGCCGCACATGCTTGGAAAATACCGTCAGACTTTTAGGAAACTTCCCAGACAGCAAGCAGTGTCGGCCCAGATCCGGCCCACATCTGGCCCGCATGGATTTCACACAGGCCAGATGTGGACTGGATCTGGGCCAAAAATATGTTAGCTTCCTGGGTTGTAGCTGTCCTTTCTCGAAAGCAGATTAACAATTAACATAAATGTGTTCTTTATTTTGATCGGGATGCAGGTGATTATGGAGTTATCTGATTCTATTGCTCTGGCAACAGAAAGTATCATGGCGAACAGAGAGAAATTGCTGGAAAAGGATACACATAATCAATAATGTTTATATAAAATAATCTGATGTTTGTATGTTTCTTGCTGTTTTTCAAGTCAATAGCGTATCTCTGTCACGGGACTCGTTTTCAATGCCAGAGTCTTCTGTGCAAACAATTGTAAGCTTGAAGAAACAGCCCAATTCTGTCCAAATGAAAACACAGCAAGAACAGCTGGTGATTTTTATCACTGTCTGCATTTGTCAACAAATTGCTACCGATTGGACCGCCATGTGCTCCTCGTCTCCCTTCAAGCTGGAACACGTAATTGAAACAGAGTGCTCGGCTGGCAGAGATGAGTCTAATTGTTACTGACCACCTACATGGTGGCAAATAGCCGCCGCACTCTGAAGACACAGACACCTTGGGTGGGGGTAAATGGGGTGTGAGAAATATTTCCAAGTCAGCAGAGTTGAACCTATAATTAGAAGAAATGGATCCGGCTGACTCCGAAAGGCTAAAGAGTCCGAACACTGTTGCAGAAAAAATGACTATATTATGCATGGCTGATTGGCGCTCTAGCCTGAACTCTTGACTTCCCCTGTGCATCTTAAAGCACAAATGTGATGACAACCGTGTCCCGTTTTTGCACCTTCGACGACCTACAATCCTATGCTTGTGATTCAGTGCATTGAAGGGAAACAAGTGGTGGAGAAATTGCAACACTGATAAAAAGGGGGTAACGCTTACTTAAAGCCTTTATGTGTAATGCATTATACAAGTATTATAATGTACACGGTAATGCATTATGTCTTTTCATAAATAAATGTAACCAAAGTTAGTTTTTGTAATGTGTTTTAATGCATTATATTTACTAAAGGTGCAACAGAAAGGTGAATAGAAAGGTATAACTGTGGTTACAATTATTCATGAGATCATAATGTTTTATTACAAGACATAATTAATGCATTAAAACTAAGTTTAGAATTTATTATATGTAAAGGCTTTAAGTAAAGCGTTTTTTAAGACTATTGGATTACATTTTACAAGAAAGTAGTATTTCATTCTTTCTACTTCAAAATGTCCAATTTAATTCAGCATGTTACTAGCATTTTGTTTGTAATTAATTGTGAAATTTACTAGCAGCTGAGTGAAAACTGATTATTTGAACATTGTGTCTGATGGAGCGGCAAGAAGCAAATATCAATTTTTAACATATTCTTTCATTTCTACCATGAAATAACCATTTTTAATCATCAAATGTTTGCTTGGTTATCTGTAGAGCTCATTTGAATTTCTTCTAGATCGTTAGGCGTGATATTGCGGCGCCGTCTGGAGCTGTCTGACTGAAGAAAGACAAATCATTGACTAAGATAGATTTTGGCCGTGGGTTTTTACCTGAAGAACGAGGCTGTGATTGATCTGCGAGAACATCGGTGGGTTGTCGTTGACGTCAGACACGGTCACTGTCACCTGGACGGCGGAGGATAAAGGGGGATCGCCTTCATCAGCAGCTTGCACGGTTAATGAGTAGTGCGTTATCTGAAAGACGAGGGGCCGTGTCAGTGGGATTATGAACATCACGGCACCGACGTTCAATAACAGCAGTCAAATACGCACAGTAGTGATTCAAATGTTCATCTGTGATCACAGGATTCAACAGAGACAACTAAATCCCTGATAAAACAAATGAGTATGTGCTCTGGGCAGTGATTCAGGGGTGAAAGTGAAACTCACCTCTTCCCTGTCCAGCGTGGAGCGCACCGTTACGAGTCCGCTGCGAGGGTCGATGCTGAACTGATGCTGTGGATCACCGCTCACAATAGAGTAGATGATGAAGTTATTTGGAGGCCCATCAGGGTCGACGGCTCTTACCTGAGACAGATGCACAGTTAGGAAAGGAAGATGAGCACACCTGAGTGCTATTAAACAAAGCTTTAAAGCTCTGGATTACTGCAGACTGGTCTAATCTAGCGGTCTGCATCAGACACGGCTAATGTCACAACAAATCGCTGAGCAGATACAACCAGCATTAACTGATTGCTCCATTCAAACTGTTTCTCTGATTGCTTAACTGACAGATGCAGTAAATCATTCACTCAACAGCTGCCACAATAGCTTGTGACAACAGCTGGCTTTATTCTGCTTCATAGAAAGCGTTGTGGAAATAGTGTGAGACGCCTTACATATGAAGTCAAAGGCAATATGATAACAGTCCAGAAAAAGCATGCTAAAAATCATTTTGCATTATCAGTAGGCAATTTTTTGTTGTTTTCCATTAAAAGTATATCTTTAATTTAAAGTCTATATTTACTTTAACTAAATTAAATCTATTAAAATACTTTGTGTTAATTGAAATAAAGCTGAATTCAAATTTATTAATATTAAATTAATTTTTAAAAATGTACGAAAATTAGAAATGTTGCTCTAGCAGAACTGAAATATTTGAAATACTAAAATTACTAAAACTAAAAATAAATTAAAGCTAACTAAAAATATAAAAAATAATAAAAAATTACAAAACCACATAATAAAAAGATTAAAACTTAAATAAAAATGTAAATTTTAACTAAAATATAAAAATAACTAAGAAAAAATACTAATGAATAGCATAATTGTATGTAAATAATACTAAAATAACACTGTATTTGTTTGTTTGTTTTCAAATTGTGCATAGATATTACACATTTTCATAAAAATTACATCTTTCTTATGTCTGATTTCCCGAGACAGAAGAGATGGCATCATTTTTTATTATTTTTTTCTTTATTTATTTATTTAATGGGGTTTATGCTTTGAACAAGAAAAAATATATAACATACTATATCCGATGTGGTAAGAAAAATGCACTTAATTCAAGATAATAATATTCCCATAATATATAACTTAATATCTGTATATTATTATTGCATTTACATATCTTTATATACAATTTTGATTTGTTTACACATCAACTATATTACTAACTATTAATAAGCAGTAATTAGGCATTAATTGAGGCAAAAGTCATAATTAATGGTTCGTTTTAGTGAAAACTGAGTAAAGTGTGACTGTTGTTGAGTGACAGGTAAGGGAACGCGTGATACCTGCAGAGCCATGTCCCCAGGTGAAATGTCCTCTGCAATCACAGCACTGTAGCTACTGCGGTTAAAGACCGGCGTGTTGTCGTTGACGTCTGTGATATTGATGATGACCGTGGTAATGTCACTGAGTGACGGTTTGCCCCTTGCTCCCTCCACTGATAGGTAATACTCGCGGCAGAGCTCGAAATCCAGCGCAGAGTTCACCGACAGCAAACCTGTGGCACAAAACAACAGAATCACGTCCAGGCCTGGCCATCTCTAGCAGTTTACCGCTGCTTCAAAGTAATTGCAGAAATGGCAAAGAAAAGTAGTTTGTTCTGAGAAAGAAAAAGGGGAAAGTTTGGATTAAAAATACAAAATAGTGGCTTAAAATAAAACATACAATGCTGGCAGGAGACAAAATCTCTTGGGTTGGATGAGTTTGTTTTGACAGAAGCACGTTACCAGCTGGTCTGGGGTTTGGTGAAGAGAAACCTGTGTCTAATGTGAAGTGTGATAATGAAAGATTTATTATTCAAAGTTTATGATCATCTGCTTTAGATTTATCCAAACTAAACTGCTGTTTTGTGTGCCTAACATACTGTATGCTCAGTACAGAATAGTGCTGACAGAAACTTAGATAGAAAGCATTTCAATATAACACCAGCTGATTTTCTTTTATTGCTGCATCATAGAAAACTCACGTTCCAACACGACTAATAACTCTCATGTACTTCCCAGTGGAGTAGGACTGAAATGCATGATATCTTTTATGCAATGTTGCCTTTTCTGTTTTTGCAAAGCAGTTGATTCCTCCAAGAAGCTGATTCATCTAAAGCATTTGAAAAGCCGGTGGGATTTGCTCTGTGCATTATGGGTAGATGCTGCTGTTTTATATCTCATTCTCAAGCAGAAGAGAAAGTTTACTACTGGACCTTTATCTGGTCGGCCTTCTCACATTATTAGAGTAACACAAGACGGCACTGAACAACACAAGCACTGGCATTTCTGCTTAGCTCAAGAATCCAGTCTGCAACAAGTGAAAATTGCTTTCTGTAATGTTTCTTTCTATTGATTTTAAAGATCAAGGGCTATGTTGTGTCACTTAATGGCTTTCTTAGAGATCCCCCACCGTATTATTAACAGGGCTGTGTTTGTCCTTGGCACATGTTCTGTCAATATAGGCGTGTTTGTGCTTGTGTTCAATGTTATCCTCGTCTAAGCAAAAGGAGCACTTGTCAATGTCAAGTGTGATGAAGAAGCATCAGTGGGATCTCTGTTTCTCTGCCAAATGTGCCTTTTTGTAGATCAATTAATTGTAAGATGGAGAATGATGCAGCTCGGCATTCATAAAAACAACCACAGTCCATGTGGATTGCAACAGCCATCAGTGACAGACATCAGTTTATGTCTGGTCTTATTTTTATTTTTCATTTGCTTTGAATGACAGAAATAACTTTAGAGCATTTTGTCAGTGCAGAGATCACAGCCCAGGGATCATCTTGTCATGAGAGATGCAATGTGACACTAATAACAGTAAAACTGTGACATCTACTGGAAGATGCAAAAACGACATTATTTTATGAGGGGTTATATGATTCATGGTTTACAGTTTATTTCGATGATCCACTTTAGACATTCTAATAACTAAGTAACTTTGCAACTTCATGTCAACTAACTCTCAGAGTATTAGCAGACTGTTAGGTTACGGTTAGTAGAATAGTTTGCTGCTAGTTGGCGACATGTAGTTGCAAAGTTACTTAATAGAATGTCTAAAGTAGTCAGTAGTCCTATTCATGAGTTCCTGTAATGACAAAATCATGTAGCCTACTTTATCATGTCAGAATGACTAAAAACAGTTATGAATCTATAGCATATAATAGCTCCTATAATCCTCTAATGGTGATGTCACACATACAGTATGACAATAAAGGATCATGTCCCTTTAGCTCACAATGACAAAGTAGTGACAGAGTAGCTTTGCCTGTTTTCATAATTATTGTGAGAATGGACAGCTTTACTTGACTGATGATCAACACCCAGATCACAAAATTACAACCTGCTGAACAGACAGTACATCTATCCCTCACTGCCTTATCGTCATTCAGCAAAAGAAAGTACATCTATTCCTCATCGCCCATCAAAAAAAAAAAAAATACATATATGCTGTTTACCTTGACTGAGGTCTGTATGGGTGGGTGAAAATAACCTAGTTAATTAGCCGACAGTAACCTGTCTCACTTGCACAAAATTAACCCTTGTGGATCTTCCAGTTTTAACGAACAAGCGCAAACTTGCCAGTTCAACAATTAGCTAAAGTATGCAGCGATATTCAAATTTTATAGTTTTTCTTTTTTATTTCTGAGTCATTTTAAAAGTGCAGTAGCAAACTGATATTTCAAAGTCTTTCCTGAGGCTATTCGCAGTGATATAGATACAGTTAATTAAGCCCCGCTGATTTAAGAGCTCTTTTGAAATGTCAGCAGTGTTATGTTGTTAATCAAATTATGATCACTTTTTCACCAGAGTATGTCAGGTGAATGTCTCATGTGGTCATATTTTGTATTTCTGTATTTCATGGCTGCATCATGTAAATCAACATCAGTGTTACTGGTTCTTATTGCATTCAATTAGGTTTAAGTATTTATTTTTTAATCCTACAATTATTGTGAAAAAGGCAAAATAATACAGTGCAAGTGCACATACTGATAAAAATATGTATATCCTGAATGCACTGTAAGTCGCTTTGGATAAAAGCGTCTGCTAAATGCATAAATGTATATGTAAATGTAAAGTGGTTTAATGTATGATTGATTATTGAATATATATTGAATTATTTCATAAAGAGCAAATAAAGAGCATATTCTCATGCACAGTCTTTGATTATTAAAGTTAAAACGTTTGGAAAAGGAGACACCTGAGAACAATCAAAGATAAAAAGCCTCAGCTTTTGTTCAAAGAAAGGGGGATTTCTAATAAAATACATGCAAACTTCACTACAAGAATCCACTGAAAGAAAATATTGCTGACATAGAAAACTGCTGTTGAACTACAATAAATCATCTATTTTCTTTACTTTCTTATACCATATTAAGATTTATCTAGATAGCACATTTTAAAAACATTCTAGTAAACACTCAAAAGAAAAAGTACAAACTCTAATGCATACCCAGAAGACCTGAGCTTGACTGTTATGTGCTATGAGACTGTAAGAAACTACACAGTGGACTTATAGCTTTTGGATTGAAATGATCTCTAAATAGCCAATTGATTTGTGCAGAAAGCCTGCTAGCAGAACTCAAAGTAGCGTATTGTTTGACAGCTAATAAAGAGTTTGGCTTAATCTCTCACAAAAGTCCTACAGCACAAAGGCTCTGAGGATTCACGATAAGAAGATGAGAGAGAGAGAGAGAGAGAGAGAGAGAGAGAGCGAGAGAGAGAGAGAGAGAGAGAGAGAGAGAGAGAGAGAGAGAGAGAGAGCGAGAGAGAGAGAGAGAGAGAGAGAGAGAGAGAGAGAGAGAGAGAGAGAGAGAGAGAGAGAGAGAGAGAGAGAGAGAGAGAGAGAGAGAGAGAGAGAGAGAGAGAGAGAGAGAGAGAGAGAGAGAGAGAGAGAGAGAGAGAGAGAGAGAGAGAGAGAGAGAGAGAGAGAGAGAGAGAGAGAGAGAGAGAGAGAGAGAGAGAGAGAGAGAGAGAGAGAGAGAGAGAGAGAGAGAGAGAGAGAGAGAGAGAGAGAGAGAGAGAGAGAGAGAGAGAGAGAGAGAGAGAGAGAGAGAGAGAGAGAGAGAGAGAGAGAGAGAGAGAGAGAGACTAAGAGGAATGAACAGATGGAAATAAACAAGCTGGCAAGTGCCTGTGTGGATTCAAAACATGTCAGCACAGGTTCTTCTGTTCAACATTTACTCATGCTGAAGAAAATTCCAGAAAAAGCCACAGAGGATCAATGGCATGCTAATATATCATGTAATATATCATGCTAATATATCACGTTTCTGCAAACGTGACGGTTCTGTACATAGATCACAGACATATTCAGCCTCAAAGTCAGTTTCTGTCAAAGTCAGTGTAATTGTTTTGTGTTACATGGGCTGCATTCAAACCTTTTCAAAACAGATTTTTTTTTGTTAAAAGGTCCCTAAAATGTAAGAGTGTAAAATACATAAGAGCTTTCAGTAACACTTTATTTTAAGGACCAATTCCAATGCATATTACTAGCATACTGGCTGTTCATTAGTACTTATAAAGCACATATTAATGCATTATTGTGCATGACCATAATTTAGATCATTTAGTCCTTAACTTAACATACTACTATTAATAAGCAGCCAATTAGGAGTTTATTGGTGCAAAAGTCATAGTTAATTGTTAGCTAATAGTGAGAATTGGACCTTAAAATAAAGTGTGACCAAACTTTTTTGAAACCAAGAAAATATTACATTTAATCACTTTAAAAATGCCACATAACCATCAAATGAAAAGTACAAACATTCCCCGTACACCTTGAATATGTGCGACTTGCATTAAATACATAGAAGTATTTTTTATATAATTAATTCATAAATAACATTGTTTGGGGTGGTTGATATTTAACGGTGCAAACTAACCATATCTTCTTATTTTTCTTGTTGGTTGCACTTTGATTTCATCATAATAACAGATCTCAAACTACCAAAAATAAACCTAAATCTACCTCTGAAATGTTAAATGTTTCTATACAGTATAAAAATGTTTGATGCTGTATATTTCATCAACCAATTTAATTTACATGCATCAAAAAAGAAACCTCAATTAAAAAGCACGTACCTGTCATGGGGTTTATCTGGAATCGGCCGTCTTCATTGCCAGAGATGATATTATATCGCACAGGCTCACTTTCAGTGCTATCTTTGGTGAGGGCGGACACGCTGATCACCTCCGATCCGATCTGAAGGGATTCTGGGATCTGTACAGAGTACTCCGAGCTAAGAAACAACGGCTGGTAATCACTCAGGATGACCACGTGTACTGTAATGGTGGCGAAGGAGAAAAGGTGGCGAGGGAGACCTCGGTCAGTGGCTTTCACTTTCATCTCATAAGTGGACTTGGTCTCATCGGCTAGAGATCTCTCCAGTCTCAGAATGCCTGAGATTTCATCTAGGGAGAAGAAGCCGCTGTCGGCGCCTTGAAGAGAGTATCTCACCTCTGAGTTTATACCTGGAAGAGTTATATAACATAATATTCTCAGTATTTCAGTGAAGGAATGCAGAACAACAGATGCCTAAAAATGATATGGGGTCTTAAAAGTAATATGTTTATTTCTCACTATTAGCTAACTATTGACTGCGACTTTACCTCAAACTCCCAATTTGCTGCTTATTAATAGTTAGTTGTTAAGTTTAGGATTAAGGGATCTTAAAATATGGTCATGCAGAATAATGCATTAATATGCTTACTAATAAACAGCCAATATATTAGTAATATGCAATGCATACTAGTTATTAGGGAGAATTGGTCCTTAATATAAAGTGTTAACAAGTAATTATTTAATTGGTTACAGTATCAGCAGACTGTTAGGTTAGGGTTGTGGTTAGGGTTAGTAGAATAAGTTGATGTACTTGCAAAGTTACTTATAGATAGTGTAAAGTCTAAAGTAGTCATAATAAAGTGTTAGCAGATATTAAGCAGACAGTTTACTAATGCTCTAATGACTGTTGGTTGACATCTAGTTGCTTATAGTTAGCAAAGTGGACTATCAAAATAAAGTGTTACCATTGATTGATGTTCACATTGCAAGATAAACACATTCTGTTTTTGACTTTGCACATTTGCGTAATACTTGTGCTCAGAGAGGATAATGTCATTAATTCGCTTTAAGACATTCTATAAAGGCAAAGTAGTTCAAATTCACATGAATCCCTGTGACAGTAGTCAGTATGTGTACATGTTCACACACATCTCCAGGTGCGGTCTATCCCTCCCTAATCATGTTTCTCTGTCACAGCCGTCAATCCCACATCAAACGATGCATACCTTTAGGATTTCAACCTGCGTGCAATGGGTCAAGGAAAAAAACTGGGGGCTTTTAATGCTTTCTGAGTGGATAAGCCAAAAAATAATGTGTTTTTTGCTTTAACGCAGCCATTCGTGGCAAGAGAAGCAGTACCATACCTGTGTCTGGGTCTTTGGCATAGATGACAGCAATAGGCGTCCTAATCGTTGTGTTGTCAAACACCGTGATTTCATAGTGGCTTGTGGAGAATTGTGGCGGGTTGTCGTTCATGTCTTGCACCAGGAGTGTGACGTCTGCCTGACAAGAGCGGCCACCGCCATCAGTCGCTTTGACAACAAGATCATATTCTGTTTCCCGCTCCCGGTCCAAGACAGCAAGGGTGTACAAATCTCCTAAAAAAAAGATGCTCAAAATAAGACTTTACTGACAATAATAGGGGAGGGTTAAACACAAGGTGTTGTAGCATGTATAGCATCTGAGACGAGCCTTGACTAGTTATTTATTTGATAAAGTTGTGCAACAGATTATTTACTTGAAGTTAGTGGTTTCTTTTCTTTAATATGGCTACAAAAAACAAAGAAAGTTGCTGTTTCAGGAATTTAACACTACAGAGCTGGGCACAGTCCTTTGTTTCTACCTTTGCCCAAAGCATTTCATGCATCTTGTATCTTGTAAATGCAATATAACCGTCTTAAAAGATGTTACATTTAGATAGGATACTCTGGAAGAAGGTAGGTCACATAAACTTATCAGAAATCAAATACTCTAATTGTTTACAAGGAATTCCAAAAATGCCTAAATGCCCTGGGAAAGTTGCCTCTTATCTTTGTTGTTGATTTGATTTCCTCAAAACAGTAGTAAGCAAGGGCAATCTCTAACTGTTTCTAACTATTTTAAAACCGTGAATTCTTCTAGGAAAATGTAGGAGGAGCTAGATCTGGAGATCAAATTTACCAGTTCTGGAATCAAGATGAAACTTGTCTGCATTAGGTCCATGAAGAGTGAATGACACTTGGCCATTTGTCCCAATGTCGGGGTCAGAAGCAGAGATCTTCAGGATGAACACGCTTGGTGGGGAATTCTCCATGATAGCCTCAGTATAAAGTAACTGGGAAAAGGGAAAAAGTTACTAAATATATTCCAAGTGGGAAGTTTTCAGAAAAATTGCTTGCCATCATATTTCAACATTAACATCTTATTTCATTGAGTTTTGTAATTTGTGAACAATAACCCAAGTACTTTTAGTATTTGGGTGTTTCTACGGGCACTTCTATGTAATACTTTTTCTTGAACTACGCTTTTTATTTAACAATTTTCAATGTTTTCAATCTACTTTATGAATTACATATTGGAATTTTTTTTTTCCGTGCATTCATTGTTTATTTCTTCCTACATTTAAAAAATGCATTAATTTCACCAGATTTATTTATTACTATTTTGCATTTATTTTCTACATGTCCACACTGACAAAGTGCCCATAGTTGTAGAAGCACACATACATCTTCTGGAGAATAACTGACTTACTTGCTCACACAAAGGACTGTTGTCATTGAGGTCAAGAACATGGACCTCTACATTAGCAGATGTTTGAAACCTTCCATCCGTTGCAATTATCTTAAGGTTATATCTGTCTTTGTCTTCTCTGTCAAGCGGACTTTTGGAAATCACTGTCCACTCCTCCCCTGCTTCTGTGACTGAGAACTGGCCCAATGGGTCTCCATCTTCAGGGATGAATACACCAACATTATTTGTTTAAAACCAAAATACATAACTTCACAGATGCAAAACTGTTTATACAACAAGTATAATTTCAAAGCTGAACTGTAAAGCCAGAAGAACTACCAGAACTCAGTTTCATGAGTGATCTAAACTTGGTAATGATAACTGTAATCTCTACAGACAATGAGGCATCATTTAACTACAGAAGTGACTTTGCATACCTGTAATATAACATACAATCTGTCTGTTTTCTGCAGACACGTCTTTATCAGCAGTTGTCAGAGTGACAATGGTTTCTCCAGGCCTGCTGTTCTCAAGGATGGACCCTTGGTACAGTTCCTCTGTAAACTGAGGTGGGTTATCATTTTCATCTGTGATAGTAACCTCAACTAGTGCAGAGGAGGATAGTTTGACAGCGTCACCATGATCAGTGGCCACCACATAGAATCTATAAAGATGTTTGGTCTCAGAATCAGCCCTCTTTAAGGTAGTAATCCAGCCAGTCTGCGAATCAATGATAAACATATTGGCAATATCATCTGACTCCGACTCAAGCATATATGAGACTTCTCCATTGACGTTTGTATCTGCATCAATAGCTGTCACTTGAATGACTGTGGTGCCAGGGGGCAAATTCTCAGCCAGGAAGGCCTCGTAGGGGTCAGCCTCAAACATAGGTTGATTGTCATTAACATCTTGAACCTCTATGTGAACAGATACAAGAGATGATACATCGGTGCCATTGTGATTTCCTTGAGCGATCACATCAATCTTGTACACCTTGGTTTTTTCGTGGTCAATGTTCTTCTGCATTACAAGAGTACCGCTGTCTTTGTCAACAGCAAAAACATGTTCGTTGTTGCTGTCTATGGTTTTGCCATTCACCAAGCTGTATATCAGTGGCATGTCAGCGTCCGCCTTGATTGTGCCTATCTCATATCCGATAGGGAGGTCCTCAGATGCTGAGAACGAGTACAATGGCTCAGTAAACTGAGGCAGAGTGACCTCCGGTGGGACCACTTTGACCTGTACTGGCACAGAGGAGTTGTAAAAAGGTATGCCTCCATCTCTGGCCTTAACTTTGAAGCTGAAAATCTTATTCTCCAAACCAACCAGACTCTCTTTGACGCTGACCACTCCTGTAAAAGGGTTGACTTCAATAACATCTTCTGTAACCTCTTCCGCTTCTTCTACTGTGTAAGTGACGTCAGCGTTTTTACCTTCATCTGCGTCATAAGCCATTATCTGTATAACCGGTGAGCCTTTGTTCACTGTGGATTGAATGTAAATCTGATACTCTGAGGCTTTAAACTGAGGGGCGTTATCATTTTCATCTGTTAGAATAATCTTTACAGTGCAAAACCCCACTCTTCCTCCTCCATCCTTAGCCATGACCTTAATTGCGATCACGCGTTGCGATGGATTTTCTCTGTCCAAAGACTGAGAAGTCACAATTTGTCCATCTTCATCGATAGAGAACTTCTCATCAGCAAGCTTGTTAATGATAATGTAATCAACACTGCCATATGGACCATCGTCCGGGTCAATAGCAGCCAATCGAATCACACGAGTTCCCACTTCTGCATTCTCTGCCAGATCTGCCTCATAAATATTCTGGCTAAAATAGGGGCTGTGCTTGTTGACGTTTGTCATGTCAATGTTAACAGGGGCAGTCTTCTGAAACACACCGTCGGAAACCGCAACGGTGAGATTATAAAACGAATCCAGGTTTCTCTTGCATACATTTGAGAATGAGATAAGTCCGGATGATTCATTAATAGAGAAATATCTCCCTTCATTGCCTGACAAGATCTTATATTGGAGGTCATCCTTACTATCGGGGTCTGAAGCCTGAACTTTGATAATGATGTGGCCACAAGTGGCCTTTTCATCAAGAGAGGCCCGATAAGATGGCTCGCTAAAATCTGGAGGGTTATCATTGACATCTATGATGTTCACGATGATTTGAGCCTCACCGCTGAGAGGTGGTGTGCCTTTATCTGTGGCTTCAACTTTCAGAGTGAACTGTTGCGAGGTTTCATAGTCCAATACTTGCGATGTCGCTAAAATTCCACTTAGTGGGTTAATTTCAAAAAAAATATTTTCTTTGTTAACTAACTGGTAAGTTATATCTGAATTCCTGCCTGAATCTCTATCAACAGCCGAGACTTGTAAAACAGATGTGCCTATTGGAAGGCCTTCAGACACATCTGCAACATAAGACAGACTCTGAAAGACAGGGGCATTGTCGTTTATATCTTCTACGTCAATCTCTACTTTGGCTTCGGTAAAGGTGCCAGTCACCGAATCCGAGGCACGAACAGTCAAAATATGCTTTGTTTGTGTCTCAAAGTCAAGGAAATCAGTGACACTTAAGACCCCTGTTTTGAAATCGATGTTAAAGAACCTGGAGGCGTTGTCTTCCTCTAGATTGTAGATAAGGCGGTATCCTTCAGGATTTCTTGCTTGCACATGCAGGATCGTTGTAAATGGCTTAATATTCTCAGGTAATTTCAATGGGTAGTACAGGCTTTGAAATATGGGATGAGAACGATTTTGCACTTGGACGTAAAGCGTCCCGGCGGCGGACAGACTCGGCTCACCCTCATCCGACGCCAGTACAGTGAGAACATATTTATTTACAGATTCAAAGTCTAAAGGTCTCAGTAGCGACACATCTCCAAGATAACGGTCGATTCTGAAGAGACTGAAATCATCCTCCAGTGAAAATAGTATGGATCCATTCTCACCGGAGTCACTGTCGGTTGCTAGCACTTGAAAGAGAACATCCCCTGGTTCGGTTTCATCCGATATCTTCAGCGAATGAGGCAAATTTGATATTTCTGGGGCATTGTCATTGATGTCATCTATATAGACCTTAACATGAGTGACATCCACACGTGGAGGATGCCTCATGTCTCGGACCTCCACAGCCACATCATACTCATTCTGTTCCTCCCGGTCAAACGGAACTCCGGTGGTCTGCAGGATTCCAGACGATGGAATCACGGCAAACTTCCCATGTGGGTTCAAGACGGTGTACTGCAAGGGCTCACTCAGGTAGCTACCTGTTGCTCTCAGAACGGCTAACATTTTTTTAGATGTACTGTTCTCAAGTACAGTGGCTACAAGCATCCTGTCCTCGAAATTCAGACTAGTCTTTGTTGCATTGGTGATATTGAATCTCACTAGGGTAGTGTCTTTAAATAACCCATCTGAGGCTGTGATCTTTAACTCATTATGAGACTTTAGTTCAGAGGAATCATTCACCGAGATGATTCCAGTGGACTGGTCTATTTTAAAAGCATTTTTACTAGTACTCTCCGAAATCATGTAGGCGACTGATGAATCTGCATCATGAGCTGTCACTTGGAGCACATCCATGTCTTCAAAAACTGGTAAGGTGAGGGCAGTTTCATATACAGGTAAATCAAATTTGGGAGGACAATCGTTAATGTCCAGGACATGAATGTTTACTCTGCATGGCTTGGAAGCACTTAGCGATGGCTCACCAGAATCCCACACCTGAACTGTGAAGAAAAATTCAGGTGTTGCCTCAAAGTCAACTGTAGACTTTAAGGAGATGGTACCCATGCTTGGGTCTATTTTAAACACTTTCTGAACAGCAGGCTCAAGGATTTGGAAGACCAGAAGAGCATTTGTGTCTTTATCCGCATCTGATGCCTTAATCACTAACGGCGTGTTGTTCTCTCCAGTTACCATGCTGTTGGTGGGCGCAGACTCACTAATTTGCCCATAATAAGTGTCCTGATGGAAAACAGGGGCGTTGTCATTTTCATCTATCACATAAATGTAAACCACTGCATCAGATGAGACTCCTGCTGTATTTGTAGCTCTTATTGTCAGACGGTAGGAAGTGTGTTGCTCAAAATCGAGAGCGCTTCGGACAGACAAGAGTCCAGAGTTTATGTTGATGTGGAACATCCCATTGGAGTCGCCATCACTGATCCTGTACAGCACTGAAGATGGGCAGCTGGCGGAGACAGACAGTGCAGGGGAGCCAGGAGGCACAGCCTCACTTATCTCAGCGATGTATTCTTCGGAGGAGAACCTGGGTGGTGTGAATTCAGACAGCTTTACGGTGATGGTAACGGGGCAAAGGGCACTGCGCTGTGGAAAGCCCTGATCTGTGGCTTTTACTGTGAGGTGATACTGCTCCTGCGGAAGTTTGTCTAATGCATCAGACACATGAATGCTTCCTGTCTGCTGATCGATTTCAAAAGCACCATCTATATTCCCACCTGGACAATAAAAGAGATTTTGTGTTAAATGTCAAAAACAGATTAAACATGATTATCATTTATTAATTGCCACCCAAGAGTATTTATAAATGCCACATTAAAATTAAATATTAAGGCAAGACTTGTATCTGTGCTTTCCATGAATGTAAAAGTTGTTAAAAAGCAAAGGTAATATAGTGCTCCAGGCAAATATCTTACCAGAGTGAAAGGAATAAACAATCTCTGCATTGCTTCCTGTATCCTTATCCAGGGCTTTGACTCGCAGCACTTCAGTGCCAGTGAGTGCCAGGTTACTTATGGTGCCCTCATAATGAGTACTCAGAAAAGATGGGTTGTGGTCATTGCAGTCTTCTACATGAACAACGACCTTTGCAAAGTTCTTTTTTATTGGGATCTTTTCATCTCGTACCTGGAATGATAAAGTACCTGGGTTAATGTGTGTGTGGTGCAAGGGTCAGGAAGATAACTTTTGACCACTGTTGTTTTTTTTATCGCTTTTAGTTGCTTAAATGGAGTCAGGAATGTTTCGGGAATGTGGATTTATGGTCTTCCGTGTGCTGTGACCCCATGTATATCATTATGTGAGTGACATGACGAGATGATTAAATGAATTCTAATTTAATTCAACTGGAAAAATAACCAAATGTTTTCATCCCCATTTAATCAAAGCTTGTCCGTAATTGTAACAGATTGCACTGGCTACTATTTACATAAGACCTTGAGATGAGAGTCTAGATGAGTCAAGTCAAGTATCTCTTTACCATCACAATCAGAGTATGAGTGGAGATGGTCTCGTAGTCTAACTCTTCTTTCATGACAAGCACACCGCTCCTTTGGTCCAGGTGAAAGTACTTGAGGCTGTCTGGGTTAAGGCTGCTGTGGATGGAGTAAAAGAGTCCACTGTTGGCATCTGCATCGTTGGCACTGATGTGAAGGATCTCCTTCCATGGAGATGTGTCCTCTGGCACTCTCACCTCATAGAGGCTCTTCAAGAACATAGGCCGATGCTCATTTATATCCACTACTTGAATGTAGGCCTTAGAGAAGAAACACAAACCACTACACTCTCAGCTGTCCATTGATTTAAAGTGAGACATATTAAAATGCTGACCAGATAACAATGGCAAATATTTAATCTCGCATTCTATTTGCACGCTATTAATTTATTGACTCTGCATTCATTGTGTGATGGATTTGGCATGTGTGCTCATACCTGAGTGGTTATGGCCTGAAATCCATCTGTGACTCTGACTGTTAAGTTGTAATGAGATTTTCTGCCTGCATCCAGGCGTCTAGCTTTCACAATGCTCCCCGTGTTCTTCTCAATGTAGAAGTCCTGCTCTTCATCCCCACCTAAGGAATAACATCAAGCTATTGGTTAGATCAGTGGTTCTCAACCCATCGGTCTGAAGTTTGTTCTGAACTAACCACATAAATGCAACCGCAAAAAAGGCTTGTCAACTTTAAAAGGAAAAATAAAACACTTCCCATGTATTATACAATACTCATCAAAGGGCATGTATCCAATCAAACTTTATGATGCATATTCATTTGTTGCTTCTCTAGCTGGTCTATTAATCATTGTTTATGTATTTTAATTAAACATTCCAGTAATATTATTTAAATGTATGCATTTCAATATTACACAAACACAACAATCCATAAAAATAATAACTTATTGCAATGTTTTTATACAGAGTAGTACTTTTAATTATAAATTTATGTAACCACGTAGCTTCATTTCGGTTTATAGACATGCCTTTTGCATTATTGACTGCTAATATGAATATTGATTCATATTCTAAATCAATATTGTATTAATATAATGAAGATTAATGCATTATAATGTTTGATTTTAAGAGAATTGTTTACTTTTGTGCTGTTCTTTGGTTCTGGTTTAGGTCAATGTAAAATATGATGCGTTAGAAAATAACATGTTTCACACATCTGATGGTTTACCATCAACACCTCTGAGTGAACCTTTGTGGGTGAACCCGTATGCATTACTTTAGGGCTGAGTAACATGAAGTGTTGTGTACAATCCTCTAAATCTTGCACCAGCAAAATAAGTACAAGAGTCGCAACAAAAAAAGCCTTGATGAAAAGCACCAGCACACTGTCGATTTCACATTTCAGAGTATGAGTTTCTCTCTAAGAGCCACATGAGACATCCTGGTACAATGATGACAGAAAACAAGGGCACTGCTGTGACACTATTCATCAGATCAGCACTATTGTTTAAGGGAAAATATTTGGCACATGCATAAAAAGACCAGACGTCTTACTCAGTGGGGGTAAATTCATGCTTGCTTTAACAGATGGTGTTTATTAAAGATTCCACCTATTGAAGGTTTTCTGGCCCTGAATTAATAACTATATTTTCAGGTGCCTATTCACTACTTTTACTTCGAAACTTTACAAAGCAGTCTTCAAATGGATCTATCTCTTTGCTGAAGATCAACCATACAGTATCTAATACTGGCCTTGTTGGAGGTTTTGAGATATATTCTGAACAAAAGCTGTCTGATGATCTTTTTTAAATTAATACATAATTGGTTTCTCATGAGCTGCTACAGTGAAACAAAGCCTTCAAACTAAATGATGAAAAGTCAGGGTTAGGGTTAAAGTTAAACACACTAGAGATGCAATCATTCAGCTTCTAACCAACACTGCACTAAGATTCAGACCTTATATTCTCTATGATCTTATATTCCCAGCGAATATGAATATTCTTTCTGCTGTTTATGTAAATTATTGCTTTTATATAAAATAATACTTTGAAGTCCATCATCAAACCATTATAGAATATTTAATGCTTTAATGAACAAATCAACTATGCACTGTTAATTCAGGCATGCACAGTAATAATCCATAACTTATTACAATATCTGCATATTTTTGTCATTGGTTTTCTTCCTAATTAAATAGGTTCAGGGTTTACAGACTAGCACTTTTAATTATACATTTATATAATCACATCCCTTCTAACTGTCTAGCTTCATTTATCAAGTACAGAATCAAATTAAAAATCATAATTTAAAGCACAAAGTAAAACCACATATATATGACCTAACATTAATAAATCACAAAATTATGCATGACAAATTCTGAGCTATGTGTAAGTTATCTGAAATGTATGACTCTGGTTCTCTTATCAAAGAGTCTTTTTCATCAGAATGACCACAGTCTTCTGGTTAAAGTATAATGTGTTTATATCTAAGAGTAAGATAACGAATGTAAATTCAATGCGGGCCTCGCTGTCATCATATCAGAACCACGCTGAGATAAAACAAGATCTGAACCCAACAGGTAAATTCTCTTCCATGCGATTCGCTTTCCCTGCCTACTACAAATGCTTGAGATTTATTTCCACTGAAGCTCATTTCTCTCGGAGTGAGTCTGCCGGGCTGAAGGTAAGAATGCGGGAGCAGAGTGAAGGTCAGGTTCAGCCCTTAACCGCAGGCGAATATGTGCTGCTTGCACGGCTACAGCGAGACTGATGGCAGAGCTGTGAGGAAGACAGCTCCTCTGGTGCTCTGGCTTGTCATCTGAAGAAATGTGTCACTGCTAAGATCAGCGTCCTGGCACAGATCTCACCACAGTGACTCCAGACCCCCTACATGCTGTACTGTACCATGATACCCAACATACTTACTGTTTGACAGCTAAGTTTGATGAGTGATAGAGAGGTGCTTACCGATGATGTCAAACAAGAGAAGGTTCTGCGGGATCTCAGTTCGGAGGATTCCCACCATGTCAGTGACAGGATCTGTCTCCATCACCACATAGTTAAAGGGGGGGTCATCAAAGGCCAGCACATCGGAGCTGGGCTCAGGTTGGGGCAGCCATTCAACATGCAGACGGGTCTTAGACATTCTTGGAGAGTTGCCTTGGTCTGTTGCTTGAATCTATGATAGGAAAGGAAAAAACAACCAGGTGAAAAACATATTGCATATATCATGTGATTTTGTAATGACTTGTATTGCTTAATAAAAATACTGCCGATTCATATACATAATTCTTGAAATATGACTATTGAATTGTGGATCATTTGCACAACTGGTCAATTTTTTTATTTGTAAATAGTTTTATGCTTACCAATGCTGTTTATTGTACTGAAAAATACAGTAACCACAATAGAATTGTGAAATATTATTATAATATTATTACAATTTAAAATAACTGTTTTCTATGTGAATATATTTTTTAATTGTTCCTGTGATGTAAAGCTGAATTTTAAGCATCATTATTCTAGTCTTCAGTGTCACATAATCTTTCAGAAATTATTCTCTATCATGGTTTCCATAAAAATGTGCTAATAATAAGAAATAAATTCTTGAGCAGCAAATCAGCATATTAGAATGATTTCTGAAGGATTATGTGACACTGAAGACTAGAGTATGATGCTGAAAATTCTACTTTCATAATTCAAAAGTCATATTTCAAGAAAGATGCATATGAATCTGCAGTATTTTTAAGAAATATATCCTTGATTTCACTAAAAACATTCATCACACTAATGAATGACGTTTTAAAATGATCAAATAGAAAACAGTCCCTTTAAATTGCAACAATAGCTTAAAATATCACAGCGTCACTGTATTTATGTCCAAATAAATGCAGGCTTTTTGAGCAACAGATACTTAAAAAAATATATTTTTTTAAATGTTAACTTTTCACCTGTAGTGTACTTCTTACTATAAAAATGTTCAACTCATGTGTGATTTCCCCCTAAAGCTGTGATAGTACTTGAGTAATGAGTAAACAACAGTACGACACAACTGAAATATTTCTTGACTAATAACTGTATAAATGCTTTTTTTTTCAATACTGATTCAAATGGTTGTTCCAAACCAAATCAAAACAGCGTGAGTCACACTGAATCCCTGTCAACCTAAAAATCCACATCTAATTTATATCCATACCGTCAAAATACTGTAGCTGCCCCGAGCAAACTCTCCTCTAGCTGTCACCACCCCGGTCTCAGGATGAACACCAAACCGATCCTCACTGCTGTCTTCCAGACTGTACTGGATCATGCCGTTGGGCCCCACATCGTCATCACGGGCCACCATCCTGTAGATCTCCTGAGGCCCAGCCAGGCTCTGCCGCTCAGGGAGTTTTACCTGGAAAAGCTTATGGCTGAACTGAGGGCTGTTATCATTCTCATCCAGGACTTCAATGACTACGGTTGCAGTCGAGCTTAATGGAGGGGCTCCTTCATCTGATACCATGACCTAAACAACGGCAGGTGAGGGAAACATCAAGACATCATGTGCACAAATCAAAAACACATTCGTCTTTAAATAGACAGCTGTTCCACAGAGTATTTAACTCTCTGTTGCATGCATTATGACGTGTTTAAAATCTTTAAATATTTGTATTTAACACTATGTGACACTAATTATTCAAACACAAGACAAACTAATAAAACTGGCTCTTAGGTTCACTCATCCAAATTTTACTTAAACATTCAGGTTACGCTTTATTTTAAGATGTCCTTGTAGTTATGCATAAACATTAATTATATGCAATTACATTACTGTAATTGTACTATACTATATGCATATATTTTGCATGTAATTAATGTAATTAAGGTATGCATAATCTGTGGTTTTATAACAGTAAGTACATGTAACGTGGACACTGTAAAATGAAATGTTTACAACATTAAATAAATATTAATAACAGATATATTTAATAATGAATAATACAACAGAATATTCTAACTGCAATATTCTTTATATTAGCATTTACTGTAACCATATCCACAGAATTAATATCCATTTTACTTTCCCTCAACATTTCTTTGAGGTAACACATTTAAACAACTCTTTATACATAATGTATATGACTGTAACTGTTTTAAAATGAAGTTTACTGACTATGTGATTCAAATGTGAATGTATCAAAACGTATCAATTTATCAAAAATCAAATGTCATTTTTTTATGGGTGATCAAAAATGTTTTCAAACTCACCCCTTTTATCATTACCAATTATTAACCACACTACAAATATGCTTAATGCACTTCACCAAAATGAAATGCTGTTACATTTTATAGGACTAATTTCATGTGAACCTTCATGTATTTCTTTACCACAAAACAACAGTGCCTTATCAAACTATTCAAACTGATCACGTTTGATAAGAGAACCAGATCAACTCTCAAAAGAGTGATTCGTTCACAAATTGGACAGATCTAGTTCTCTGATTCAACACTGACTCAATGATTCGGTCACAATGGATCTGAAGTTAACAGCACACTAGAGGAAATGATTATGACTGAATCACTTTACATTTCTGTCTGTGCAGCACTCAAAACTTGGCTTGGCTTCAGATGACTGAAAATAAGTCATATATACATTTATCATGCTTTTCTGTCCTTTTGGAGCTTATGGACACAGTGAATTGTTGAATAGCAAAGACACACTTGAATATTCTTCAACATTTCTCCTTTATGTGTAACTTACAGCTATCGGTTTAAGACTATAATACATAACAAGACACTGGAAACACAAACAGCAACATGTTCTCAGCAATCAGCCAGAGAAGGGCTCAGGCCTGAGGTTCATGACCTAGTGAACAGAAGGAAGCAAGTGAACCAACCTCAATGATATGCTCTGCTTTTTGTTCCCGGTCCAGGGGAGCAAGGGTGCTGATCACACCTAAACAAACACAGAGGAAGAACAGACAGGCTGATCAATGCCACTGGCTTCAGATGGATGGCACACCTGTTCGTTCACCACAGGCTGCCCGTTTTACTTTCCCTTCCCACAGCTTTGTTTTTCAAGCTTTATTTGTTTTAGTTCCACTGTTTATATTAGGTCAACCTGTGGTATACAAGCCGTGGGAACAACGGTTATTATTCACGTCCGTGTCAGTGAGGATTTAGCCATCGCTGACGTAGAGTTGCCAAGAAACTGACAGAAAATGAGCCACGGCTTAAGAGCCACTGAAGTGTTGTGAATTAGTACAAGAGGTTTTCAGACACCTTTTTACAACTGGGTGTTAGGGGCTTGGATAAGTGTGCTTCTTAGCTCAACGGCTGATTTTAGGCTAAGGGTGGACAAAATGCACCAGTGACAGTGGTTTGTTTACCACCACTGCAAAATACACTTCAGAGTGTCGTTTCAGTAGACGAGGGCTGGCAGAGACTCACGGTGTCTATCAACTTGTGCAGCACTCAAAACAAACCCTGCTGGGCTTTTATGACGGCCTGTATTTAGGCAGGCAATCCTGAAAGTGTGGTTTAGGCATTATTGCCCACCTGTGGAAAGATCGCTCTATCGTGCATTGAACAATAGGCAAATGCATGGATTAAAAACACGTCTTTAGCACTTTCAGCATGCAAAAAAAAATTACAAAGCATCCCTTTTTGTCTCGATTCTTGTGTCTTAATCTCCCTTAGAGCATTTGGCTTTTGATAATGTAAACTCTGTTCCCAACCCACAAAAGAAATATTTGGCTTGCCTACTTACTAAAAAGTGTTCATATTCGATAAATGCTATGGTTTAGTGGTGCTAAGCTGTTAAGGCAGTTATCTTAGTCACACTGTTCATTCTAGTGATTAGTCATCTCAGTCCGTCCTGTCGTGACATGGAGCACCAAAAAAACTCTAGTCCCTTTAGCCCTCAGGGAAGCAGGCTAAACCACTCTGAAGTGTGATTTAATGCTGTCTCAGCTGGCTCTTGAGATGTAGCATTGATTATATTAGACTTTTATATTCATTTAGCATGCTCCTTGATCCTCCTGGACTATACAGTGCATGCATACAATATTCATAGAGATCTCTTTTAAAAGTAATGCTTCACACCGGTTGGGTTTTTGACAGAACTTTTCACCTCAAGCTTCCAGACTAAACCCGCCAGCACTTTAACAATGTAATTTTTTAAACATCTACAAATGAACATTTCAGTGTGGTAGATCCTTCATATAATACAACCCAACTGTCTTCTTTGTAATCCTTGACTATTAGCTCAGGGTGCGGCATATGAAACAACAAAGAGACGGGACTTAGTAAAGACAAGTGCGAGCTTGCAATGCTGGTTAATGCAGTTCTAATTTGCATAGCTAGTGTTCAAAGGCTAGGTTGAGCTGCAAAAAGGGTCAGAGGTGTTGCGGTTTGTGTGATTCTGTGGGCCTGCTTAACAACTGTCCTCACCCTTGACATAAAATAAAACACACTGATCATAGTATTCACAGTAAATAGAGGTCCTATTCATTGTGGCCTTCACAAGGCATACCACCCTTAGACATACCCATGCTTAGACACGTTTTATCAATCCATCAAAGATTGCATAACATGAATCACCAACTTGTGCCGTTTCATCATTCTCATAAAAAGCCGAAACTGATGAACAGGTACTTTCTGATGGACCATTTGAAGTATAGAGTTTACCTGTTTTTGCGTTTATGGTGAAATATACGCGTTGAGAATCTAGGATGTGGAAAGCGAGCTTCCCCTCAGAGGACTTGTCCATGTCTGTGGCAGATACTTTTAGCACAGATTTGTCCTTTGGCAAATTCTCTTGCACTGAGCCAAAGTAGACAGGCTGGGACAGCTCAGGGGGATTGTCATTAATATCCCAAACTTCAATGTAGACCTCGGTCCAGGATACCAGTGGTACAGTGCCCAGATCTTTTGCATAAACTGTCAGCCAATAGTGTGGCACGGCTTCACGGTCCAGAAGGCCTGCGGTCCGAATAACACCTGCAAAATGTAATTGTCTTGAATTACCAACCAATAGCAACAGCAATATACTGCACATTTAACAATAACTGTGTGCTTGTCTTCATATAATGTTAAACTTTCGGTTATACATAATTTTAAGGACCTATTCTAACTATTAACTAGTTGCTTATTAGCATGCATATTACTAGCATATCAGCTGTTTATTAGTACTTATAAAGCACATATTAATCCTGCATGACCATATTTTTAACCCTACCCCATACCTAAACTTGAAGGAATGGTTCACCCAGAAATTAAATTTCTGTCATTAATTACTCACCCTCATGTCGTTCTAAACCCGTAAGACCTTTCGTTCATCTTCAGAACAACATTTTTTTTTTTTTTGATGAAATCCAAGAGTTTTCTGACCCTCCATAGACAGCAACGCAACTGACATGTTCACGGCCCAGAAAGGTAGTAAGGACATCATTGAAATAGTCCATGTGACATCTGTGGTTTGACCTTAATTTTATATCCATGTGATATCAGTGATCCCTTAAAAATCATAAAATTAAGGTTGAACCACTGATGTCACATAGACTGTTTTAATAATGTCCTTACTACTGTAACTTTTTGGGCCCTGAATGTGGTAGTTGCATGCTGTTTATGTAGGGTCAGAAAGCTCTCAGATTTTATTCAAAATATCTTAATTTGTGTTCCAAAGATGAACGGAGGTCTTAGGGGTTTGAAACGACATGAGGGGGAGTAATTAATAACAGAATTTTCATTTTGGGGTGAACTATCCCTTTAACAACTACCTTACTAACTGTTAATAAGCAGAAAATTAGGAGTTCATTGAGGGTAAACTCTTAGTTAAAAGTGTACATGTGTCCCCTAATCCAAAGTATTATCAAACATTCATAACAAGTATCAACGTTTGTTTTTTGACCCTTAATTCTAAAATCACTTTATCATACAATGTGCACAAGAACTGCAAAACTCAACCCAATAATTATGTAGTCAAAGAATAATAGTTTATGTTATGTAACAAATGTTAATGTCAAAAGCCTAAAATCTTTCAACGTGCAGGAGAAAGCCATGTATAATTTAGTCTTTACATATGTTTGGTGTGCCTAATGACTGATCTGTAAATGTTTGAACATGCAGTGTTGACCCAACATGCTTAAGGCAGGTGCTGTAATAGAAAGGGTCAGCAATATCCATGATGTATTTTTCTATCTAGGTAAAGCATGTGAGACGTGTTGTATTCACAATCATACCTGTTTCTTCATCAATTGTGAAGACGCCAAGCCCTGAGCCATCATGGATGTGATATCTGACTACTCCATCTCGTCCCAGGTCGTTATCTACAGCGGTTATGGTCAATACTGAGGTTCCTGCTGCAGCATCCTCCGTAACGGCTGCGTTATGCACAAACTGGGTAAAGAGGGGCCGGTTCAGGTTTTCGTTTACATCTAACACTTCAACCTCAATGAAACATGAAGATGATAAAGACCGAGGCTTTCCGTGGTCTACAGCTCGAACCGTTAGATTATACGACCGCTGCTTTTCAAAGTCCAGTTCACGCTCCAGAGTCAAGCAACCTGTGGATGTATCCAGGAAAAACGTCCCTGCTTCGCTATTCTTCAGGTTGTAGCTTATGAGACCTCCGCTCTCCAGATCTAAATCAAAGCTTTCGACCCATAACAGCACTGTGCCTGGAGGAACATCCTCAGGAACTTTGATCCTGTAGATCGTAGGGACAAACTTTGGAGGATTGTCATTGATGTCCTCCAGTACAACCACCAGATCTGTAAATGAGTAAAGCTGTGGGTCCAGTTTAGCTTGATCTCTGGCCTCAATTGTTAGGTCGTATCTACTAAAGGACTCTCTGTCTAAAGGCCCAGTTACTTTCACCACCCCTGTAACGTCATCAATCTGGAACAAATCGGTGAAGGTTAGCAATAAAAATTGAAATGCTCCATTGTCTTCAGAGTCAAAATCGACTGCATTGACTTTGAATATGCTTTTGTCAACCTCTGTGTTTTCTGGGATGTTCACAACATATCTTGGCTGAGAAAATACCGGAGGATTATCGTTTGCATCAAGAACGTTAACAGCAAGAAGCTTCCATGTAGAGGTTTGTGGAGATCCCAGGTCATACACGGTTATGTTGAGAATGTAAAACTCTTTTTGCTCTCTATCCAAAGCACTGATTATCTGCAGTTCACCTGTGTTCATGTCAACAGTAAAACATCCATCCTCATTTCCACTGGAAATTGCATAGACAAGCTTTCCATTAAAGCCAGAGTCATTGTCAGTGGCATTAAACTGCAACACAGATCTATCGAGCGCAAAGTCTTCCCTGATGTCAATCGAGCTTGGTGTGCCTGCAATAAACTTTGGAGAGTGCTGGTTAATTATATGAACGTCTGAGATATACTCTTCTTCTTTGACGTTGAGAGACGGCTTAAATGACTCAATAAGCTTCTCTGTCAACTGCCTTGTAATTCCGGTCTCCTCGCAATGTGTGGTGGCGACTTCACCCTTGCTTGTGATACGCACAGTCATGGTGTTGGGGTCGGCACTATATTTACCATCCGTTGCTGTTATTTTAAGAATATATAAAGGATTTTCTGTGCCTTCGTAACTTGAGGGAATTACTCTAGCAAGTTTAAAGGAGCCAGAAACAGGGTTAATTGTAAACAGTCCATCATCATTCCCAGACTCTATCTTGTATATGATCTGCTGTAGCTCATCCAGATCGAGTGCTGACATCTCTGCAATACTCTCCCCCACAGCAAAGTCTCGGGGTATGGAGGCGTTGCATGCCACCCGCTCAAACACTGGAACATTGTCGTTGACGTTGGTCATGGTGATGGTTGCGGAGCATTCGCTTACTCTGTTAAATGGGCTTCCGCTATCAGAGGCCCAGATTCTCAGGTGGTACCATCTCTTCATGAGCTCATAATCAAACTCCTGGGAGGTCGAAATCACACCGGTCAGTGGGTCTATTCTGAAAGGAACCGGACTTGTGTTTGCTATAGAGTATGTTACAAAACCATTGTTATCTTTGTCCACATCAATAGCAGAGACAGCCAAGATGCTTGTTCCGATCGGGACGTTTTCAGCCAGAGAAGCCTGGTATGAGGTCAACGTGAACCTGGGGGCATTATCGTTTTCATCAATTATATCTATAACGACACGGGTAAATGCTTCTCCATCATTTGCTGTGACATCAAACTCGTAGTGAGAGTGCTTTTCAAAGTCAAGTGTCTGAGAAGTCATTATCACACCAGTTTTGGCACTGATTTTGAATTTATAGCTATCTGGGTTTTCTTTGATGCTGTAGGTTATATTTCTTGAAACTCAAACCTACAGATACTCTAACTACGTGACTTTTCGGTGGAGAAAATTCACTGAGAGTGATGTAATAGAGCTCTTGTTTGAATGCCAAAGGTTTAACTTGAGGAGGAGGAGGGATATGCACGGTTTTTATTGGTGTTAGCAAAGGAGGTTTTCTTCTGTCTTTGGCTTGCATGGAGATGTTAAGTCCAAATGGGTTTTGCGACCAATCAATCCATTTTGTTGAGACCAATTGAAAGCCACCATCATGCAACATCGATGGAATAATATGAAAGTACTTCAGCGGATCCCCTTCAACTATACTTAAAGATGCCACTTTCTCCTTCTCCTTGGGTTCCGTTTTGATGTTCACACTTATTTTATCGTCATCCATTTGTGGAGTTGCTGCACTGGTGGGTGTGACGAGGGTAAAGTTTTCTGTCACGTTTTGTATGGTCACAACAACCTTTGCTACATTTCCAAACTTCTGCACGCCTGAGATTTTCTTTGTCCTGTCCTCTGCCAGAACAGTCAGCTCATACCTGTCTCTCTGACTGGCATCAAGATTCTTGATAAGTGTAACGGTGCCTGTGAACGGATCAACAGCAAAGGGGTGTGATCTAGTGGTGAATGAGTAATAAAATTCTGCGTTGCTGCCAATATCAGCATCCGTTGCGCTCACTCTCACCAGACTCGACTTGATCGGAGTGTCTTCTTTGATTAGCGCATAATAAGAGGCAGGGTAGAAGAGTGGTTTCAGATCATTTGTGTCAAGCACTTGGATCGATACTTTTGTTCTAGCTCGGTTGTCATAGGTGCTTTCGGTAGCCTCGATGGTGAGAGTGTAAATGTCTCGTACCTCTCTGTTTAGCACAGCTGAGTAACTGCTTCGGGTTTTGATTCTCAGAAAGCAGAAATCTCCTATGGTTACCTCCTCGGCTTTGAAAAGGCCATCGTCATCACCAGAAACAATCTTGTACTTAACCTCCCAGAAGGGATCAGATAGTATGATACCCATTCGGACCGGGATCTCTGTATATGTCCTGGGGGCAGAGTTCTCATAAATGCTGGCATTATACAAATGATGAGTGAACCTCAGCAGAGAGTTGTCTTTAACCAGGCTCCCCTGACATCTGGTTAGCGTTCCTAGGACTGCTATGACGATGAGAATTATGGCTGTGTCTGTGAAAGCCATTCTCACTGTCTCAACCTGGACCCGCAGACCTGAAGAGAAGGGAAAAAAAATTAAATCTACTTTAATTTTCTGACATACAAACCACGACATGGTTTTACCATGAACTGATATGACAAAGTAATATTACAATGACCATTATCTAACCACATAACGAACTAGAAGGTGCAAAACCCACACACGCATATTCATCTCATTGTCTGTTTCACCTAGTGAAAGACCATAGTCAGGTATTTTATGTCCCGTTTTGACATGCCTTGACAAGCTACATTACATTGTCAACTGTGAGAAGAGCACCAGAACTCATTAAACCAGGTGATACATTTTCACATGGTTGAGCCAGTTTTCTATAACTACAAGTCAACTACAACTAGCATATGAAAATGGGTTTTGTAACTTAAACTACATTGGGATGCTATTTAAATCGGGTACTAAAATTATTTATTTTGGGGGTGCCTGGCCTGACATTGAGCTTCCCTTCCTCGCTCTCTTGTTTGACAGCAATTTGTAATGACAAGATTTGACCCAGTGTTTCATATCTCACCCAGTTTCAAATAAACTTAAAATGTATTCCTAAAACAAATATGTCAACACTTTAGTATAGGAACCAATTCTCACTATTAACAAGTTTCTTATTATCATGCATTTTATTAAAATATTGGCTGTTTATTAGTACTTATAAAACACATATTCTGCATAAACATATTCTACATCCCGTATCCTACCCAATACCTAAACCTAACAACTACCTTACTAATTATTAATAAGCAGCAAATTAGGATTTTGAGGCAAAAGTCATATTTAATGGTTTGTTAATGGCGAGAATTGGACCTTAAAATAAAGTGTGACCATATATACATATGTACCATATATACAAGTGTACTTTGAGAAGTTCAAAATATCGTACAGCATTAACCCCCAAAAACGGGTTATTATGCCCCTGATTTAACTACAATACAGTGCGTGACAACAGATAAAAAGCAAGCGGAACTAATTTACGCTTATTTAAACTATTATTCTCTGTCAGTCTCCTGTATATTTATGTAGATGTATGATAACAGTTCTAACTGCCATAAATATCTCTAGATGGGGGTGGGGGACATATTTCCCAGAACGCATCAATGGAATATTTAACAGAGAATGAATCTGTCCCATACTGGTTAGACTTAAATAAAACTTGTGTTTCTGTGTGGGTTTCAGCAATAATGCATCTTAACTCTTTTGAAATCTCTTGAAATCCAACAGGTAAGAGTTGTGAAATCCCTCCGGGGGAGTCTGTTAGTAGTAGGATGTGCAGTTCGCTGTCCTCCAGCCTACACTCTCACAGCTACCTGCCGCCACACGCTCAGCCAGGCGGCACGCACCCGGATCAGGTTTCACGATCAGTTCTCACTTTGCCAGTTGTGTTAGATTTAAGGACATTTAAGGATACTGTGAACAGTTCAGCATACATGGAATCTTGTAGTGGTACTAAATCAAACTTTACGTGCAGCAAGCACAAATAACACTCAGGAAAGGTACATCAAAGCAAACTGTAGCATGTGTTTAATACATGCACAAGTAAGCAAACAAAGTGCAGTCTTCAACTATTGCACGTACTGCAATTTTTCATACTCTACATGAGTTCTTATTGCTTTCCCTGCACGATCAATGCTTTGTGGCGCATGGATTACTATAGGATTACACTAGCTCTTGCTGTTGGTTTATTGTTTGCAAAAGTTGTGGCCAGAGCCAAGCGTCAACATGCCCACAGACGCGTCATCTTTAACAGAACAGCTAGTTCGGCGGTGTTGAGACATTACGGATGACGCTGAATTGAACTTCCTCACAAAATGTTTTTGAACTGCCTGCTAATTAAATTATGATGAATGCAATATATTTATTTAAAGCAAAGCAATGAATGCATGTTTTTCCCCCATCATATTCCATTGGAGATTAAAGATTAAACACTTTCCTCACAAAAAAAATACAAATAAAAAAATTCTGAAAAACCTTTACAACATTTGTGTCTGCAAGTAGGTTCCCATCTGTCTATAGATACTTACGTGAAGACCTCACATAAATATCCTCACATCCACACCTAGTGCCACAGGGAGGCAATTATCTAAATTGCTATGAGGGCTTCAGAGAATGGATAGTTTAGACAAATGGCTTAAACCCAGTTTACTTGGACCTAACACCCAGTGGGACCTGGACATGTCAAGTGTGACATCTATCTTGTTATTGTCAAAAATGTTCAATATGTAATCAACTCAGTGTTATATAATGTTATATAATATAACATATATAATGTCTAACGACCACACCACGTTAAAGACCTTGATGGATGAGATGTGAAATTGCTGTGTATTTAGGAATAAATATTTCTTTAGATTAGGCCCCAGTCAAAATGTGTTAGAATAGAGGATTGTGTTTTAGATGACAAGTCGAACATTTGCATTAACAATAATAATATAAAAAGATTATTACTATGTGCTTTAATAACTCATTTTTATAAACACACAGACCTGTGAAATGCACTTGCACAGTCTTCACATTAGTCATTTCTCACACATTTTTGTTTGTGCCAATATTTAAAATACTTTTATCTGTATTTAGAAAATGGTAAACACTTTATTTTAAGGACCGATTCGTGCATATTACTATCATATTGCACATATTAATGCCTTATCCTGCATGACCATATTTTAGATCCCTTAATCCTTAACTTAAGAACTACCTTACTTTCTATTAATAAACAGAAAATTAGAGGAGTTTATTGAAGCAACAGTTGTAGTTAATAGTGAGAATTGGACCTTAAAATAAAGTGTGATTACATGGGTTTAATCTGCTTAATTGCAACACTTGTAACAGCCTTCTTGAAGCCCAAAGAAATGCTTAGCACAGCAAAATAACACGATTTATAAAATCCCACATAGCACCACTAACACACTTTTGGATGTAGATTAAAATTCACAAACAGAAATGAAGCAAAGAAGTTCAGCAAACTGACACCGCATGCCTGACATCTCAGGAACTCACCTGAGGTCCTCGACTGCGTCTGTGCATAAAACTTTTCCCAAAGTCCTCACACCTTTGGCATGACAGTATTCCAGTGCGGAAATAAATCGAATCGCTTTTCATCCATAATGAACACTAAAACTCTGCCAGAAAAGCCAGCGTTGACGGTTCCAGCTAATTTAGCATGTTCACGAGACTAAAGAGTTGCAAGGCTGTTGAGACACCTCATTCCCTGAGGAATCAGGTTTATCTTCTCCTCCCCAATCCTGATGACATTGTCCCTCCCTCTGAAACCCTCCCCCCCTAAACTCAGCCCGACACCCGTCAACCATCAGCCGGGCACACAGATTGGAGGCGTTTTTCTCTCTCTCTCTCTCTCTCTCTCTCTCTCTGTCTTTGTGTTTGTTTTAGCCTTTGGGTGAGGTAGATCTCTAAGTTTTACACAAAGTCCCGTTCAAAGTAAAAACACACCTCATAGGTTTCATATTGCTGAGTACAGTACAGAGTCTCTGCTTTGTGCTAGATGCAGAGTCACCTCAATGCTTTTGAAGTCTGTGGACAAAATACTGAAACAGACTTAAGAAAATTAGTGGCTGATTAACTCACGAAAGTTAAACACGAAACCGCTCCAACGAATACCAGAGGGCAATTACCTATTATTAGTGCTAGCGCTACTGCTAACAGCCTGAAGCACATAGTCTTTGTTGGACTGTTATGTAAACAGAGATCACCGTTCACACTCAGGCTACCTATAGCGTATCACGTTGAGACGCAAGGTGATCAGCATTTCTTTAGCAGATTCCCCAATTAAAAGTTCTCCACAGTCACTGACCCAAAATGGCTTCAGAACTGTACGTTGAGGTACGACAGCACTTTTGCGTCCAACTACCCGCCAGAGATGACGTAAACAGACCCCACTCTCTGAGCCAAGACATGCCGTGGAGCGAGAGAGGATGAGCACATGGAGCAGGCACGGCCCACAAATAAGACTCAACAGACGGTGGGCAGCGGGCCAGCGGCAGCAGGTGGACCTCGCTGAAGTGCATTTTGAGGATGAAGTGAAAAATGTGCAACCCTAAGGGCACGAGAGGAAGCCACGTGCATCTCTATTTCACAATGCTACGCATTTGGACAGTTTTATGAGTGGATTAAGCATGTTCACATTAGTATTTAGTGACATCCTGTCTTTAGAGAGCTTGTGGACTGACATGACTTCACACCATATCTTGATAATGGATCAATCATCACATACAACATGCAAGAAAGGAAACCAAACCCCTTAATCCTAGGATCCACAAAAGTAAAAGATACAAAGCGTCTCTTGGCACAGCCTCAGAGTGAAGCGTTCACTATCAGTCAGCAGAAAAAGCAGTTTAATCTGAGTTTGACAGACTTGAATGACAGCTCTGTTTTATCTGCATCCTCTCAGATAATGTGTTGACCTTCTCTTTGTGTGCTTCTCTGATTCTTTATGTCCTCATTTAACTTGAATTTGCATTAACCGTCAGAGGACTGTGAAGGAGTGAAACAGAGTGTGTCGCTGTGTTCAGCTTCCCTTAAAAAAACGCTAAACTTTAATAAAGTCATTGTACTCACTCATGATGTGAATATTTGCATTAAGTCGCCATCAGTCTTTCCAGACATGGTTTTGTCCATTTTAAAAAGCCGTTTCAGGAGTGATGCTGTAAAGTCCCAAAGTAATAAGCAAATACATGGATTTTGGTAGAGACTTAATTATTTATTCTTTCTTTCTAATGGCTATTGGCAGACAATTAATTCTTGATTATCTGATCTTGATTATTTGTAGGCTTTATATTCATGCAATAATGTTAAAGTACATATGAATGGATGGATGTAATTTTACACTATTATTAATTTTTCCTTTAAATAGTTGAAAAGTACTTTTAACTCATTTAAACTGAACGGACTGGTTTGAGTTTGAATTTTACATTCACAAATTTTAAAGTAATATTATTTTGATGTCCAACATCAATTAATACTGTTAATAATGTTAATACACATAAAAAGCTACATTTATAGCAAAAATAGCAGACCACCCAGTTATCATTTTTAAAATAAATATTTGTATTTATTTATTTTATTTTATTATGACTTTTAAGAAAGCTAAATCATAACACAAACAACAACACAAACTCTTACAAGGAGCACTAATTTTTAATAAACTGAAAAAAGCAAATACTACAGACACAGATATTTGCATGAGTATTTTGTTTACTTACAAATCTGAAGTTAACATCTTTAACTTTTCCATTATGATATACAGTACACTGATTTTTATGATACATCCACAAACACAACAGTCTTTTTTCTGCCCCAAACTGGCCTAAAAATCATTTATTTTTGTTTATCAGTCTCATCTACTCCTCCCAGCAGCCACCGGGGCATGAATAATTAATATGTTTGATGGTGTTCCAGTTTTAATCGCATTGTTGTTGTGTTTGTCATTACATTTATTAACTAGTTGGCTTGTAATGTCATGAGTTTGTCCCTGTACTCAAAATGATCAGTTAGATAATTTTTTCCTTTTCATGTACCAAGTACCGCTCACAGCATTTTAATGTACTTCATAAATATTTTTTGTCTCTTTAGTGTCTATGTGATGAGGGTTCATCAGATGATTTCAACAGATAATTAACTTTACTCTCAATGACAAACAGCTCTAATAAACGAAGCTGACAATATAACAATTTAAAAGAAAGGTTACAACTATTTAAATGGGTAAAAATAGAGAAATACTCAAAAACAAGCAAACGTCTACAAATGAACGACCCGTGTTTGCAGTGTAGCTGACATGGCTAATGTGGAGATGAGTGCTGTAAACCACTGTTCATATTTACTGGCTGTCAGACAGACCTAGGTGTTTGTGTGTCAAAGTAAAGGAGCAGATGTAAACAGTATCAGCACTCAGTGACCACACGGCTGGCTGTCAGGCTCGTCAGGAGACTCTTAGTGCCGCTGATGACTGCAGGGAAAGGGGTCAGTCTTCATTTCTGGACAGGCCGACAGCCGTGTGTTCAGTTCAGTCACAATAAGCAGGTATTAGTCATTTTTTTCAGTCACACTTTATTTTAAGGTTCAGTTCTTGCTATTAATAAACCATTAACTACGCCTTTTCCCTCAACTCCTAATTTGCTGCTAATTAATATTTAGTAAGGTAGTTGTTAAGTTCTGGTATTGGGTAGGATTATTGATGTATATGGTCATGCAGAATATGTGCTTTATACTACCTGGTCTCATAAAAATACGTACCTCTGTGCACTTTCTGTGTGACACCGGTTTACGTACCTTACTGCACGTTTCGCCGCAGTTTCAAAGAGAAATGTCCACTGAGTGGTGCTAAAACACAGGTTAAATACGTGAACCCTGGCACGTTTTATTACGTAGATATAGGTACATATTGCTGTGTTTTTATTACGTTGCTACAGAAACGTATTGCGGCGGTTCAGAATTCAAATATCCGGGGTCTGTCCCTAAAAGTTAATGCTCTATCGTGCCCTACACCAAACCCAACCCTAAACCTACCCGATAGTGTTAACAAATACAAAACTGATGATATAAAAACGTATTTGTTAATGCAACTGTGCCATTTGAACTTCCTTATATGCAGATATATTATATTTGTCGAACCGTGATTTCACGGGATTGTAACCGGAGCTCCTCGCCTCCTAAATACGTCTCCGTACTCCGTGAGCCGAACAAACTTACCGTCTATGAAAACCCATAGATACGACGCTGGATATGTGCGATGCTAACGTTCAAAAGCAGCAGTTTTCAAATCTCCCAGCATATTAATATTGTTATGAAGTCATAACATGATATTCTTCAAGTAATTGTGCGAAAATTACGCTTTAATAATCAAAAATCTATACATTTGTGTGAAAAGGAGTAAAAGGTGTCAGAGTTTCACTGCCTCTAGTGTTTGTTTCTTTTGGAAACTGCAGTAATATGTAGTTATTGGTACGTATTTGGTGTCTCGCTGAAAAGTGCACCCAGCTACGTAAATGCCATGAGACCAGGTAGGCTTTATAGGTATTAATAAACAGCCAATATGTTAATAATATGCATGATAATAAGCAACTAGTTAATAGTGAGAATTGGTCCCTATACTAAAGTATTACCATCTTTTCTTCTTATTAAAGGGATATTTCACCTATTATAACAATTCTGTAATTAATCACTTTCAATGTTTCAATATAGCAGATTTTTCTGTAAACTCTTACTGAAGCGATATGATACGTTTGTGTGTTAATGGCAGACTTCTCATGCATAGATGAACTGAAGTAAACGGCAGGGAGTTTTCATGAGCAAGGTCGGATTGTTTTAAGAGCACAGGCTACACAACAATGATCTCTTTCCTCCAGGGCTATAGTAATTATATTCTCATATTGCCAAAACAATCATGCATTTTTAAGATTTTGGCAAGTACTGTTTTATTTATTGTAAATATACACTGATCAAAGCTTGTCATCAGAGTTTGTTAAGCATCATAACTGGGAATTTGCCCATAACTATGTTCCATGTTAGGCTGAGGGCAGAATGATCTCAGATGTTGAGAGCTCCTGCAGATTTGACCGATCGTCTGTATAAACCTAAACCCTGTCTGTCACTTTCTCTCAAGGTGAGCATTATTTAGTCATATGGTTCTGAATATTGCATGATAGCATTGATTATCATGTGGATTTCAATGTGTTGGTTTCAGGAGCATGATGTGGTTACTAACATGATGAGCAGAAAGAAAGAAACAGATTAACGAGTTTATAGTGGGGACAGATGCCACATCTTTACTTTGCTACCTCAAAACACCTGATGAAAGCACCCATAAAACAAGCATGGAGAAATACCACAGTGGTACGATGAAACATATTTGTCTTTGAAATATCAAATAATATACTTATCTTGATTAAAAGAACATTTCACCAAATGCATATGAACTGAAAATGTACTCAGGCCATCCAAGATGTAGATGAGTTTGTTTTTCATCAAAACTAATTTGTAGAAATGTAGCATTACATCACTTGCTCACCAATGGATCCTCTACAGTGAATGGGTGCCGTCAGAATGAGTGTCAAAACTGCTGATAAAAACATCACAATAATCCACAAGTGATCCACACCACTTAAGACGTTTTTTATTTTAAACCATTGCTTCTGGCCAAAAAAAATGAGTCCATAATCTGTCATAATGCTTCCTCCAGTAAAAAACAAAACAAATAATACAGTCCCTGTTGTGCTCTCACATCAAAATTAAACAATATATTTCTTTAGAGCTGTTTTGGACCGTTTTCACTCGTAAACAGTGTTTGATCTGTTCGTATTTCTCTCCTGATTCAGACGTTTCACTGGAGAAATAAACGTTATGGATAGATGAATAGTATTTTAGCCATGGAAGCAACTGAAGCAAGTTAAAAATATCTTGATGAATTTGTTTCTTACAAACAGACAGTTTTTACTTCACAAGACATTAACTGATGGACTGGAGTGGTGTGGATTACTTGTGGATTAGTGTGATGTTTTTATCAGCTGTATGGACTCTCATTCTGACGGCACCCATTCACTGCAGAGGATCCATTGGTGAGCAAGTGATGTAATGCTACATTTCTTCAAATATGTTCCAATGAAAAAACTAATTAATTTACATCTTAGATGACCTGAGGGTGAGTACATTTTTGGTAATTTTTTGGGAAATCAACTATTCCTTGAAATGGATGGTTTATTCAAACATTGATTAATCTCATTGCCTCATGTAATTCCAAATCTAAATGTTTCTCTTACATAAACCATGAAATAAGATTTAAAAAGGTTATGGTGGTTTTTGCTATTTTAGCTTGACATGTATTAACTGAATTGTATGGAAAAGAGCAGCAAGAACATTGTGCTAAACCTCTTCCTTTTCCATTTCATCGAAGAAAGAAAATCTCAGGTGTGAAACGACATAATGATGAGTAAATGATTTTGAACTGTGAATCATTGGCGCATGTCTATATTCCTCAAAGAACGCGATACACAGTTGGTTACATTAACTAAGTCTGCCAATCATCTGGCATTTAAATAGTTGTGATTAGGCAACTCTTGATGATCTCTGATTGAAATGCTGGCCAATGAACGGCACAGTTGCTACTAAAGTTTATAGCGCTTGGACCTGTCGTGGACACATTAACGGCATCATTAGAATGAGAACAGCTGCTCGCGGCCTGCATAACAATTCACACGGAGATCTCAGCGGCGGCGGGAGAGGGATCAGGACAGCTATGAGTTTGAGCTCACTCGTATATCAGTCTGACTCTGCAATGCTAATCAGAAGAGTCTCGTACTGCACGTTTCTGTAAGATAATGAAGGTCCCATCAGAGCAAAGCACTGGCTTATTGTGTTCACATGACAGGGGAGACTATGATCCTCCTGTATTATTTAACAAACCAGTTATTTTAATAGAGAGATGTTCATCTGAATCGAGTCCTGGTTGAGTGTTATTTCATGTACGGCTTTAGACTGTATTGTTCAAGTGCACTAAGAATTCCTGTCGGTTCAGTTTTCTACAACGGACAACAAGGCTTACTGTGCATGCCAAACCACAACTACACATGAAACCGTTAACATTTTAAGAGTATCTTTGGAGAAAAGGTTTATGTTTCGATTGCTGTTCTTCTAGCGTAAAGCCTGACTGGTTGTGACATAGACGTGTTGTAACAGGCATTGGAGTTTGGGCAAGACAGGTAAATCACTTGTTGTACCTTCTATTCAACAGAATGCTGCTATCCTTCTTTCCTAAGATGAGAGCAATCTCCTTTCAACCGGCCTTTTTGTCAGACGGTGGAGGAAATAGATGGAACGCTTTATAGTTAAATATGTGTGACTTTTACTTGCAGGTGTGAATCAAGTGGATCGAAGTCCCCTTGAAGAATAAGGTCTGTTTTGGACACGTCTGTGTGAATGCATTGTTGTTTTGATCAAGCAGATGTGCCAAATATTTCAGATAAAGTAAAGTTCACTGGGTCAGACCGGAGGATAGAACTTTACCCACCTGCTGCAACCGAAGACATTGCAGTTAAAGGCTAAAGAGATAGTGAAATGGGAGAATTTTGTCACTATTTAATCACCTAATATGTCCAACCATGACTTTAAATCCCCCGATAGTCAAATGTGTGCAATGTATTTATATAAACAATAACCTATTACCATTAAAAAGTAAGATTTTTATAAAGAAATTAAAGCTTTTATTCTGCAAGGATGCACTTAATTGATCAAAAGTGAAAGTAAATACATGTATAATGTTATAAACGATTTCTATTTCAAATAAAATATGTCCTTTTGAATAAAAGCAGCTGTTTACTATGGAAGCTTGTTTCACCAACAGGATAAAAAAGCTCACAATTCTGACTATTTTTCCCTGCGATTATGAGTTTATATCTAATAATTCAGACTGAATTGAGAAATGTAAACTCATAAGTGAAAGAAAAAAATCTAAAGTCTAGAAGTTTAAAAAGTCAATTGGAAGAATAAAAAAGATGTGAGATGTGAGATATTACCTTGTACGTTTTATTCCACGGTGTAAAAAACATAATCGCAAAAAATTACATCAGAATTATGAGATATAAACCCACAGTTCTGAGAACGAATAATCTAAATAATCACAATAATATAAATTGTGAGATTATTATTATTATTATTCTGTAGTGGAAACAAGCTTCCATAATTTTCTACATAATAATAAGGTATCAACATATAAATCATCAAATCAGTATTTGAATGATTTCTGAAGGATCATGTGACACTGAAGACGGAGTAAAGGAATCACAAGGAATAAATTACATTTTGACATAGATTAAAATAGAATATAGTTATTTTAAATTGTAATAATATTTTAAAATATTACAGTTTTTACTGTATTTTTGATCAATAAATGCAGACCTGGTGAGCAGAAGAGACGTCTTTCCAAAACACTTTAAAAAATCCCAAACCCTGAAATTATTTGTATCCATGAAAACATTAAAAATATAACTTTTTGGCCATACCAGCAGTAAAAAAACAACAAACATTGACAGATACTAATTTAATAGTGTAGAAAACTAAATGAGGCAGAAACAAAAGCCATCTCAAAAGAGCTATAGGCTGTAATTACTAGTTTTACATGTGAATTCTCCCATTAGTGTAACACTGTGAGCAAATGTGCATCTAATCCTCTTTCATTTCATCAGTCGTATACGTGAGCAGCTCAAACACATGCATCATTCGAGTCACTGAGATGTTGCAACACTTCACAGCAATGTTTTCATAGTCTTACAAAAACAAGTCTGGTATTACTCTGTTCACCACACAAAGCCAGCAACTTTTCTCACTCGAGGCATTATTGTGCGGCATGTTTTTATCCACCCAGTTCTGTCGTAAGAGCGCCGCATGCGGCCAACAGGGAACGAAGAGTGCTAGAGGGGAGAAAACCTTTCCTCGTGTCACGTCGTCATCATCGCTTGGCCCGGCTCTAAGCAGGCCACGAGGGTGAGGGGGGGTGTTTAGACACTGGAGGAGAGAGAGAGAGAGGAGGATGAGGAGCGGGAGAGGCAGATGGTGCGTGGTTGGGGAGAGAGCGGACAGGACTAGGCCCAGCGCAGCATGCTCAGGAAATACAATCAAACTCCCAGCAGACCCGCTGAGTCTGACATACAACACATCTCTCTCTTTCTCAATCTCAGTCTCTCTTTAAACATTGCCATATACCTGCCATTTGCTATAACTTAAACGCGTTTCCAAAAGGTCACTAATATTATGACCTGCTCTAGACACGTTTATGGGGCTGAATCAATATGCACATGTGTGTTTGGATGCACATGCTGTGTGTGATGTCCTCTGTGAAACAGGAAGTCACATATTAAAGGCAGAAAATGCAGACATTCAGTTCCACTGTAAACGAGAGCTGCATGGGGCAGTCGTGGCCTAATGGATAGAGCGTTGGACCCGAGGTAACACAAGGTTGTGGGTTCGAATCCTGGCTCTGGCAGGAATTGTCCACGACTGAGGTGAGACCCTTGAGCAAGGCACCGAACCTCAGTGTCGGCTGCACACTGCTCCAGGTGTGTGTGCACTTGGATGGGTTAAATGCAGAGAACACATTTCACTCCTCATTATACTCTGTATAATTGTGTATGTGACAAATAAAGCTCATCTGAGCTTAATATGTTTGTATGTTAGCGGTGTACTTCATGTCTTAACATGTAAATTAGCTGGTTTTATTCAAGTGACATATTTCATATTAGTTTGGTCACACTTTAGCTGGAGACCAGTTCTCACTATTAACTAAAAAATAAATTGCTGCTTATTAATAGTTAGTATAGTAGTTAAGTTTAGGTATGGGGTAGAATAAAAGGATCTAAAATACAATCATGCAGAATAAGGCATTAATATGTGCTTTATTAATATGTGTTTTAAGTATAAGTGGTTCCTAAATTAAATTGTTACCAATATTTTAATATTTTTAAATTGATTAAAGTACATTTTAACAGGGATATTAAATAGCATCTTAAAACTGCACATAGCCACTGTTATGTTGTCTGAAGCATTTAGTCTTGTTATGAAAGTCTGAAAGTTTTATGGTATCGTTTTAAAGCAAATTAAACTGGTTGGCAAAGACAGAAAGAGGAAATCACGTGACTGTGAATTTGATGCAGGTACAGTGCTGTGAAAATGTATTCCCCCCCATCCTGATTACTCCCTCTTTTGTGAATATTTCATACTAAATAGTTTTAATATTCAAATAATACACAAAATAAAATAAAGGCAGCCTGAGTAAACACAAAATACAGTTTTAAATGATAAATTGATGTATTGAAGTAAAAACGATTATCTAATTGGCCCTTTTCACATTCAGGGGTTTCTCAGAAGTGGAAGTCGTCATAGGTAGACTTCTAAAGCAGTGAACGGGAGATTACGTGAAATGTGTTTTTGTGTTGCCATTTGCTCTAATGGCAAAAGAAAAAGTCCACAATAGTGTTTTTCAAAACTTTCAAAAAGAGGATAAATCAGAGAGAGATTGATAACATCTGTTAGTAGACAGAGCGTGTCAGATTTACAGTCACTGCTGTATTAGAAACACCCTCACACAACATACACTCTTAGTTTTTAATGCAAAGGTATATAATACAAAGTATATGTTATATAGTAGTTCCTGTGGCTCAGTGGTAGAGCATTGCGTTAGCAGCGCAAAGGTTGTGGGTTCGATTCCCAGGGAACACACATACTGACAAAAAACGTATAATCTGAATGCACTGTAAGTCGCTTTGGATAAAAGCGTCTGCTAAATGTACATATTTTTAATGAAAGACAGGGTTTACGATGCGGATGACACAGTCTATAAAAAGAGCCCATTCCAGCTTGTGTAAATATTTATTTGCCCCTGTAGTTCCTAATTCTATGGATCTGCATTCATAACGGGGCCTAAATACCGTTCAATTAATTCAACACTTAATCAAACTTTTTCAACAGCTTTTTCCAGCAATGATGAGGAAGAAGGTGATTGAAATGCATCAGTCTTTGAAGGGATACAAAGCTATTTCAGAGGCTCTCAGGGTCCAAAGAGCCTCAGTGAGAGCCGATATCTCCAAATGGAAAAACTCAGCACTGTAGCAAACCTTCCCAGAAGAGTCCAGCCTTGTGACATTCCTCCAAGAGTACATCGACGACTCATCCAGGAAGTCACAAAAGACCCAAGGACCAAACTCGATGTTATTTTCAGTGTGACCTTGTCAAAGTGGTGACTTGAACCCAATTGAGATGCTGTGATAAGATCTTAAACGGGCGGTTTATGCTCAAACCCTCCACTGTGGCTGAACTAAAGCCAAAATCCCACCATAGCACTGATCTCCAGCTATCGGTAATGTTTGGTGTAGTTATTGCTGCTAAAGGTGGCACAAGCAGAATTTAAGTTTAAGGGGTCAATTAATTTTTTTACATGGGTGATTCAGACTGCCTTTTATGCTGTATTTTGTTGAACGATTTAGAACTGTTTAGCATGAAATATACACAAAAACAGAAGAAATCAAATATTATTTTATCAAATACATACATGAAATTTACATAAGCTGCAAAATAAACCAGACAGGATGATCATGACCCAGAGGTGAAGCCCACGGGACATTTATCATCCTAAAATAATTCATTTTGCAATAATGACTCTGAGTCTATTTTCTCGTGCTTATTGGATGGCTCTACTTTTTACTACTACAATTAAATACAAACACACCTTATCATCATTACACAAGAATAGGCCACAAAATGCTGCAAATGATCAATCAGAATCAAAATTCTGTCTATTAAATGTAAAAAGTGATATGTACAATATAATATATACAGTTAAGCTGAAAACCGGTTTAACCAGCACAGATTTGCTTGATTTCACAGATTTGATGATTTCACAGATTTGATGATTTCACAGATTTGATGATTTCACAGATTTGATGATTTCACAGATTTGCTTGATTTCACAGATTTGCTTGACTTCACAGATTTGATGATTTCACAGATTTGATGATTTCACAGATTTGCATTGTAAATCTATGATGACATCCTGTTGTGGAGGTTTATGTCCGTTTTATAATTAATTAGGTCATGTATCTGCTCATAAGCCCCTATATCTCCGGTCATCAGTATTGTACTGAATGATCTTCAAAACTTATTTTTCATTTTTATGGCATTTCAATTCCACGGTCCTCTCAGCCATCCTTAATGCATAAAATACGGCAGTGCTCCTGCTCCTTTTAAGCCTGATGAAAGTGCCGTATTTCTAAGTGCTAAGACAAGGACTTTGTCAGGGATTTGAGCTCGGCTTCTTGTGACAACACAGTTCAGTTGCAGATAGTCCGAGCGAGAAGCAGCGCTCAGATAAGATTAAATGGAACAAAGACCTTTTTGATGAAGAAGTTGATGTTCGCACCAATAGAAGCAAAAAGAAAGATTACATTGTGTAACACGAACAGATAAGGGAGCATGCAGATGTCTTCGGAGGAAAGCCTTGGCCATGATCTACACTCCCACTCACACAACACACAGGTCAAAGGTCTGCCGGTAAATATTCAGCATTATCTAGAGAGGAGAAACCTGGACCCCGAGCAAGATGCTCATGAAGGTTTGATGGAAATACATTGCTTTTAACACTTCAATTCTGGAAATGATCGACTAGTGTACTGTATATATTTCAAGGTAGGATAAAGAAGAACGAATGAAGGACGAGATAACTAGGCTTTACTATCCCAGTGAGTTTCCATACTGAATAACAGCTGTTATGGACATGCATTTTTAAGCAGCAAATGACAAAGCTGCATTATGAGAACTGAGGAATGGGCACCTGTACAAATCCTGCCGGCCGGATTATGTGTAATGTTAAAACAGACTACAGCAAATATTTCCTCTTTTTGGATAGATCGTATTCTACGCAACCTCTCACCCAGTCTATTATTCAGCTCTATCACAGTATCAGTTTCTCTCAGGCTTTGCCTCAGCAAGTCTGCCTGTGCAGGCAAATGCATTCAGTTGCTCAACAATGCTTCGGGCGCTGCTTAGAACTGGCAACGTCTGAGCTTTCACAGGGTTCAGTGTCGATCATGCCACCCTCGGAGCGTTTGAATCGAACCCAAAACATCAACAGAAATAACTGACTGACTCAAATCAACTGCACCACTGCAGATAAGGACTTGGTTCAATCGAAATACTAGTTTTAATATAAATGTAAAAAAGCCTCAAAAATAACTTTTAGTAACCACGAGGTGGCTGTGGCATGCCTGTAGACATAATATGTTACTGCTGCTACAGCCACTTTATGTTAACAAGACCAAACTTAGACATGTGAAAGGAATATTTCTGCTGTAGCATTCAAGACAAACACTTTCCTTGACACAGATCATGATTTCTTAAGGATCACACTAAAGACAGGAGTAATGATGCTGAAAAAATCAACTTTGCATCACAAGAAAGAAAGAAAGAAAGAAAGAAAGAAAGAAAGAAAGAAAGAAAGAAAGAAAGAAAGAAAGAAAGAAAGAAAGAAAGAAAGAAAGAAAGAAAGAAAGAAAGAAAGAAAGAAAGAAGTAATAATAAGAGTTTTATATAAATAAGTAATAATATTTCATAATATTGTTTTACTGTATTTTTATCAAACTAATGCTTTTCTCATTTTGTAAGACTTCTATCAAAACCATTTAAGTCATTTAAAAACATTTAAAAACTGTGCATTATTTGAACTTTTGAATGGAGGAATTTTGTTCATAAAGTGTTTAATAATGCTCTCAAATAATAGTTGGTCAACAAATGCAGTTATTCTGAGAAAGTGCTGGTATAATAAGAAATAAAATATGTATGTATATATGAATCCAATTCAATTCAAGATTGTTTGTATAGCGCTTTTTATTCATACTAGAAATCTTTGCAAAGCAGCTTGACTACAGATAGTCAGAAATTATTGTCAGTTTGTTCTACAATCCTAGATTTGCAGAAATATAAATCACTTACATTTAATTGGCATTATGGCTAAGCGCATTATGTTGCGCAGAGATTCTGTATATTCTCTGAGGGGGTTTTCATCACCTCTTCTCAGTGTGTTACAGGGTGGTCATCTCAGATAACATATTAAGTCATGATGTTGTGATCTACAAGTAGACTGAGAAGCTGTGTGTTTGATATTATATATATATGAGATATTATATATATATATATGCATGTATATAATATGTGATTTAAGTGCTCTTATGCAAATGGTGAATGAATTATTCATGTTTTAAAGCTGAAAATGCTGAATTTTTCATCATTGATTTCTGAATGATTATATAACACTGAAGACTGTTCTAATAGTGATGTTTCTGAATGCTGTGAAAACAGATTTAGCATCAGGATTCATGCATGTGAACAGTAATATTTTAATATTTATCAATTTATGACATTGTGCTACAAAAACTGGTGTTGTTTTAAAAAAATATTTCACAATTGCAGAAAGAAAATACACAAGGAGAAATATCCTAGAAAATGTCAAGTAAGTACAGAAATGTAAATCATGCTGTGAGTTACATCAATTATGGTCAATTACAATTTACAGACAATTTTACAAACATGAAAGATGTTCAATGGTATGTATGTAATATTTTAGTTTGATCCACATGTATCTCAATATGATGAGATACAGGAATAAAGAATGACTATTGGTCTTTCATTTAGTATTACCAATATTGTCAGCATATATGAATTACCACCATCTCACAGCATTCATCTCAAAAACAGAAAGCATAAGAGGTACATCTCAAAAAATTAGAATAGTTCTTTGTAAACAATAAGGTGAAACTTTCTGTAAAACATTTCAAAATATGATTAGAGCTTACACTCAAAAATCAGTATCTCAAAATATAAGAATATTTACATTTGTTCAAGTTTCAATAAATGACCATCCATACAGTATAAATTGTGGGGATTTGGCAATGAGATGATCATTGTGCCAGTCATTCAAGACTGTTCAAAGTGCTGTCAAAGCATATTAAATGCAAAGTGACAAATGTCAGGGATGACCGCAAGCTTGAGAATACTGTCAAGCAAAGCCGATTCAAACACTTGGGAGAGCTTCACAAGGAGTGAACTGAAGTGACAAAAGATCAAATGTGACAGCAAATACATTTTTAATGTTAGAAAATATTTACAAATAAATGCTGTTCTTTTGAACTTTCTATTGATCAAAGAATGCTGAAATAATATTAATATCCTTGAAACCTTGAAAAATCAACATGAAATCACATGAGCCAATATTTTATTCACAATAGAAAATAGATAACATAACATATGTTTAAACTGAGACATTTTTATGCACAAAATGAGCTCATTTCAAATTTGATACCTGCTACAGGTCTACAGGATGATGTTATGCACTGTAGAGCTTTGATGAGATTTGCAAAGCCTTGCCCCTCACTGAAACCCCATACAAACCCCCTGTTCCCCACAAACCTTACCACATCACAGGAAAAAAACTGTCAAACTTTTTTGTGCAATTCAAAGTGTGCAACACACAGGTGAGTGTGCCTGTAAAAACCACCTGTAGTAACACACTCTCCCCTATGTGCACTAGACACTTTTCACACACTACTGTGTGCACATAATCCCACAAAAGACTCAATAATATATGTGTTTACATGCTCACGCACTAAAAACTATCTTACACTCTTCCCCAGCCAGCTGCTTGACTCACAATGTTTCTCTTTGCACATGTACAGTATTTGCGAAGCACTTGTACAGTTTGTATTTTTTAGTTTATGTATGGTAACCACTTTTATATACATTTACATTTATGCATTTAGCAGACGCTTTTATCCAAAGCGACTCACAGTGCATTCAGGCTATACAGTTTTTATGAGTATGTGTGTTCCCTGGGAATTGAACCCACAACCTTTTGCGCTGCTAACGCAATGCTCTACCGCTGGGCCACAGGAACATATATAGCATATGTATAGTCAAAATCTGTCAGTAGGTTAGTTGTGTATAGGTTTATACTGTTTTACTCATTGTTGTATGTCTGTATTCATGTAGCACCGTGGTCCTGTGAGGCACGACATTTCGTTCCACTATATGTCCACACATGCGGGATGACAATAAAGCTCAACTTGACTTGATGTTGACGAACGTTGTTTTTAAAGTATTCCACAATCTTTTTACACACTCTTTCACAGATTGGAGAGCCTCTGCTCATCTTAACATCTGAGAGACTGCCTCTCAAAGACATCCGTTTTATAGCTAATCATGTTACAGACCTGATGTCAGTTAACTTAATTAGTTGCTAGATGTTCTCCCAGCTGAATCTTTTCAAAATGTATTGCTTTTTCAACCATTTGTTGCCCCATGCAAACTTTTATGAGACCTGTAGCAGGCATCACATTTGAAATGAGCTCATTTAGTGGATAAAGTGTCAAATTTCTCTGTTTAAAGATTTGTTATGTTCTCTATGTTCTATTGTGAATAAAGTATTGGCTCATGTGATTTGAAAGTCTTTTAGTTTTAGTTTTTGCAAATTTAAAAAAACGTCCCAACATTTCCGCAATCGGGTTGTAAAAAATATTAAGCAGCACAACTGTTTTCAACATTGATAATAATAAAAAATATTAGTATGATTTATGAAGGATCATGTGACACTGAAGACTGGAGTAATGATGCTAAAAATTCAGCTTTGCTGAATGGTTCACAATATTACAGTTTTTACTGTATTTCTGATTGAATAAATGCAGTCTTGGTGAGCATATCACTTCTTTCAAAACATTAAAAAACAAATTAATTTCTAAGGACTGCCAATGTATAATTATTTTAGCTGCTAACCAAATTAAATACTCACCTAAGATTTATGAGTGTGTTCAGAGGTAATGTGCTTCAACATGCAGGTTATGTGCTCTTTATGTGCATGTATAAAAATCTCTTTTTACACCTCATGGCATATTTTGTTATGTAGTTATAATGCATATAGCTTAAGTACAATTCATGACCTCTGAAAGCACTGAGAAATCCCTGGGCGAGTGTGTACAGTAATTTGATAAGTGTTGATTTTCTCCAGCCGTGTTTAGGAGTTAAACTTTACGAACAAAGCTGTGTTTGAAGAGCGCATGTACCTTTAGATCGAAACGTTAGGTGGTTATTTGGCACATATGGGCTGGCATTTACCTGCAGGCACATGCAGGGAGATTAAAGGTGACTCATGCACACTTACAGTATCTTCATATGGCCTGTGAATACAAGCGCTGCATCAAATAAAACCTGAACCCCTGATTAATGCACTCTTTTGTGATTCATAACAGAAGTAAACACGATACTGACAAAGAAAATTACATAGTCTCGTATTTTCTCATGAAATGATTGTAGGATGCAACTCTGCATGGGAATTTCTCCCATAAAACCATTCAGCTTTAAAATGTGTGTGCATTAATAGCTTTATATCATATTGAATTTATGTGCATTGAATTCATATCCCCGCTGTTCAGGAAATGTATAGAATTATTTATACTTACACATTTCTGACAAACCCAAAGCCAATTTGCATAGACTCTAAGCACAAAATACAATATCCCATCTTGTGGCCACAGAGATGACAACAACAAAAGCAAGTAACTGGTCAATTGAATTTCAGTATTTCTTCAAAAATAAAAGATTGTTATTTAAATGGAAATCAACAAACAAGACAAAGGACAATCAGGTACAAAGGAGAAAGAGACCACCGATAAAATCAATCACTCCTTTCAAAACCAATCACAGACAACTTTGAACATGGAAATTAAATTAAATAAATTAAAATAAAATTAAATTAAATTAAATTAAATTAAATTAAATAAAATAATAAAAAAAAACTAAATTTAATTTAATTATTTAATTTAATTAATTTTCACACAATAAGCAACATCAACAAATAAAAATAGAATTATGAAAATATTTGCTAAAAATAATAAATATAATTTTTTTAATAAGTAAAAAGTCTCCTGTCAAATTTTTGACAACAAAGCCATTAGTTTGTGCATGCACTCCAAGTCAATAAAAATCAAGCACAATGTAATATGGAGGAATCTTACGTATTTTGTTTTTTACAGGTGTCTTTTTGCATATTTTGAATTATGCATTGTTGTGTTGTAGGTTGAATGTACATGTCCATAAACTTAACCAAAAGGAGAAAATGAACATTACTTTTTTTTGTTTTTCTATGGATTCTAGAGTTTCTACCTTTTTTATTTTATAATTCAGAGTGAAAATATATTTCAGCAACTGAAAATGCATTCATAAGGTGAATGTATAACTTCTTAAGGTAAAAGGTTAACCGATGGGTCGAGACTACCACACAAGAAGCAAAGAGTGTGTGTGTGTGTGTGTGTGTGTGTGTGTGTGTGTGTGTGTGTGTGTGTGTGTGTGTGTGTGTGTGTGTGTGTGTGTGTGTGTGTGTGTGTGTGTGTGTGTGTGTGTGTGTGTGTGTGTGTGTGTGTGTGTGTGTGTGTGTGTGTGTGTGTGTGTGTGTGTGTGTGTGTGTGTGTGTGTGTGTGTGTGTGTGTGTGTGTGTGTGTGTGTGTGTGTGTGTGTGTGTGTGTGTGTGTGTGTGTGTGTGTGTGTGTGTGTGTGTGTGTGTGTGTGTGTGTGTGTGTGTGTGTGTGTGTGTGTGTGTGTGTGTGTGTGTGTGTAGACCGTATTTAGAACAAGGCCATCTAAGCTGATGGTAACTTTGACACTATAACCACAACCACATCACATCATGTTTTTTTCTCCTAACACTTCTGTGTGAAGAGATCTGTGAAAAGGATCAGATACAGAAAAAAGTTGTTCAGTATGTCTACATAGATCTTTTCATCTGTTTAAAGAACACCATTCCATGCCATGTACATCTTTATATGATAAGTTAGTAGGGAGAAATCAGATTCAAAACTGCAACTCAAGCATACATGGGTTAATGCCATCAGATAAACACATATTCAACACAGATGACATGTTGCTTTTCTGGTACTACTATATATAGGCAACTGATTAACTAACAGGAAAATATATTTATATAGCACCTTTCACAGACGAGGAGTCACAAGTGCTTTACAATAAGAAAATAAAACGCAAACAAATCAAGTACCAGCTGAACAAATACAATAACAGCCAACCATGTTGTTAATTAAAAGCTTGTCCAAAAAGATGTCTTTAGGTTGTTTTTTATTTAAGATTCTACAGAATAGTTCTCAATGTTAAAGTGAGGACAACTATTTAAAAATCAAGAACAATTTCTTTACAATTAATATGATGGAGCTGATGATGTATCATAGGTGTGACAGAAAATATAGCCTATAAACATATATAACAGTTACTTGTGATGTAAATAATAGGCTATATAAAACCAAATAAAACGATGACAAATAAAACAAATTAGATTACAAACTCACCAGAGCCTTGTTGTTGAACTCATAGCAGGTGATATAAAGAGGTCTTTCAGCATAAAGATATTACCTGATTTATTAAATTATTTCTTAAACATCTGACCCTGTTCAAAAAAATGGTATGGTAATTTTAGAGTTCATTTAAAACTTTTAAGCACCAAAAATATGTTTGTGTAAAAAAATATCCTTTTCTTTGAAAGTTGTCGTTTTGTTGTTTAACCAGCATCTTTGCAAACCACGTTTATTACTGGCCTGGTGTTATTCCTCCTGCCTTTAGAGGACGCTGTAACACTGTATATCGCAGTGTTGACCAAATACAATGCGGAAAGAATTCTGGCAAAGTATTGAAATGCCACAACACACTCACATGACGGGTTGTGATGGGAAGCGAATAGTCTTCAACGCCTTTTATAGTCCTGTTGTTGTGTCAGGTGCTGTTAAATCACATCGTGCTGGGCACTGCTTGTGTTTAAGCAGGCTCTCTAACGTTAGTTAAGCTACATTTCAAGTTTTTTATATTAACCGTGCAAAATGAAGAGCTGCGTTTCCGTGTTCATTGCTCTCTTCGCTGTTAAACTGTTTTTTGCCGGAAGGTTCGAGTCAGCTGCTCAGCAGGAGAATCTCTAAATGCACTACTAAGGTAAGTGAAATGTTGTGCTCAAGACTGTTTATAGGCTATATTTAAATTGTTATATGTTCACTATTCTCATCGAATAGGTGTGGGGCTTTTCTTGGCAAAACTGCGGTGCACAAGATGATCCTGCAAAGATGAAGAGTCTCAGTATTTCTCCAGATCCCATTTCCATCCCAGGACAGCTGACCGCAGCGGCGTCGGGCTCCACATCAGTGGCGCTGACTTCTCCTCTCTCTGTAAGATCTTACACATATACCATCAATCTATGACTTCTCCTCTCTCTGTAAGATCTTACACATATACCATCAATCTATGACTTCTCCTCTCTCTGTAAGATCTTACACATATACTTCTCTCCTGTAATCAATCTATGACTTCTCCTCTCTCTGTAAGATCTTACACATATACCATCAATCTATGACTTCTCCTCTCTCTGTAAGATCTTACACATATACTTCTCTCCTGTAAGATCTTACACATATACCATCAATCTATGATCTTACACATATACTTCTCCTCTCTCTGTAAGATCTTACACATATACCATCAATCTACTTCTCTCTCTGTGATCTTACACATATACCATCAACTTCTCTCTCTCTCTGTAAGATCTTACACATATACCATCAATCTATGACTTCTCCTCTCTCTGTAAGATCTTACACATATACCATCAATCTATGACTTCTCCTCTCTCTGTAAGATCTTACACATATACCATCAATCTATGACTTCTCCTCTCTCTGTAAGATCTTACACATATACCATCAATCTATGACTTCTCCTCTCTCTGTAAGATCTTACACATATAGATCTTACACATATACCATCAATCTATGACTTCTCTCTCTGTAAGATCTTACACATATACCATCAATCTATGACTTCTCCTCTCTCTGTAAGATCTTACACATATACCATCAATCTATGACTTCTCTCTCTGTAAGATCTTACACATATACCATCAATCTATGACTTCTCCTCTCTCTGTAAGATCTTACACATATACCATCAATCTATGACGTCTCCTCTCTCTGTAAGATCTTACACATATACCATCAATCTATGACTTCTCCTCTCTCTGTAAGATCTTACACATATACCATCAATCTATGACTTCTCCTCTCTCTGTAAGATCTTACACATATACCATCAATCTATGACTTCTCCTCTCTCTGTAAGATCTTACACATATACCATCAATCTGTGACGTCTCCTCTCTCTGTAAGATCTTACACATATACCATCAATCTATGACTCTCCTCTCTCTGTAAGATCTTACACATATACCATCAATCTATGACTTCTCCTCTCTCTGTAAGATCTTACACATATACCATCAATCTATGACTTCTCTCTCTGTAAGATCTTACACATATACCATCAATCTATGACTTCTCTCTCTGTAAGATCTTACACATATACCATCAATCTGTGACTTCTCCTCTCTCTGTAAGATCTTACACATATACCATCAATCTATGACTTCTCCTCTCTCTGTAAGATCTTACACATATACCATCAATCTGTGATCTTACACATATACCATCAACTTCTCCTCTCTCTGTAAGATCTTACACATATACCATCAATCTATGACTTCTCCTCTCTCTGTAAGATCTTACACATATACCATCAATCTATGACTTCTCCTCTCTCTGTAAGATCTTACACATATACCATCAATCTATGACTTCTCTCTCTGTAAGATCTTACACATATACCATCAATCTATGACTTCTTCTCTCTCTCTGTAAGATCTTACACATATACCATCAATCTATGACTTCTCCTCTCTCTCTGTAAGATCTTACACATATACCATCAATCTATGACTTTCCTCTCTCTGTAAGATCGTATACATATACCATCAATCTATGACTTCCTCTCTCTGTAAGATCTTACACATATACCATCAATCTGTGACTTCTCCTCTCTCTAAGATCTTACACATATACCTCAATCTATGACTTCTCTCTCTGTAAGATCTTACACATATACCATCAATCTATGATGTCTCCTCTCTCTGTAAGATCTTACACATATACCATCAATCTATGACTTCCTCTCTCTGTAAGATCTTACACATATACCATCAATCTGTGACTTCTCCTCTCTGTGATCTTACAATATACCATCAACATCTCCTCTCTCTGTAAGATCTTACACATATACCATCAATCTATGACTTCTCCTCTCTCTGTAAGATCTTACACATATACCATCAATCTATGACTTCTCCTCTCTCTGTAAGATCTTACACATATACCATCAATCTATGACTTCTCCTCTCTCTGTAAGATCTTACACATATACCATCAATCTATGACTTCTCCTCTCTCTGTAAGATCTTACACATATACCATCAATCTATGACTTCTCCTCTCTCTGTAAGATCTTACACATATACCATCAATCTATGACGTCTCCTCTCTCTGTAAGATCTTACACATATACCATCAATCTATGACTTCTCCTCTCTCTGTAAGATCTTACACATATACCATCAATCTAGAAAGCCTGCACAGTTTTTCATTTTCAGCTGGGGCACAACATTTCATGCTTTTGTAGGTGACTTCATTTTTTTTATGTCTAAAAGCAAATATCCAGGTAGATGTTAAGTTATCAGAGATGCAGAAGTTTGGCCATGACAACTTCCTCTTTTTAGGAAGTCATAATTCCGTATTTTTTGGTAGAAAGAGGAACTCTGTTGTACTGTGCTTGACGCTTGTGTGTTATTTATTAATTAAATAAAAAAAATTGCATATATAAGATGCATGCTAAAACAAAATTAGGCTGAAATCACCCAGATTTTACTTTGATTCAACAGATAGGATCAGGAATTAATTTAATATATTTAAAAATATATATATTTTGTAATTATACTCCTAATATAGTCAAGAAACTGATACACTTGCCAATTTAAAGCAAACATTTGTAATTCACCTGTGTGCTAGTATGCTTAGGAAATGTTTAAGTGTGTATAGATAATATGGGACCCGGCCCAGGTCCACAAAACCAGTCACAAATGTCAATTTTTTTTAAATTGGGATTTCTACATCATCTGAAAGCTGAATAAATAAGCTTTCATTGATGTGTGGTTTGTTAGGATCGGGCAATATGGAATCTGAGGGTGCAAAAAAATCAAAATACTGATAAAATCGCCTTTAAAGTTGTACAAATTATGTTCTTAGCTAAGCATATTACTGATAAAAAATTGAGTTTTGATATATTTACGGCAGGAAATTCACTAAATATCTTAATGGAACATTATCTTTACTGAATATACTAATGATTTTTGGCATAAAAGAAAAATTTGATAATTTTGACCCATGCAATGTATTTTTGGTTATTGCTACAAATATACCCCAGCGACTTAAGACTGGTTTTGTGTTCCAGGGTCTTTATATATATTATATATTAGTAGCATCTTGGCTTCATTTTCACTAATTTCTGATGCTACTGAAATGCAAATACTACAGTGACATTTAAGAGAAAACCAAAAGAGGCTTAGGAATGGAGTTCAGATGTTTATGGCCATTCTCGTGGCCTGGTTCATGCAAGTGAAATAAATGTGTTTATGCCTGAATCTTCGGTTGGCTGTCTTGTGACTATCACATGAGGCTGTAAACCTCCATGATTGTCACGTTTAATCATTTGTGCCTCCATAAGGCATTGTTTTAAAAACGTAATTCCATGTTATTTGTTTCAGGTGAACCTGACGTTGGAAAGAGAAATAGCAGGTTTATGGGTGAAAATACCGTGTCTGGATGAAATAGGAAGTTGTCATTATCCTAATGCCTGTGACCTGCTGGATCAGCTCATCCCTCCCGGACAGGACTGTCCTGAGCCTCTGCACACATACGGCCTGCCCTGCCACTGCCCGTTCAAAGCTGTGAGTGTGTCCCGATTCATGAGATTTTACTCAGCATGCAAGTGTTTATGGGTTAATAATGTCTTATTGTGACCGAGTCATAACATTTATCATATCATTTTTACAGGGTGATTATGCTTTGCCGTTGTCAGACATCGTTATTCCAGACATTGAACTGCCCGGCTGGCTGACCAATGGCAACTACAGAGTACAGGGCATTTTAGGAAGCGCTGAGAAAGAACTGGGATGCCTCAAAATCAGCTTCTCGTTGCATTCCTCCAACGAGTAAAAGAAGAGTAACATTTTATTATTCTGTAGGACTTTTACTTAAGCTTCTCTTTTAACTTTTTAGAATGACGACTTTTCCGTCATAATGAGCACATTTCTTTATAACTAATGAGGTCTCATTGAATTGTTTTTAAACGACTGGTGGATTTACTTTATAAAACACTGGACTGCACATTTTGGTTTTCCTTTTTATTTTATTATTTTAATTAACACGTTAGCAAAGCTTTGTCTAGTTTTAACTGCTGCTTTTGTGATTTGGTTTTATTCTCTGGGGTTAATGAAGTTCAGCGTCAAGGTGGAACTACGTTTTTCTCAGTTTTCTTTAAAGGGGACATTTCTGTTTTTTTATTTTTAATAAACATTCACACATTCAAGTGTTTAGTGGTTATGTTTTATAATGATATAAATCGTATAATCAATTTTAGATAGTTAGAATCGCTGTTAATTCGTGTAATTTATTGCACATCAAATTTTGGCTGAGAAATCACCCCTAAAATCATTGTGTTAAAATACATTACAAAATGTAGCTTTAGAAAGAAAAAAATATTTTAATAACATAAATTGAATTTTGAGAAGATAATACAAGAAATGTGTCAGTAATTGATTCTTATTTTACTTAATTTATTTTTGAAGTAAAAGGCTCTCTTTACAAATAGTTTATTGGATCATTGAAGTCGTTCAGAACACATTCATTCAGAAATGAGTGTTGCTTGGAGATGCATTACAGTTCTGCTGTACGAATTTAGTAATACTTTCATCATCAAAATAGAAAAACAGACAATAATGTCTCTATCTAAAATATTAATAACTTGTATTAACATTTTCCATTAACCATGGTTTTATTATAGCCTAGTAAAATTGTATTTGGCATATTTGATTCACATATATATTTTTTATAACTAACTAATTACATTTTATTTATATATATATATATATATATATATACACACACACACATATCATTTTGGCTCCATAAACACTACTTTGTCACATGTTTGAGGAATACAGCACTGATATAAGATTATTACTATAAAAGTTATTTAGTGACATACTATCTGAATATATATCAAATGTTTTATATATATTATTTAAGCTATGGTTCCCATCATTCATTGTTTTAAACGGGTTCTCGTGGTGCCGTGTGAATCCGTCTGTAGAGGTCGCTGTACAACGCTGCATAATTGTTTTCATAAATGACAAAAAGAATCACGAAAAAAAACATATTTCATTATTATTACCATAAGGAACTAACATGACAAACTGTTCCTTAAGTGTCTTTAATATGGCATGGATCGCATCGGTGTTTCAGAGTATTCATATCTTTATCTTTATGTAAATGCATCTTAATTAACCAGAGATGAAAGGTGCTCTGCTGTCAATCAAGAGTGTGAAATGAAAGCTGCATCACCGTGTTTCTCGCAGTCTTTTGTTGGACGTCAGCAGGACACGCGGTGCATTTACAAAGGTAAGAACGTGAGATATTGAAACGAGATTGTTTTAGTTCTCTTTGCATCGCCACATGCTATACAGTGCTTTCTATTACTGATTAGTTCAGAGGCTTTCTCTGGGAAAACTGTACACATGTGAAGACTCTTCATGTGTATCCAAACCCAGTGCATCTGCGCTTCCTTCCCCTTCAGCGTGCCAGAGTGTTCTATTAGTTTTATTCATATTTCGTGATTGTCTGCGTTTGCAAATCATTTTTTCAGTGTTCATTTTAGTACATCAAGTCAAACTAAATAAAAATAAAAATGTTGTACTGAAATAACATTTTAGTATACTTTATTTCAGCAATATTTCTTGACCTTTTGTTTTATTTTAAGTAAACTTGAAAGCCTTTTTTTATTGGTCTATAGCATTAGTTAACTCTGGTATCATGAAACTCTAAGCTGAGTTGAACCCCATCCTATTACCTACAAACACATGCTGTCATGAATGTATTTATGCCTGAGACTTGCTGTGAATGTTGTGTAGATGTAAACCTGTCTATCTGGTGTGTCCACATTTCAACGGCTCAACACTGCTCTGTACCCTCATAAAATCATCTGGATTACGAACAATGAGGTTATTTTACTTGTTTCCGGTGAACCTGACACTGGAAAGAGAAGTTGCTGGTGTGTGGGTGAAAGTACCTTGTGTTGATGACTTAGGAAGTTGTTATTATCCTGATGCCTGTGTGCGGCTGACCCAGCTCTTTAAGACCGTCCCCGGAGCTCTGTCCTGAACCTAAACGTTCATCTAGAGTCCCCTGTGGCTGCCTGTTCGTGTCCTCATTCACTGAACATCCAGTTTATTTTATATCCATGTTTTTAAGGTTAACATTTATCTGTTTTTCCCGGGGGGGGGACTACTATTGGCCATCATCTGGTATCTACATACCAAATGTTTTACTCCCTAACAGAGTGACCAATTTCAGATTACAGATCATTTTAGGAAACTGCAGAAAAGCTGGGATGCCTTAAAGTCATCTTCTCAATAGCATCAGTACTGCACAACCAATGCAATGAAATGTAGTTGTTTCTGTCATGAAGCAGTCTGCTCTTTTCCTGGCTTTTGGGAAAGTGTCAAAAAAGAGGCAAAAGTCTGGGACTAATCTTGAGATGGGACGGGTTCAGGAAAGGACCTTGAGGCAGGATTCAAACTCTTGTAACCTCTACCCTTCCCATCATGATGAATGCACTAATGTGATTAATGATGAGTGATGCACTAATAATGTGATTAATGATGAGTGATGCACTAATAATGTGATTAATGATGAGTGATGCACTAATAATGTGATTAATTATGAGTGATGCACTAATGTGATTAATGATGAGTGATGCACTAATAATGTGATTAATGATGAGTGATGCACTAATAATGTGATTAATGATGAGTGATGCACTAATAATGTGATTAATGATGAGTGATGCACTAATAATGTGATTAATGATGAGTGATGCACTAATGTGATGCAGTGGATAAAGCCAATGCAGTTACTAATAAATACAATATTTTGTTTAAATTTGTATTATTTAATTGTATTATTTACTTAATTATTTTCTTTAGTTATGTATTATATTTTCCCCAGTGAATCTGTTATGCTACACTAGTTTATTATTTATTAAATGTTATTTTCCTTAAATCTTATTTGCACAGCTGTGTCAGTGATGTCAGCGAAGAAAAATGCCCAAATAACCAAAAGTTTAAATATATGCAAACACTAAAGAGATTTGCGAGCGGCAGTGGAGGGAAGTTGCTTGGACTGCTTGTATGGTACTTTATTATCTTTTTTAGCTTGATTTCCCCTGGTCCCTGTATGAGTATGTTTTATGGAGCAATGTGCACAAAATATTTTGCTTTCCACAGAAGAACGTCAGTTAAGGACGGAATAAAGTACAGGACGTTTAAAATCTGGACAGATTTTAAAATCCTATAGGCCAGGGGTTCCCAAACTCGTTCCTGGAGCCTCCCCAACACTACACATTCTCATGTCTCCTTTATCAATCACACCTGATTCAACTCATCAGCTCATTAGTAGCAACTCCAAGACCTGAAATGGGTGTGTCAGACAAAGGAGACATGCAAAATGTGCAGTGTTGGGGAGGCTCCAAGAACGTGTTTGGGAACCCCTGCTATAGGCATCATTCATACACTTGATGACTTTGTGTGGAAACGACTGAGGATCACACACTAACAGACTTTAAAGTTATTACAACAAACTCATACAGAAACATGCACCTCATTGCTTAGAGACGCATGAAAACAATATGAGTTCTAAAATCAGCTCAAAATATCAAACATGTTTAATATGCTCCAAATAGATGGAATAAGAATCAAAAGCTAAAAAACAACTTGAATCCGTGCCGGTGAAACACTATGCAATTTTTCTGTGAAGTCCAGCTGTCTAAAATCTGGCTTTGACTTACAAATTGTAATGAAAATCTAATTATAATTTGGCAAAATAATTTGAAATTATTTCACAACAGTGAAGATTTTAAAATGAATATGTTTGTGCATTGATTACCTTCTTATACTGATATAATTCCCCCCCCCAGAATATGTTCAACTGTAAAACAGCAGCCAGGTTTGTTCTCCTCCTGTAAACATTGTTTGCATTCCTGATTTTTCAAGAGTTGTACAGCCCTCAATCCAGATGTCCAGGTGGAATACCAACCACCGCAGATTTCCCCCGAGAGCAAGACTAGCCATGCTCTTCATTTTTAATGATTGCTGAACCCAGATGTGACATCACTTGTTAAACTTCCCTGACAATGTGCTGTTTACTAAAATGCACATATACTCACTTAACTCTGAAGTTTAGAGCCCTCAGCAGTGTGTGAACAGCATAGTGTATTGTAATGCATAATAATTATATACAGTTTTAATTAAACCTAACCGGATAGAACTCTCAGTAGGACTTGTATGTTTTATCTTGCTCTTTGAAAACGCAGAGGTTTTGCGAGGCCTTGAGGCTTACACCATGCCTGGGGTCGGAGGGGGAGCAATGGAAAGAATGTTATCTCCTGGCTGCCTGAGAGCTTGCGTCTGGTTTTTTAAGAGCTTTGTGGCACATACGACTCCTGGCTGGCAGACTACATGCATCTCCCATGCAGAAAATCACACCCAACAACATTAGAAATGGAGAAATATAGGCTATTATGTGAACTCAAACAATGAACTTAAAGCAACTCCATGTATGTTTGCACATTTAAATATCCATTCTGATGGTACAATGACTTTTAATTAGGCGAAATCTCACATTCCCCCTAAACATTGCTTCTGGGAGTATATAAATGCAGATTTCTTTGCGCCAGCTTTAAATGCATGTGTACAACTATCTATGGGATCCTGTTTTCACCAGGGAATAAAGAAAAAAAGTTAATTGTGACTTTGTATTTCATAATTTCTGACTTTTTTCTTGCAATTCTGAGAAAAAAGTCAGAATTGTGAAAACAAAGAACTGTGAGATAAAAAGTTGCAATTACCTTTTTACATTTTTTATACCATCTATCCACTGTAAATATGACAGTGATATATTTATGACAGTAAATTCCACTCACTTAACTGTAGGGGCTTTCAAAGTCACACAAATATGTAAAAACTACATACACTTGCTTTAAAGGGATGGTTCACCCAAAAAAGAAAATGCTGTCATCATTCACTAAGACTCATGCTGTTCCAAACTTATAAACCTGAACACATTATTGTCCAAAAATGGTACCAAAACAATTCAGAATTCATGCAAGGAAATGTGTCCTGACGAGTGTTAAGGAAAACGGGCTCGATTTATTGTTCTCCCTTCAAACCCTGACCTCATATGTGTGATAAGCCTGTTAACTTTGGCAAATGCTATGTTAAATCCAAACACACTGCTTTATGTCATTGCTGTGTTTTTGTTCCTGTAGATAACCGGAGAGCTGATCTAGCCGACGGCTCACTTTATTATTGCCACCACTAAGCTGCCGAGTCCCTGCAGCTGCCTGTCAATGGAAAGTCTGTCATGACACACACTTCTCAGCAACAACTGCTCTATCGCTTTTATGACAGAGTAGAGACCCTACTATAAATAGACAGAGTTTCGACAAAAAGCAGAGTCTCAAATTACCCAGAAGATCTAAAGTCGTTGTATCACATGAACGCTTAATATATACCAAACAAGAGAGCCAAGAGGCCAAAGATAGATGTATCTCTGACACACTACTGTATGCACCATATAGAGCAGTGAATGTGATCAGCTCAGATGTGACCGTTTATATTTTCTCCACTGAATATTTGACAATATGTTATGTTGCAATAGGCAGTGACAGAATGCTAGAAAGTTTGAAATAGCCATGCTTCTCTCTTTCTAAATGTACACTTAGTGTTGAACTCATTTGTCATTAAAATGACACTGCTGATGAAATCATAACTAGCTTGTAATGTTTACATTCAGCATGCGTATCCACATTCACCGCTGACTATGGATCACTGCTGTGTGACAGTTTCTCTAAACAGAATTCCTCTACAGCAGCGGGATGACAATACGGTCGCTTAAAATACGATTACGATTACTTACGATTCACCCTGTGGACCTGTGAGCCTCACATTTTTACTCCTCGTTCAAATCTGCTGGATCATATGGCCATTTTACTGTCAGAATTCATTTTAATTTGAAGAAAGTTGACTTAGGGAAAGAAACTAATGCTGAATTTGCTCATTGCAATGTTTTTATAGTTGACCAGATAGTATCTGTCTGTAAGGCCTATAGTTAACCATCAATGATCCCAATCTACTGTGTCCATTACTTCAATGTGTTTGAACTGCCATGTGACCTGTAACTATGGCCTCCTTATGGCACAAACATAAATTACACATTCTCAGTGAAAGTGGTTTAGCACCAAATATCCAGATCCATATGAGCCCGGTCTCATGGAAATGTGTATAGTACGCCAAATAAAAACGTGCAAATAAAATAAAAACTTGTGGTATTGATTCGCAAAAATGGACTTTGGGTAGGTCTATTATACGCACGTGTTTGGTGTGCATGTAATACGTCGTTTTCGTGTGCACACACAGAAAAAATAAGGGTTTAAAATTGTGACCTTTTTTGGGTACAACAGCTTGTCCCTTAGCAGTACCCTTAAAAGGACATATTTGTACCTTTTTGACCCCTAATAGGTACATATTAGTACCTTAGAGTAGTAATACGTACCCTTGAGGGAGCCTACTAATATGTACCTAGGGGTAAAAGGGTACAAATATGTCCTTTTAAGGGTACTGCTAAGGGACAAGCTGTTGTACCCAAAAAAGGTACAAATTTAAACCCATTATTTTTCTGTGTGCATATGATATGAAATTTGTTGGTGTGCATATGATACGCATCTACCCCACAACGCGTAGCATACACGCCAAAGTCCATTTTTGCATATCAATACCACTAGTTGTCGTTTTTTATATGGCGTACTATTTATACACACTTTCACCCATATACATACATATATATATATATATATATATATATATATACATGCATAAAAAATGTATTTAAAAAGTACAAGTATATAAATAAAATGTCAAAACGTATATAGGGTGCACTTTCCATAAATGTAAATAATGTAACTATTTATATATGTCTATTTAAAATTAAAATATGACGCATTTTAATTAACTATATGTATATTAATATTTAATGAATAAATATGTTGTTAATATTTCTATGAAAAAAATATTAAATTATTTAATAAACAATTACTTTCATTATTTAATAAAGACTTAATTTAACTTTTCTTTTTTTGGTTGTGTTGTGAGCATTTGCAGCGTGTGTGTGGTCAAGACGAAAGTTATTTTCTTAATTTGCATGTGTTTTTTTCTGTTTCTTTTTTTGGTTGTGTTGTGAGCATTTGAAGCGTGTGTGTTGTAAAATTGAGGAAGTTGTTTCCTTAATTTGCAGGTGTTTTTTCTATTTGCAGCGCGTTGAGCTCTCTCGGCCACCATATCAAACAATAAATAGGCAATTAAAATTCAAAGAGAAAAATTTTGAAAAATATGAAGAAAGAAAGAAAGAAAGGAAAGAAAGAAAGAAAGAAAGAAAGAAAGAAAGAAAGAAAGAAAGAAAGAAAGAAAGAAAGAAAGAAAGAAAGAAAGAAATGAGGGGGAAAGTGAAATAAATAAGCAGATCACATAACAATAAACATAATTTTTTTTGTATTTTTTTATTTGCATTCGAGGAAGCAGCGGTGCATCATTTTACGCAGCTGTGCACAGATTCACCAATTTCCCGCTTGTCTCGGCTTAAATTGTTCATGTGAATGCAGCCTGCGTTTTTGGAACGCCGCCCTGACTCTGCAGTTCCCGCCCTCTGCTCGTGCTCAGTCTCTCAGTGTATTCGACAGTGAGGGTCACTGAGAGCTCAGCTGCTGCAGACAACCAGAGCTTACCAGCGACACGTTATAGAGGCAGAGCAGCGGAGCATGGGTTGTCACAACAGCAAAGTTTGTGGCCAAGGCTCTCGGAAAAAGGTGGGTCGTTTTAAAACCTTCTCAGGATGTTCATAAAGCAAACTTACAATAAGAGCCGCGGCAACGAAAGAGATGCGTTCCAAAAAAATATTCAAATACAGCACGTGTAAATGTGTGTATTATAAGTGCCACTCTTGTTTTGTTCTCTCGAATCACTTTACTTCCTCCCTGATGCACTGACTGTTAGTCGATGCGATAGCTCTCGTGTTAGTTTGTCGACTTGGGGAAGTTTTAATTAGAAACAGATGCCGGGTTCAACAGATGAGGTCTACTGTTGTTTAAAATGTGCTGTTAACATCCGTTATGATAAATTAATGACGCGTTATCCAGCATCGTGTGCTCGCTTTTGAATCGTTCCGCATCTCGCTCAGTGACAGATCAGATCAGGATATACGAGACGATTAAACTAAAGCTGAAATCCTCGACAATGTAACGTTAGCTTCTGTTAGTTTTTAGACACGAGCCCTCGTGTATGCCTGGTTTAGACGTCTTGTTAGTCATTTGTTCCAGTATCTGTAAATGTGATCATTTAGTGGTTTTAATGAATGTATGGCCTTGTAAATATAATTAACTTTTAGTCATAGCTTAGTTTTTTTCTTAGGGTTACTCCAGTTGACGAACAAAATAAACGTTTTCATAAGTGACGTGATATGAAAAGAAAATCAATAATTAATGACCTGGTTATGTCTGTTTTATGTAGATTGCCAGAGTATTTATGGAAACTTTTTAATTAAATAATTTCAGTATTTTAATTGGACCTTTTTTATTTAGTATCATGTGTGTTTTTAAACCTAGTTATTTTGACTGTGAATTGCATTTTTATGTACTTTTGAATGTATTAAAGGGGAAAAAGTGGTTCATGTTTTTCAGTATGGAATATTTTTATACAGATATTACTTTTTATTCTTGAGTACAAAGACATTTCCTTAGGTTTATTCTATTTTACCTGAGGAAGATGTTATATATTTTAACACATGTGTGAGGGTCTTGTCTGGTTTATGTTGATTGTCAAACTACTTATTTAAATATTTCAGTTTTTCAAGAATTTCAGCATTTTAATTGTAATTTTGCACTTAACTCTGGGCAGTCTCACCACATAGACACATTGAAAATGTTCATCATGGAAGAGGCATATATAGCCATTTATTTTAATAAATTGCATTTTAATGTTTTTTTTATGCATGCTTTTTAAAGGAAAACTATTAGAACATCACTGGCACTTTAGATTTGACATTTATTATGTAAATGCATGAGAAAAATCAATGCGTTCCTGGGGCCTTCAAACATGCAGGGAAATCTGGCGTTGATCGTAACAGGGTCAAGCTTTCATTAGCCCAGATTGCTGAAGGATTTAGATTCGCCGGGCTTGGATGTGACACCGGGTCCAGAGTTTCTCACTGCAAGTTTTAATGTGACCTATAAACAGCCAGAGTTCTGTTAATCACATAGCCATGTGTCAGTATACGTGACATGGACAACTGGAGAAGTGTGAAAAGTCTCTGAAGACCAAACAGAGAAAGCCGTTACACTCACTATTACAGCCTCTATTGGAGTTGCATCAAAAGCACATAACCACATGACGGGGAAGTGCAATAAAGCCATGGGTTCATTAAAGCTCCAGAACATTTGGTTCCCTGCCACAGAGAGCCGGCAAAAGCATAATAGCGTTGTTGTGGATTAAACCGAATTATGAGATGGAAGCCGTTCCTGTTCTGGGTTTTTATTGCTGATTAATTTTTGAAAAGTAAGCTTAGTCTACTAAATTGCTTCACTGTTAGAAAGTTGTAGACCTTTAAATTGCTATTCCTAGTTTTCGGCCACATGACTGGCGTGGAGACCTGGAGGGCAAAACATCCATCGAACTGCAGCACAACCCTGTCAATTTTCCATTCGTTTCAAGCCACAAATTTAGAGCACCTCTCAAAAGAAGAAAAACTACGATATGTGAACAAACTGCACGTTTTGGGCACTTGCGATCCATATAAAACACCTGCAGTATTTTAATGACTTTAATGAATTATCCATAACAGTGGATAATTCTGTAAAAAATGCATGTGTCCTAATGTATTAAGTGATTTTAAAATATTAAATTCAACATACACCCTACTGATGGTGCAAAGTAAATATATATGAAAGCCCAGAATATGAATGCATTTAGCCATATTAATCATTTTCTTTATAATGCTTTTCAATGGAAAAATGCCTTTTGTGCAAATTTAGCAAGCTGAATTCATATTCTAGCTGCATCTTTTCATCTGGACATAGTTTTCATGATTAAGGTGTATACTGAGTTTGCTCTTAATATCACTAGTACATTAGTTCCTAATATAAACCTGGTAAAAATAAGTGGTGTTCAGCAGAGGAAAGCTGAATGCCCTCCAGGTGGGCGTTTCTATTCATGTGTACATGGGCAAGATGACATCATTTGCTTTTGGGTCCTTCCTTTCAAACTGTGGCTTGCATGAAGCATAAGTGTCATGTTTTGGTTGGCTTGTGTCCCACCCTGACACTTAACCGCACATGTCTTGTTCATCTCTCATGTGACGGTGAGAATCTCTGTAGTCATTAACCAGGATGACTTGACATGGTTTGACTCTTTTTGTTCTTGAATGAGGGCGTTGGCTTCAAAGTAGAGTTGAAGAGAAGGGGCCATCAAGCCCCAAAAATCACGATGATAGAAGTTTAAAGTCATCCTAAGGGTGAAACTAAACTCACTGATAGTCTTTGCTACAGCTCTCAAATCTTAACTGTGAGCTGTGAAAGTTAGTTTTGTGTTGAGAAACGCATCTCTTACCTGAAGTAAACCGGAGATGTTGCTCTCAAAGGAGAGACATTTTGCATTTGTGAGTTTTGAGGCTGTGTGTAGGCCATCTCTCCAGATATTTGGCATGCAAGCTTCACAACGTTAAATCACCTGTGAACGTTGCCGGCCTTGAGCTCCATCTTCAAACGTTCACACTGGAATGCTACATTCTTGACTCCCTGTGAATGTAGAAAAGCATTCCTCCTGACTTTCAGGGCTTGATGATAAACTGAACAAATGTATTAATGTTTTGAGCAGGAAGAAGACTATCTGTTGGAGAAGTTAGAACGTTTCACTTTAGCTTAGCACTTTCATAACCCATAACAGGGGCACTTTAAAGGTTGCTTGTATGCATTTTTTTTTTGACCGTACTAAAGCATAAAAATACCTCAGTATATTCGCAGATATTTAGGAAACATGCTAAGTTCACATACTTGCTTCTCTGAAAAGCAATGTTACAGTCAGTTATTCTACTTTGAAATGTGTGTTCTGTTTCTGTTTTGGTCTGTGTGACTCCGCCCACTGCTCATTTATCCAATAGTATTCCGACACCCGGGTTGCCAGTTGGTGGAAAACAGTGTATTGCAGCTATGGAACCCAACAAACGAACTCGGAGATTACAGATTCCTAAAAAGCCTGCAGCATCTGCTCGATGAGCAGAGGAATATTAAAACACAGATAAATCAACTCATCAGCTTCCAGTAGAGGTCTGCGCGGGACTGTTTTTTTAGTCCCGCTCCCGCACCCACCCACTCCCGCTATATGTTCACCCGCTGTCCTCTTTGAATAATTTTCTTCCCGACCCGACCGTTCCCGTTAAATATAGATCCACTACTGAAAGAAAGAGAGATATGCTAACAAATAAAAGTGTAGTCTGCACAAAATTGTATTTATTATTTTATTCATCTTGTCAAGAGTCTTGAATTTATTGACTTAGGTTAATTCATATAAATTAAAGTCAATCTTAAGACACAAAATTCGTTTAACTTTTTAGGAAAAAAGTGTTACAGAGAAACTTTTTTTTTATTCGTCTAGTCAGCATACAATTAATTTAATGTTGACAACACAATAGGAAAGAGTGTCGCAGAGAGAAAAAAAGTAGGTTGTACAAAAAACCCTATTGGCTATTTTATTATTCTTGTCAAAATACTGAATTTGTTTGACATTTTTCTGTGAAAGTGTTGCAGAGAAAAATAAATAAATATGACATCTGTCATTTAAAATTGCTGAGCAAAATATACACAAACCGAGTTGAACGTCCTTCAAGGACAGCGCATCCACACTTTGCTCCATTCTTATTCTGCTCTGTCACTCTTCGACAACCTGCCTGTTCTGTCTGAGGGCCGTATATTTACCACCGGTATGCTACAGCCGCTCTGAGAGCCGTTATGCACTTGCTGCGCACAAACCCCGCAAATAAAACGCGTGACGCATAACAGTCCTGAGTGCAGGCTGTACCAGTGGTCAATAAGAATATAGCGCAGATATGCTGTTCTGAATGTACGTCGGGAACGGGATATTGTGAGGGGGATACCGCCCGCTCCCGAGTGACTGAGTGTGTGTGTGTGTGTGTGTGTGTGTGTGTGTGAGATTCAGTGAAGATAGCGCATTAGTTTAGAACTCTTCTAATTTTTATTTTTTAAATGTAGAGAGAGAGTGCGTTCATTTGTGCAATGATAACCTACCAGCAATGTACAATGATTTTTTTTAAATATATTAATATGACTACATTGTATTACAATATAAATGTATTAGAGTACATTATTATTTATGGGCTTAAAAAGATGCAAACAATCAGAATATTTTACCTGGTGGGGAGTGCCCAATGTAAACATTAAACCAATGCCATTACCTATATTGTACTGTGGTACGGTTATGGAGGCCCTTCATAATGCAGAGGTCAACTGCTGCTCTGCCTATAGCTAGCAATGACCCTATAGTATGCAGTTTTTAATAAACAGCTGTTTTACTCAATTCTTCTGAGGTGAAATTCAGTGCAGTCCTGTATCGTATCGTGGCCTCTGTATCGTGATACGTATCGTATCGTGACTTTGCTGGTGATACACAGCACTACTGTACTACTGCAAGTGGTTTTTCAATGACGCCATGGTTGTGCAATATCTCACAGGTAACTGCTTTGGAATGCAACAAATATCAATTATATGACACTTCTGTGAAATGTTAAAGTTGTGCTTGGAGATTGAGTTTTTCAGCTAGTTTTCGATTGATTGATCCTGTGTCTGCAATGTCTTTCAGAAAAAAACTAAAGCACAAGGAGCTGAGAAGCACATAAAGGACATCAAACTTCAAGATGGAAGTGGTTAGTGGTTTCTCTCGATCTTGTCACGTGAACGTGTGCAGATGTTCTTTAGATAAACGAAAACAGAAAATGCATTGTGACTGAAAAGCTTGTTTTGAACTTCTAGATCGTGGTGCGTGTGCTACGGTTATTATCTGTCAATGTGTCTTTTCAATGTCCCACGATTCCATTGTGAAGTGTGTTGTTCTTGGCAGAGCGCAGGGTTTGCTAGCGCTGATGTTGGGTTGCAGGGACCTGTTAATACACTTGTGTTGCTGGCCGTGGGCGATCCTGGAGATATTGTTTCAGATGTACCACAGAGCAAACATGTAGTGCTCAATTGCTCTCCCCCAGGTACACACTCATCTGAGGAGAACCTGTTGGAGACTTATGAGTGTCAGCTAAAGATACTACATGCGGTTTTGACGGCTTCAGGAGACCAGGAGAAAGACCAGCTCCTCAAGGACCATCCTGGAGACATCTGCTCTTTAGTCCACAGCGTTATAGAGAAGGTAGAGTTTGAAAGCTCTTTGTATTCACAGCCCTTTCTTTTTGTCTTGTGAATGGAATACATTACATTGCAAGTACATGTAGCTTCATGTAGGCATTCAAGAACGGCTAGTATCCTGATCCCAGATTATGTCAGCGGGTTATACGTTATGAAGCTGTCAGCGTCAATAAACAAGATGTGCTTTTCCATTACAGCATAGTTGGGAACAAGGCCGATTGTGTGCGCTGTTGTTCTGGTGTCTGTTCAGGCGTTGGGAACGTGTGCTGTGGTTCATCTGTCCTTGTGCTAACCTCTGACCAACAAAGATAAACCTGTTTGCAGGGAGGGATGTATTCATTGCCCTGTAAAGAGGGCTGGTTTGTGTGTTTAAACATGGTAGAGCACTGCTTGTTTTAACAAGAGAGAACTTTGCAGACTAATGTATTATGTAAAATTATTAAGAGTTAAACACACAATTATATAACAATATATTTGATAACATTTAATAAAATATTCTATTGTTTGAATAAAAAATTTGAAATAATATAACCTATCCCAACTGGAAATATCTGTACAAAAAAATATTTATTTTCATTTATGTAATTTTTTTATTTTTAATAGTGTTTTTACAAGTAAAGAATTCCCCAAAAGGAGGTTTTTATCAGAAACATACAAACCAAAAAAACTGCCTCCATTAACAAATATATACAACATAGTTATTGCAAAATATAAATATATGAACATAAATGAAAATATTCACAATTGTTTTATAAATACAATACTTCAGAAATGTATACCAAAAAAAAATAAAAGGGGAGGTTTACCGAATACATAAATGAAATGTCCAAGAGTCTCGAGATAGGTCCCCATGTGGCTTCGAATCTTCTCTGTGAGGAGAGCTCACCGAAACATAACCGCTCCATGTGGATAATGTAGAGCATCTCATTCAACCATCTCTGAAAACAAGGGGCTTGTGGAGATTTCCATTTGAGGATCACTTGCCTACCATGAGAGCCTGTTGATGAGTATGGGGAAGAGCCAGACCGTAGTCAGGTGGAATATTAATTATGTAAGCACTAGAAAACAATTAAAAAATGTTTGACCAGAAAGGCATACAGAACAAAACCAAAAACAAATGTGCCCGTGTCCCCTCCGCCCTATTGCATGGAACACATTGAGAAGATATAGAGGGAAAGGTTTTATTTAATCTAGTTTTGGAATAATGAAGACTATGTATAGCTTTGAACTGGATCAGTATATATTTTTATATTTAAAATAATGCATATCATTCTTTGAAGTTTCTTATTTTATTTTCTACATCACCATGAAAATAGCCTTTGCTGCTGATATGGTGTTAAATAATGTCTTGTGTTAACAGGTAAAGACTGAGATAACCGCTGATCTAAATGATCTTCATGAAAAACAGAAGAGGAGCACTTTAGAGCAGCATCAGAGCACAAGAGAAGGTCAGAGCACAGCAGCACTGTGATCCTAACGACAGCTGACGAGCATCTCCAGTATCTCTGGCAAACACGTTTTCTAAGAGCATACATGTTTGTGTGTATAGAATCTTTCGATAAATAGTAATATTCAATCATTGTTTACTTTGCAGAGCTACAGCGATTACACAATGAAGAGAAGAATGTTTTAACTGAGTCTCATGCAGCAGCTGAGAATGCGCTGAAGGTAAAACACATCTATTTGTAACATCACTGCTCTGATTAGCCTTAATACATTTGATTGAGAGCTGATCTAATATACTTCCCACGTCAAGCTACACATACCAGACTTGATTTTGAACTTCCTCTGAACTCAGGATCAGATTGAAGGGCTGGCGTCAGAACTGAAGCTGTTCAACGAGTTAAAGCGCAGAGCGGAGGAGTCCATGCTCAAGAGAGACCTTCAGAGAAATATTGAGGTGTGTTGTGAGAGGAGATCTGTTGGCAAAGCGTGCTTCAGATAGCTGCAGTATAGGTTGTTTGCACATGACGTCATTGCTGTGGTGCGAAGTGCAGCTGGAGGGCAGGACGTGATTTATCTCCTTAGGAATCAGTAGCAGAAACTCAAGATGTCTGTGTTTTGCATTGTTTATGAATGCTCAAATCGAGAAAACACAAAGAGCTTTTATCGTGTATGAAAATATTTGTTCATAAGGGAGGAAATGTCAAAAAATTGACTGAAAAACGCAGGAAAAACTGGCCTGTAAACCTGCGTCTGCGGTCGGGAGGAGCGAGTCGGAATAATGCTTGTGTGTGCAAATGGTTTAAGATATAATAATATATTAATACAGATATAAATAGATAATCCAGGCCTGGCACCTCTCAAGCATTCAGCGTGAGACAGTCAGAATTCACTCAGTGCTACACGCCACATGAAGACACGATGTATAAGATATGATTTGCAGTTCAGAGAGCTTCACTGATTATAACGGAACATTGTGAGATTGCAATAAATTGAAGTGTGTGACAGCTTTTTAGGGATTATATAGAAGCGCAATTTACTCACTTTCTGAATAAAAGGTTTGCTTTACGCTTGGTTTCTCGTGGGTCCTGTTATCAGCAACTTTTATTTAAATTCTGATTTGATTACAGCCTAGAAAGTGAGCAAAGCGATTCCAAGTAATCACTAAAAAGCTGTCACACATGTCAATTTATCGCAATCTCACGCTTCCTTTATAATCAATGAAGCTCTCTGAACTGCAAATAATATCTTATTTACATCGTGTCTACGTGTGGCGTTTAGCATTGAGTGAATTCTGGCTGTGTCACCTTGTATCTATTTATATATATCTTTATTATTATATCTTATATTAACCATTTGCACACACAAGCATTATCCGACTCGTTCCTCCCGACCGTAGACGCTGGTTTACAGGCCAGTTTTTCCTGCGTTTTTCAGTCAATTTCTTGACTGAACATATTTTATATACATATATATTATATACATACATGCATTTTGAGTTTCTGCTTCTGATTCCTATGGAGAAAAATCACGTCCTGCCCTCCAGCTGCATTTCGCACATCATCAGAATCACGTGATTAAAACAACCGATTCAGCTGCCTCTGTCTTTCCGTCCCAGACTCATGGCAGCCCTGGTGTGTTCTGGGAGCAGGAGCAGGAGAGTCTGTTATTTGTCATCGAAATGAAGCGTGATCGTTTACAGGACCAGGGGAACAAGCTGCTGCAGATGGAAACACTGGTAAGATCTTCTATTGGTACTTATTGTGGGTGAAGAACTCGTGATCTTCAGATTAGCGGTCACTCGATATGTATTTTTCAGTGACAGATTCTTACATTTTTACATTTGGTCCCTCCATTTTGGATATAACCAAAAAACATTGATTGCATCCACTTTGTTCATATCCAAGTCATCTGCTTTATACTCTATATAGAAATAATGCGCTGAAATTAGAGCAGGTGCATTATTTGTGTATTCACGAGTTTATTTGAATGTGGGAAATTGGCCTATTTGTTTGCATAAAGAAGTCACCAACTCAAACCAAAACCTGTATTTTTTCCCAATACGTCAGCTGTTATGATAACTTGTGTTGTGATTGTCAGGTGGAGAAGAATCTGTCTCTGGAGGATCAGCTCCTGCACGCTCTCCAGCAGAGCGAGGACTACAGTGTGCGGATAGACAACTACCAAAGCCTCATACAGTACGTGTTTACTTCAATCTGCAAACTAAGAGTGAGACCAAGTGTGCTCCTCTTTCTCCTCTCAGCTTAATATGCATTTTTAGAGGTTGATCCTTTAAAATGTGGAAACACAGTGACTGTGCTTTTGTACTTCTATCAAATCATTGTGTTTGGGAATATAAGTAGCTCATGCATCATCTCAGAAATTGTACAAGGATTTTATGAAGATTCGATATGGCAATGGAATAAACTCATATTTTTTATTTAATTTTGTGTAACCCTGCAAACCTGACATATGAAATAATATTGATTTTTTTAAGGGAACAGATAAAACATGGGCCCTTTTAGATAAAACATTTTAGTCCTAAAAAAAGCATGCAAACCTTTTTTTTTTAATCCTATTTGATCCATCAGGCTTTCATGGCTTATATAATATGATATAAGAGAACATGGAGCTCATACTGAAGCAAGAATATGTATTTTGTGCAGGTGTTGTGTAGCTAAAAAGTAAGATTCAATTCTGAAAGCTTGTAATGTAAATCAATGAGATCTTTATAACAGACTCCTTGCATAAAATCCATATAAATACTAGTTGTCACTTTATATTTCCAAGTAATATGTTTTATGATTAAAGCTTTGTAGTTTTTATTGGGGGGGGGGGGGGTAAAACATAATGGCATGCAATGAGGATAGAGAAATAAATAAATGTTCCTCAAAATCCTGATGCATCATATATGCAAAATTATAAAAAAGCAAGTGTTTATCTTGAAAAATGACTAATAATATATAAAACCATTTTAAATAATAAAAAAAACAGAAATCAGCAAAGTTTTGATCATGTTGGCCTTTGAAATGTGCGTCTCAAATATGACACAGTAGGATTTCACTCGCAAGTCTAACTTTCTGTAGTCCAAATATAATACAAATATTTTTATATAAAATTTTAAAATCAAGTTTTCCTGGTGTAATTTTCTTGCGCTGATAGTGTCCGTGTGAAGGCTTGTTAGCTCAAATGCGTGTATGTGGCGCCACCTGGTGGTAATAACATTTCCAGGATTGCCCAGTTATGACTTTGACATTTTAATAGACTGAATGTGTCTCTGCATACAATATATAAAGACTTTTTTTTTCTTGATCTAATATTATTTTGTGCTTTTCCATAAACGCTTGTCGTCCTCTTTCAGACAACTGTCCAAGGAGCAGCACGAGCTGCAGGAGGCGCTAGAGAAGCAGTCTCTTCAGAACCAGAAGCTCAGCCAGGAGAAAGAGGAGCTGCTCTTTAAACTCCTACACCGCAGAGACTCCTGCTCCTCCTTCCACCTTCCTTCAGTCATACCCACACACGTGTCTCCCAGCTGACTGCAGCATCCACGCTCATCCCCTCCTGGCCTCGGTGCCTTAATGCCCGTTTATTACGGAGCGCTGTGAACATGCAGCGCTGATTTGGACTTACTCGCTGCATTTTTACTGGCCAAACTAATATTTTTGTACATTTTGTTTGAAGAGACATTTCTTAAAATAGCCGTGGATCTATGCAGTAGTTACCCATGTTAAGTCATTTTGTTATTGTACAAGGTGTAGCAGTAGTTCTTGCCAATTTTTTATATCGGTTTTATTTTTCTTTATTTCCAGGAAACTGCAGGTATTGTTAGCAAAAAAACAACTAAAGTTAGATTTTTGCCTTAAGACATTATTGGAGCCAGAGCACTTGGACGTGTAGCTTGAATATCTGGGATCTTTTCAGATGCACTTGCACTTTTATCAGTGTTTTATTTGTTGGAGAGATAATGGGCTTTTGGTGATTACCAATATGCTTTCTTCCTACACTTTGCACACCATATTTCTGTTTTTAATCCTGCTTTCAGTGGTAGGTAAAGTACTGGGGTCATATTGGATACAATCTGGTCATTTTAACTCAAGCAAACAGTGTTGGCTCAACCAGCACATGTATTTCAAGAAGAGACTAGCCATCTTCTGTTCTGTCACTCTGGCAAATCCAAACTTTAAAATAAAAATCCTGAACAATCCCAGTATGCTTCTAAAAGTTATTGAATACTAGGTATTTGAAAAATGAAAATGTACTCAGGCCATCCAAGCTGTAGCGCGAGTAAGAGAAATGTAGAGAAATTTTAGCATTACATCACTTGCTCAGCAATGGATCCTCTGCAGTGAATGGGTGCCGTCAGAATGAGAGTCCAAACAGCTGATAAAAACTTCACAATAATCCACACCACTCCAGTCCATCAGTTAACATCTTGAGAAATTAAAATGTTTAAAATAAACAGAAATCCATCATTAAGGCATTTTAAACTTTAAGGAAACACTTATGTATAATCAACTTATATTTTGGCTGAAAGCAACAGTTTATTACTGTGATGTTTTTATCAGCTGTTTGGACTCTCATTCTGACGGCACCCATTCACTGCAGAGGATCCATTGGTGAGCAAGTGATGTAATGCTAAATCTCTCCAAATCTGTTCTCATGACAAAATCTATATTTACATCTTGGATGACCTGAGCCTACATTTTCAGCAAATTTTCATCTTTGGGTTTCATTTTCTTCTAATTGCAGTACATGTATTTTCCGGTTTTAAAAGCATGAGTGGTAAATAGGTTGCCTTGGTGCCCATAGTTTTTACTCTCCCCCTTTTTTAAGCTATTGTGAATTATTGTAAATGTTCTGCCGTATATGTTTACTTCTGAATCAGTGCCTTTGGTTTGAGGAGTTTCCTGGACAATCAAGCAATAAATGCTATATCAGAGGGACTGTTTGTGAAATTCAGTTATTCCAGAACAAAATCGTTCAACCAAAGAGCTGCTTTGGGAAAATCCCACACAAATGACAACATGAGTATCCAGCAGGGTGACGTTTGGTTAGAGTGGTGGTCGTGTGAGATCACATGATTTTACAGTCTGTTTTTACTACAGCAAATGAATATCAGGTTTGGTCAAATTATGCTTTCGAGATTAATGAAGTGAGTGGAATTCAAACCTCAAAAGGCTTGCCAAGGTTTAGATGTTAATGCACAGATTTTGACTCTAGAGGGCGCAAGGACTCGTGATTAATACAAGCATGATCATTTGTGTTGTTGCTCTGACAAGTTTTTAAGTTGTCTGGGTGTTTGGTTTGTCAATATGTTTTGAATAACAGCTACATGCAAGTCATTCCTCATCCAGCAATCTTTAAAATATTGGTTTACTATTATGTACCTGATGTTAGAATAGTCTGGTCCAGACTGAATTAATTATATGTATATAAATGAATATATTAAAGTATTGTTTATTAACATTTCCCTTTGCTTTTTGGCCCATGGCTGACTGTGCCTCATGTATAAGGTCACTGACCTCACAACTTTCACTGTTGCATGTAATGAGACACTGATTGGAGGGTGTCTCATGACTAATAAGAGCATAAAGCCCGGCTGATTGACAGACTGAGCACCCCTCGAGCACACCAGCACTTAACGTGCGCTGGTCGAGCGGATGTTAGGTTCACGGTTTGACATGTTTGGACAATACCTGCCTAGCCACTAAGATGAGCACAGGTCAGCCCCCTGTCGTGATGTCAGGAGGTTCCCAGAGCATTTCACAGCCACCTGGAGAATCTCAAGTGTGTTCATTCCAGCCCGAGTGAACACTAGCAGATCTCAAGTCAACATCCGACTGAAGTCATGCAGTCAATAAAACAACTTTTGCATTCTAAAGCAACTCTAGTAAGCGTTTGAATATGTTTGCAGCAAAATGACTTAGCCTGTTTATTTAATAATGCTAAAGTTGGTGAATGTGCGTTTAGTCAGAACTTCAAGTAGACTAGTGACTGACTATTAAATACAGAAATAACGCACATCAGACAAAGTCGCGAGGAATAATTGTATGGTCTGCTGACGTCATTTTTATTGCAGCTTTGTTTCTTCGCGAAAAATCAAATATGGCGTCTGCTGACGAGGGTCCACAATGACGAAAAGCAAAACTCTTATTGAAATGTTATTATGCTAAATATTTTTGTTATTGCACAAGGTTTTGAATTGTAGTAGCAATTTTTGCCAGTTTTCTTTTTTAGGCTTTTTTTTATTTATTTTCAGGAAACAGCGAAGAAACATGTTTGTTGGCAAAACAAAAGGTTATATTTTTGCCTTAAGACATTATTAAAACTGGAAGCACTTGTAAGTGTAGCAGGAATATTAAAGATCTTTTAAGATGCACTTTTATCAGTGTTATATTTGTCAAAGAGATAAGGGCTTTTGGTGATTATATTATCGTAGATATTATAAACGCGCTGCATATAAAATTACCTACATTGTTTAATTTAATCAGCTGTTTGTCTAATAATGACAATAATGACAATCCGAAACTCGCTATTCGGTAACACCTTTTCTATTTTAAAACATGCTTGCCTACTCCAACAGATAAAGGTTATTTAACTAATTTAGTTATTTTTCATATAATGCAACTGCTTGTTAGCCTGACCTAAATTTTACCAGCAATCATATAGATATTCTCATTTTCACATTTTAAGAATGTAGGAATGTTTAAACGGGTACAAATAATTATAATGTTTAGGATTGAAACAATGGGTAAATAATTGTATAATAAATTAAATAATTGGCCTACATAATTTTAATATAGATACTCTATATCAACTAAAACTTGTGTAAGAAAGGCGCCTTTTTAAAAGAGTAAATCTGTCATTGCTTCCTCCTCGGATTTGGCGGGAAGGCGCGCGGGGTTTTTCGTGTAGCCGTACACCTGTGTTCACGCGCTGTCCCTCAATGACATCACCATCAGTCACATGCATGTAATACAATACCTGTCTTTCATTCCATTATCTGCTAATTGCCCAGCAGAAGCGTCCCCATATGCATTAACAGTGCGGAGAATAATGTGTTGCTATTAACTTACATCTGCTCTCGTGCACTGCCTTTGATGATGTGCGAAACGGGCGCGCGCTCGAGCGGTTTATTTATTACAATGTCAGTTTATTACAGCAAAGATAACCTTTAAATTGTCAGGGGTTGGAGGCAGACACGAATTTTCTCAAATAAGATGATTGCTATTTGGGGCTGCTGAGTTGTTCCTTATCACTTTGACTTAGAACAAAAAAGGTGAAAATTGCCCCCCGGGGAAAACAGCTTTGATTAAAAGGTGTGGGGCTGGTTATCACCCCACTTTTTACACACCATGATCAGCTATATTTCCTAAACTCCTGTTTCACTGCAGCGGTGTAGTACTTTAAACATGGACAGACAGATGGGGTTTAACAGCGGATCATTTCACAAACACTGAAGCGTCTGACATCCACCGGTGCAGAGCTGCACGCGTTCGCGTTTGAGCGCAAACTGGGCCACTTTACACGACGCTTCCTTGTGTCTTACAGTGTATGTTTTGTTCAGATCTATTTTTGCAAATTCACAAAATTCATACAAAATAACTACCTTTCTATGATTGGCATGTTTTTAGGTTTTGAATAAAAAATAATTTTGATATTTTGTAAATAGCCTACTATGAGGTTTAACTGTCTGGAGGTAAAACGAAAAAAAAGTCTGATTAAAAGGCTAAATTATTGAGAGGGAGAAAATAGCTAACTGTTTGCATAATTAGTTATTTTTTTATAATTCTTTTAAAAAAAAATTTTTGCAATGACATTTTGTTTTAGACTATTTTTTTCTACTTAAGACATCGTAGATCTATTTTTTAAAAAAATTAAGTATTTTTTTATATATAGGCCAGGCCTATATAAAGTTGCGTATATTAACGTGTAGACTATTTAAAGCGCACAAGAAAAGCATATCGTTTCTAGGTTACATCACTTGACATCTTTAGAGTTATTAAATGATAATAACAAAATTTACCCAAACACAAACATGAATACAAAGATTTGATTTCTATAAACTTGGTAAGTGTTTAAAAGTAGCCTAGATTATTATAATATTTCTGCCTTATTGATCCATGTTTCACAGGAGTTTTCATCTTCACATTTCTGAGGGACTTAAAAATCGCAAATAACCTCCCCAGAAAAAAAATCTGCAAAAAGGGATTTGTTCTTCTCACATATAAGAAGCGGAATACAGGCACGTTACTCTCTCCTCACACTCTCTCACACACACACACACACACACACACACACACACACACACACACACGCACACACACACACACACACACACACACACACACACACACACACACACACACACACACACACACACACACACACACACACACACACACACACACACACACACACACACACACACACACACACACCTCTGAAGAGCGGCCACTGTTGAGTGTGATGTCATTGTCACCACTAGAGCGCGCTGTGCTGCAGTCACGCGCGTTCCTCCCAGCGCTGGCTCCATTCCTAATTCAAATCAGATAAGATACAACATGTTTGCACTGACTACTCGTCGTAATTTGTCGAGATGATAGCGCCATGTGTCTGCTTGCTTAATAAATCAAGACATTTGATGGGTAGAGCTGATCATTGAAACGATACCACCTTCATTGTCTGGTAAAAAACGGCACATTCCACAAAGACTTGATTAAGCTTATCATCTTTACATTTTCATTCAAATCTGCGAATTATTTAAATGTGGAGGCTTCATAATGAGGTAATAAAAGTAGAGTAATGTGCTAGTATTATTATGTCTGTGGAGGTAAAGTTTGGGTTTCTATTTGTAGCCTATACTTTTTAATAGCCTATAATACAATATCCTTACTTTTCCTTTCGTTTAATCTTCAAAAGAATTCATTGTGGCTTCCAATGATTCGATTTCCAATTGTCCCTCATTTAGACGGACGGATAGACAGCTTCGATGAGGTAGTGAATGAGTTGTTTCTGTCACTTTGAAATATGCGCTCAAGGTCTTCGGAAACTCCTTCATATGTCTTCAGTTGCCCAGAGATATGGTGAGTTATGGCATTTTTTGCATAGCTCTCATACAGGTGAAAACATGCAGAAGAGATTCGGTTTAGTTACTGGTACACCACCCCTGAAGCAAAGTGTCCCCAGGAACAAAACATAAATTATCATCTAAAAGCTGACTATTACTATCTTTACTGCTAGACAAAGTCGGACATGAAAACGACACCTAATTGCATGGATTAAACCGCTTTCTTTCACATAATTGTGCTAAATGCTCACAGTATAGACTGCAGTATTTCCCTTCTGGGGTCAAGGACACTGGTGTGCACTTAAAGGTGACTCCCTAATGAGTCTATATAGGTGCTCTTGTCTGATACAGGCAGACTAATTACTTGGATCAGGAAGTCTGTGCGCTTTATTAAACTGCCACCAGGGATCTTCCTCGTGAGGTTTGTTTTTTGGAGGCACAATAGTGTGTTTGAAGATGCAGAGTGTTGTGGTATAACGATCACTGAACGTTCCCTGTAAATTAGACTGTTGTTTAACGACACACATGGACGCTTACGTGTCCAAATCCTCGACTTATTTATATTAACAATATTTTTGAGGATTAATGGCTTGTTCTTCGTCTGTGGGCATCAGGCAGATGTGGTATTGGGTGAGGTTTGCCCTGCGGCCGGGCTGAGAGCGGGAAGGAACGTGACTGACATGTGCCTTACATCAGCGGTGGATGATGGACAAGAGATGCCGCTTAGCCACATTCCTGCCATCTCTCTCTCTCTCGTGTCATGTCAATTTATATCATATTTGCAGGAACAAACAAATTTGAGTCAATCATCAGCGAGGATGCGTTTCAAAGTCAGTCATCTGAGCAAATGTTTCCTGCCATAATCCGTCAACCTGTTAGCGCTTTAGCTGAGTCATTCAGAGTCATTTAGTTTGGAAAAAAGCCTCATACTTGGGAAAGAATTATACTTGTGCATAATGTTTGCAATAGTTAATTCACCAAATGCCCCAAAGATCCAATCATTTACTGGCTTATTATGTCTTTTAAAACCTGTATGATTTTGTGGAATATAAAAGAAGGAGAGTGCTGTCAAACGATTAATCGCATCCAAAATACGTTTTATTTACATAATATATGTGTGTGTACTGTGTGTATTATGTACTGTATATATAAAGGCACACACATACAGCATATATTTAGAAAATATTTACATGTATTTGCATACTGTACATGCATGTGTGTGTATTTATATATACATAATAAATATACACAGTACACATATATTACGTAAATAAAAACTTTTATTTTGGATGCGATTAATCGCTTGACAGCACTAAAAAGAAGATATTCTGAAGATGTCTCAGTGTATTTATTTCAGTACAGTTGAAGACAATAGAGTTTACTGTTGTTTTGACAATGTTGTTGTGCAAAATAAAGAAACTGTCTTTCAAAAATGTTGCTAAACAGTAATTCCCTATTGACCGTTCACCAAGAGCTTGATTGACAGGCGATCGGACCAATCAGAACGCTGAATCCCCTCTTGCCCGACAAACAAATCAGACAGGAGAGTATATTAACCTCGGCGGATTTAAACTTGAAAAATGTTGTGTATTGACATAATAAAAATAAAATACATTACAATGTTCATTCATGTTTATTTTGTGCTTTAAGTAAATATGAATATTTAATAATTATTCATTGCGTGCTTGGCTTGCGCAATGTATTTTTACTGCATGAGAACATGATGTGTAGTGTGAGAGCGCATGGCTTGTCGGACATAGCAACAGTAACTAAGGAGGGCGGGTTTTGGAGAAGGGTCAATTACATATTTTATTTTTATAGATTGATTGATTGTGAGTGTTTTATTAAATTTTGTATATATAATTTATTTTATGGATCACAATTTTTTTTATTTATATATTTTATTTTATTACTATTATTATTTAAATTGATTTTATGGATCACAAAAGAAGATATTTTAAAGAAATGTTCAACGTTGTTTAGACTTTCAAAATTTCGCCAAACAAACATTCCCGGTTAATTATTTATTTATTTTAATTATGTTTCACAAAAGAGGCTTTGTTGAAGATTAGCTCAGTTGTTTTTAATTTAAAAAAATAGAGAAATTGAATTTCAAAAATAGAGAAACGGAATTTCAAAAATAGAGAAACAGAATTTCAAACATTTACCCAACAGTTATTTTATTTTAGAACACAACAAATGACAAATGTTTCAGTGCATTTTTTTCTGATACAATGAAAATCAACAAGTTTCAGAGCATGTTTTTGGACCCCATTGACAATTTTTTTTAATATTGTAAATCAATGGCCAGCTCAAAGATGACACCTTTCAGACATCAGAACGAAATCTCTGAATGAAGTCGACGTCGTAAGAACATAACATACCACCAAAACAAACAATGAATCAACAGGAAAACAAACAGAGATGTACAAAGGCTTAATTGTGCACACCAGGGAGTCGTTTGGGCTGGTTAAAGCCTCTATTTAAAGCCCCATCACCTTTAGGGATTTCACTGGAAACATACGCCACCACAGGAAGACCCCAGGGGCAACGGAGACCATCAGCCCATCTCCCCTTTACAAAGCAGAGGCACCCTACCTTGACACCTGTCAACACATTAGGTGTCAAATAAACTAGCTTTCAAGCTGGGCCAGCAGGTAGACAACTGAAAGACCTCACTTGACAGCGTGGATCAGTGTTCTTAAGTCCTGGGGCACAATACTAATGGACCTGTGTGATCTGTTTGCCTCAAACCTTTTTACAAAATAAAGTCCAACTTGAGACAGTCTGTTGGTAATTTGTGACTGTTTTGCATTGATTAGAGGTTTTAGTTGAGCAGTATGAATTAGTATGTAACTTTCTCAGTATTATTATTTTAGGCGCACTGCAGTGAAGCGTCCAGGTGTCGGGATCGCAGCAGTTTGACAGTAAATCTTCTTTTATGCCTACTTAGGTGGTAATTTATCTTTGAAAATTCGACAGGTGTCGTCTCAAAGTGGTCTGGATCAGATAAGGCCACTCTGACGTCCCTCCACCCCTCCTTCAGGGCCAGTGCGCCAGAGATTCACTACAGGCATTAAATGAGAAAGTCATTATATATTTAGCGCGCTCTCTCTATTGCAGGGGGACCGGGGCTAGTTGTCACATGGAGATACATTATACAAATGTGTGTTTCTCTAGCAGTGGTTTGTAGATTGGTTTCAAACAGCTTGTTCAAAAACCCATTTTAATTTAGAATATACATATATATTTATATATACTAGTATGATGGTGGATTTTACACAGGATAAGGGTATTTTTCATAAATATTAGGCCAAGGCAAGTTGTCACGTGTTGTCAATTGTTACACACACACACACACACACACACACACACACACACACACACACACACACACACACACACACACACACACACACACACACACACTACACACACACACACACACACACACACACACACACACACACACACACACACACACACACACACACACACACAACACACACACACACACACACATTTATTGTTTAAATTTGCTGAAAAATTAAAAATGCCTATAATATCTGTTTAATGGCAGGTTCCACAGTTACAACTTAACCTGCTATAAGATCAATGAGTGTTTTCTGAGAAATAATGTAATAAATGATTCATAGTTTATCTGTCTGTCTGTCGTAAAGACTTGGAGTGTGCCTAGAAAAAATGAAGTATAAACTGTATACAGTATGTATGTATATATATTTTGTATAAATACATACATTTTGTTATTTATTTTATTTTTTTAGTCAAGACTTGGATTGTTCTTATAAATTCAAAAAAAGCTTTATTTTAATTATTTTAAATTTAAAATATTTTTTAATTTATGATAAGCTTTTGTTATTTTAAGGAAACCGCTTTATGTGTAATAGACTAATACCTAGGAGTGGAAAGACAGACACATTGTCACTGTGCCACTGTGTTAGTAATTTATATTTTGTCATTTTCTTTTCACCTTTGAAAAAAAATAGACTAACACCTAGCAACAAGTTCCTGTCTCTCCTGAATATAATAAGTAGCTACTATGTGAACATGCAATGAAAGTGCTTGACGGGAGGTGGTTTGGCATTAAAGTAAGTCTGGCTCCAGCAATCATTGTATTAGTCACAGAGTGCATTACCGAAATCTGCAGTTGAAATATTTCTTTGAAAGTTCAGTTAAAAGTCATCCACCGTGAATGACCGAAATAAAGCGCTGAAAAATGACACTTCAGAAAGCGCTTTGGTTGATTTTTCTCTTTAACAGGAGTTTGAACCACTAATATTTAGATGTATGATCTGTACCTCTGTTTCTGACGAAGTTGATTTGACTTTTGCGTCACTGGAGTGTTTTTAGAAGCAGATGGTAACTAGTTGTCAGTCACCTATCAGGAGGAAACAAAAACATACCGTGTCATAAACACTGACAAAGAGCATTTGTTTGATGTTGGACGCGTCCCAAAGCAAATAAAAAACACAGATGAATCAAAGATATTGACATGCAGAATGTCATGTAACTGCTAATGGATAAACCCAAGAATCATCTCTTACACAGCATGAGAAATGATTTTTTTCTGTAGGATGATTTGGCAGTCACAGCATACAGAAGGTACAACAGGTTTATGACGTGTTGGAAATCTGGAACAACATCCTAGAGATATCAGAGCTCAGTAGACCTATGTGGTGTCTGTCTTGTTTTTGTTTTTTTAATATTGACATGTTCAGTCAAGCAATTTGTATGCCATCATCATCGCTCAATGAATGGGAAAATTCTCCAGCTTTGCTTCCTCTCTAATGACCTGTAAACATGTCAGGACTTCAGACGTTTGAAAGACAGCCTTTCTGAGCGCTCAGATGAGATCAAATATCTCTTAGTGCTTGTAATTGACGGTAAATCAAGGTGACAAACGACTATTATCGTGGATTTTGGGAAATGTGAATACTCAGCATGCCAGGGGGAGCTGAGTCACTTTAACGCAAACGCACATAAATGTCGAGTTTATAGTGAGGGTGTTTCAAGTCCAAACTTGAATCAACAAAGAATAGACTGTTTACCCAGTAATGTTTAAATGAATAACTCCTCGATGTCAGAGTTTGGTCACCTGAGACACCGCAGTCTGTCTCGTCTTGCTTGAGGCCGAATCATTTCGCTCTAGACGGCTCATTTGTCAGATTAGTTGAAATAAAACGATGCACGCTTGAGTGATTTTCATGTCACATTAACAAGTGTATTCTAGAAATGTCTTCTTGGTTGCGATGATGCATTTCCTCATATTGAAATGCAGAGTTGCAGATGTTTATAATGACATAGCAATGTTACTAATGTAGCAATGTACAGAGCATAATATGATTTTGTAATTAGGGTTGGGAACTAAGAACTGGTTCGCAAGCACCATTATTCAGTCTACATGGGGAAGCATTTATTGTTTAGTATTTTTTGCTTAATTTATTTAAAGTTCACCCAAAAATGAAAATGTGCTCACCTTCAGGCCATCCAATATCTAGATGAGCTTCTTTCTTCATCTGAATAGATTTAGATCAATTTTTGTAAGAAACAAATCCATCATTAAGCCGTATTCCCAAAATACGAGACCTCTGGCTAAAATATTGCTTCTCCAGTGATAATGACGTTTCGTCTGCATCAGGAGAGAAATATGCACAGATCAAACCGTTTCAAGCGAAAACAGTTCAAAGCACTTCCAAGCTAATATGTGGGTGGATTTTGATGTGAGAGGACAACAGAAGATGGACTTTTTCACTGGAGGAAGCGTTATTATGGATTATGGACTCATATTTAATTAAGAAGTGTTGGTTTAAAGTTAAAACGCCTTAATGATGGATTTGTTCATTACAAACATGAAGATTTGAATGTCACAAGATGTTAATTGATGGACAGGATTATTGTGATGTTTTTATCAGCTGTTTGGACTCTCATTCTGACGGCACCCATTCACTGCAGAGCATCCATGAGTCAGCAAGTGATGTAATGCTACATTTCTCCAAATCTGTTCTGATGAGAAACAAACTCATCTACATCTTGGATAGCCTGAGAGATGAGTACATTTTAAGCAAATTTTCCCTTTCAGTGAACTATTCCCTTAAGGTTTGTTGGCGAACTGCATTTATGCCGCCACTAAACAGGCTGTGAAAAGTTATTAAAACATTATTTTGCAAAGATTGTTTTAAATGCATTTATTATAGAAAGCATCTATTTGGCATCTGTTAATGTAGAACGGGTTCTGTTGGTTCTATTCATTTGTTGCTGATTGGATGAAGGCAGATCTGAATACAAACTTGTGAAAAATGCAAGGATACATTGTTCACAATAAGCTCAATCAGATGCTTTTAGAAAACATATAGGGTGCATTTTTATTCCATGCTGAATTTAAAACAATGTAATTCGTTTTTTAGACCTATTTTAACCTTGCTCAATATTAGGTTACTCAGCTATTATTTTCAGACAGGCGATGGGCAGAGCCCAGACATACGGGTTTATAGAGAATAATTGTACCTGTATAATTAGACTTGAAAGGATCATTCAGTCAATGCCTGAAGGGACATTGATGAGAAATTAATAGAATGCATGTCTCTCACTCAAAGAACTGAGTCGATGCCTTGCAATTTAAATAAAACTGGTATATGTCACAACAGATAGACATTGCAAATTATCAAGAGACAAAAAGCCTTGGCCACATACCAAACTTTTTATGCCACACCTGTCAGTATCACAGAAACAGACAGCAAGTGGAAAATGACATGAAACATTTCCAGAACTCACAACTCATTTTTCTGATTCAACATGCAGAGGATCTGTAAAAAAATAACTGCCATGCTGCTAAAACGTCATTTAGGGTCAGAGCAGTTTCCAATGTCGCTCGGCTTTGGTAACAAACCACAACGCTAGTGAGTTACAGAGACTAATAACACCTCAATTTGTGGTTGCTTCTCTGGCTTCGTTGGAAACAGTGGCTGCGAGCGAAAACTCACACACGGGAAAACGGCTGAAGGATTGAAGCATGTGAAAACTGATGCTAGCTTAAATGAAAGCCGCTCTGTCATCACACGTCAAATCCTCTCCTCGCAGAACACAAGAGAAAAACTCCCTTGTTTTATGAGCACCAAATGAGTAAATCAAGCACGCTAAACAATAACAGAGGTAGCATGAAAATCAAATGTATGAATATTGTTAAAGCCCCAATGGGTGTGGAGGGAGGTGAGGGCTTGAGTCAAAGCAAAGCCTTTGGCCGTTGGAGGTGAATAAATGTTAATCCTGAATTAAACGATCTGGCACTTTACAAAATACGAGACAATTACACGGATAATTATACCAAGCCTTCACACAGTGCCCGTGGGTCACAATTAGCATAATGCAGGCTTCACACAAGGAGCACTCGAGCGTCTCCAGGTGTGCCTGTTACAGTGCACAGACCTACTGGGGAGTGTGTGTACAGGTGTGATGAGTGTGTGTGTGTGTGTGTGTGTGTGTGTGTGTGTGTGTGTGTGTGTGTGTGTGTGTGTGTGTGTGTGTGTGTGTGTGTGTGTGTGTGTGTGTGTGTGTAAAGGAGTGGCTTTGCTTTGCATAAAGACTTATTTGCAGCAAGATTGATAACTGGCATTTTGATTTATGTCTTGATCATTCTTAAATTGATCAGAATTTAAAATCAGCCTTTTTTCCTCTGTGTTCTGTCTTATTATGCATGCTTCATAAGTGCGTGTAAATAAAAATGTGTAGTGTAATAGTAACACATTACAAGTAACACAAGTTATGTATTTAGATTACTTTTCTCAAGTAACTAGTAAAGTGATGCATTGCTTTTTAATTTACAAGAAAATATTAAAGTTCCTTTTCAAATAAGTGATGCCAGTTACTTTGTTTTCCCATTTATTGGGTGACAGCGCTCCTGTCCCCATGCTGAGAGACACCAGGAGTGCAGAGACGTGTTGTGCACTGTGTGAACGTGATGCTTACTGCAGTTCTAGACTAGATGTGAACCTGCATTTACTCATCTTACTTGCACAAGAACAGATCCAATATTACACACATTGATTAAAAACAGTGAAATGGAAACTGCAGTAATTCAATTTTAAATAACACAAATATCCTTTTTGCATTAATCCTATTTTATTAACCAATGTCTTTCCTGCTGACTTGCAGTGATCCAATTCAACCACATTAATAAGCATTTCAACCATATTAATAAGCAAAAATGACTTTGAATTTACATTTCCTTCAACCTGAGGCACATTAATTTCATTTTTTTGAGTGATAGGGCTTTTAAATTTGTCAAAAATATAACTTTTTTTATTAAAAACAAACAAGCAAGCCCAACCCAGATGAGAAAAAGCAACACAAAAATGCATTACATTCCATCAAAAGTTACTAAGTAACTAAATTAGTTACTTTTTAGGGAGTAACGCAATACTGTAATGCATTACTTTTAAAAATAACTTTCCCCAACACTGTTAATAACAATAAATAAATTAATTCATTCATTCTAAACTTGAGATGATATTATCACAATTTTTTGTAATATTTAATCAAATTTTTCACAATAATTGAATCAAAAAATAATTACTTGTCTGTAAATAAACCTATTTTTATACTGATGTCAATTAGATGTTGGCTGATGGATTATATTATTATCTTAGATGTTCTGTGCCTTTTTGTGCACATTTCATAAGTGCATGTTAATACAAAAACGTTGAGTGGGCTGATGGATAATGTTAACCAATAATTTAGCCAGCAAATTCTGGTTTGTAACGCCCAGTTTTCAGGGTCCAATCAATTCCTGATGGATAAAATCTAGTCCCCATCTACATTTGTTCTCAATACCCTGTTGCACGATCACAGAGGCTAAATAGGTTGCAAACTGCAACTGACATTGACTTCAGTCCTTTCTAAATTGTACTTCACAACAAAATCTCCTGACCAAGCTAACAATGAGTGTGTTTACTATTATATTAGAGCTCCACTAGGAAAGCGAATCGTCTTCTGAGACACATTAGAATTGCAATAATGAACATCGTTTGAATTACCTTTAGGTGATCTAAACGTAGTAATTATGCAGTATTTTAGCACCATTTATTGGTGTTTAACTGCCGCACTGCGTGCACATATGAACCAGTAAGTTTCTAAATGGAGTTTAATTGTATGATTCTTCTAATAGGGGCCTTGGAGGCAGATCTTATGACATCTTTCTTACGTTATAGCCAGCTCAGGACGGCCATCTGTACAGCCAGCTTGGCTTCTCTCATTAGATCACCATCATCTATTGCGGACGACGTGTTCACAGCCAACACATCTGTCTTTACTGTACGTCGTGTTTGTTGGGGAACTATAATCCAAGCTGGTCTGTGGACACAAATAGAGTGAATTCACTAATAGGGGAACTCGTTTGAAGTCGTATCGTCACCATTTAAAGGGATAGTTCACCATGTCACTCCAAACCTGATATTCATTCCTCTGTGGAACACAAAAGAAGATCTTTTGAAGAATGTTGGTAAATAAAAAGTTGACCATAGATTTTTATTGTACATGGAAAAAATTTTTTTTTTTATTTTATATCTTCTTTTATGTTTCACACGTTGTAAATAAATACATAAATAGCTGGGAAAAGTTACAAATCCATATTAATCCTTAATCATTTTCGAAAATAGGCCGTTTAAATTTGTTTGTTCACTAAATGCAAAAGCTTTGTTCGGACGATAAATTCAAGGCAAGGCAAAGATTTTATATTTTATTTCAGTTACTAAGACAATAAACTGATCCACCATTTTTAAAGCCAAATAAATAGACTTACTAGACACTTAATGTGTTAAGCACACTATGCTATCTTTGTTTGTGAAAGTACAATCATCCTAATAAATGTTGTATAAAATGTTCAGACCTCAACACAAAACACACAAACATAAAAACCGTGACAATCAACAAGGACAAAAAGATGAGTTCTTAGCATCATAACACAACACAACAAATAACTAATGATGTTGTAAACAGTGAAGCTCAATGAAATATAGTTTAGTTTAAACCTTCATAAACCAAAATATATTTCAGAATGTATTTCATTTACATTTCCAGTCTTACAGTAGACTGCATTTAGGCTAAATGCAATGGTGGATGGAATAGCCTACAAGAGATCAAAACTGGATTGTTTAATATTTAATATATTGTTGTTGTTTTTTTACACTGTTAAGTATTTTCAATTAAAGGTTTTGTTGTTTTTTACTGTATGTTAATGTATTTTCTTGGATTTAAATATATAGGTCAAAATATATTTTTAAATGTTTTAATATACATTTATATATTTTCCAAAATATATATATTTCTCATATATATATATATATTTGCATAAATATATTTTAAAACATATTTTAGCACAAAAAAATTGGCCATTTCTTTTAAATATATATATATTTTTTGCTGCATATGAGCATTTGTATTTGCTGTTTCCAGTGCAGAAGAAAGTCAGTCATACAGGTTAGTAACGACATGTAGGTGAGTAGTTATTTTTGGTTGAACTATTCCTTCAACACCTTCCACGCAAATCTAATCTAAAAGTTGTCTACAAGATATCAACCTGCTTTAACTTTATCTGCCTTCTATGGCGTTTTCCCTCCACAGTTGACCCCTTCAGTGATTTAAGGTTGTAATTCAAGTACTGTGAAGTCATTGGTCCATCTGAGTGCTTGTCGTTATGGACTCTCTGGCTCCAGTCCAGGCCCTGAGGGCGGCTGTCACGGACATCATCAGGACTTCCTCTTCTTGAGCAGCAGGGCGCCCTGCCAACACTACAGCCCCAACAGGGGGTTAAACCAACTAAAGACTACTCAGCTTGTCAGCTTTGAGCTTATAGACTCCTTCGGCTTGACATTACGCAACCCTGCAATCATTAGAAATCTTCAAACTGACTCCATAGGACGTTTTCTGTGCGTCGCCAAAGCAATCAAGCTAATAAATCAAATCACCCGCTGCAATCACGCACACCATTCACTTCCATTGTATTTCAAATCACTTCGCATGGGCAACACATAGTCCTAAAATGAGGCAGAGCAGTCTTTCTGCAGATAACAAACAATAGCAGCTCGCATTTGTCTCACCAAACTGCCAGGCGCGATGCTGCGCCTCCTCGCCGTAATTTATGCAGGGCTGAAAGCCGTTCCAGCGCGGATCAGGCCTTCTGCTGGTTTCACTCATCCTGGTGCCCAGACCTGCTCTCTTGTTCTTCCAAACAACTGTGACTGTTTTAATTCTGCTCACTGATTAGCCCGAATCAATTAAAATGGCCATGCTGGGCCCAACAGCAGCACAGCATGGGGCACTTAGAAACACATTCATCAGCCCCGGCCTCTTAATCATGCTTTAATTACAGCGCGGCTCTAGAGAGACGAAGGGCTACATCAGTGCAGCGCTGCTTGCTCCTGCTACGCCAACGCTAAAGTTGCCTCACTTGAGCAAAATAGTTCACTTCTAATGGCTGTAATTGGCGAATCGTAATTTGTCAGCCAGGTAATAACAGTTTGAAGTAGGAGCCATTAGACAAAACAAGCTGGCATTTTCACAAAACGCTACTTCGGATGTTGAACTAATTTCAGATACACGTACACGGATTTTGCTAAACATAATCAACCTTGTTCGACTAAACATGAGAAACTCAGGATTGCTTTCAGAAGATGAAAACAACAAGCTTTGTTTTCTCCAGATCTAGATATAAGGGTATCAGCGAGGATAACGTTATTTGAAGGCAAATCGATAATGATTGTGGTTTGTCAATTAAAGCTGCTTTTACTCTAATCCTCCCCTCACTGTGGAAAGACTGCGGCATAAAGGGGAAAAAAGTGAATCGCTTTAATGCCATCTAATGACGTTACCTACAAAATAGCCCCATACTGCTGGGAACAAGCTAATCCATGCCTGCTCCTTTTCTAGTGGTGGTTTTCAAACTAGCCGCCACTCCTCCCACTCCTAAACCTCTCCTGGAGAGCCAACACAATAGACACCTGCAGGAGCCACCGTCATCCCAGGTTCCCAAAACAACTCGCTCATTAGGAGCGGCAGGACCGGAGCTCGCGGTATTATCAGCAGTGATTAGCGCAGCGCTCACGATCGCTTCCTAGCCTTCAGCTCTGCGGCGAGGGGCAATCCGGCGTTTGCGTGGCCTTTCATCTGGTCATCGCTTTCATGGCATGGGGTGCGATATGAAAACATGCCTGCCGTGGAAGATTAGTTAGAGATGCACTTCATATGTGTGAAACGGATCATCCTCATTTTAACATGCAAATAAATGAATGGTACTTTCTAAAACTATTTTAAAATAACATACATATGAGATTAACAATTCAGTCTTTGTAGCATAATAAAAAAAATTTAATATGGATCGGGTTGCCTCCAGTGCTATCATAGAATACTTTTATAGTTTTATTCATATTTTGAATCAATTTTTATTTTAATATTTTCCATTTCAATTTTAGCTAAAGCTTTAGTGATTTTGTTGAATGTTTTTCCTCTTTGGTAGTTTTAGTTTTATACATATACATATATATTTATTTGCATTTCTTTATTTATTTTATTTTAGTTAAACAAAATTAAATGAGAAATGTTGCCCAGGCAACTAACTGAAATAAAATGTTTTTCATATTTATTTCAGTTCATTTTTATTTTAAGCAATGAAATGTTTTAGTTTTAGTTAACTGTAATAACCCTGATCTCCTCATGATGACAGCTTTGTTTTTGTTAATTAACACTAAAACTGCTAAAAATTATTTCAGGAATAAAATAAAATAAAGGCATTAGATAATTTTTTTTATTAAAATGTAAACAGTATTTAGAAGCGTTGCCTGCGCAACTAACTGAAAGTACGCTGAAGTACAAAAAAATTAATAAAATAGTTTTGCTATTGTTAATTAACACCAAAACTGCTAAAATAAATTCAGGAATTGAAAAAAGGTTGAAATACAAAATTGGTAAAAAAAAAAAAAAAAACGTAAATAAAAATTAGAAATGTTGCCTGGGCAACTAATTGAAACAAAGTAAACTGAAGTACTAAATATTACTAAAGAACCCTAATAGAAAAGACAAAAGCACATTCAATTAAAATGACCGAAACAAACTAAAATGAAAAATATAACATTTAAATCAAGTTCAAAAATGAATAAATAGCACTTTCTCATGCTGAGATCACATGACTAGACAAATCTTTCTATTCTACACTATTGCTGAATAAATTAATCATGGCTGACTGCTAATAGGCTCATTACTTATTTATTTAAATTTTCTAATTTTCAAAATGTGTAATTACCGAGAGAAATGGGTCAGTTTTTGACCGTCCAGTCCGATCTCATTCATTCTATTGCCACGGGCCTCTTTAGCTCTCAACCATTCAGGACCTGAAAAGAAGAGCGATTAAAGCTTTCCTTTAGTCGTCCCTAGAAGCCTGTCTTCCTCTGAAAGCCCCAGGGCTTTGATGACTCACTTTTGTGACAGGTGGAACGGACATAAAAGATATTTAAGAAGATATTTTTAGATTTATCTTCCTTTTTTTTGCATCAAAAGCTGAAACAGATTGGGAGTTAATTGGTCACATGAATTTATGCCTGAGAAAATATTTACTTCAAGTCATATGTTGGCAGTTCACTTTGTGTGACATTTAGTGTGAGATCTATGCTTCTCCAAATACTTTCAGCGGATTCACACACACAGATCGTCCAATCACAGCCCATAATCCCACCACTTTTGGGAGTTGCCTGGAGAGTTATTTCAGAGTGTCGGCGGTGGAGGTAGAGCATCCCTGCGTGCCAAGAAAAGCCCTCGCAAGGGAAGAGCGGAGGACAGATGGCCCTTCCATTCGAAAACACTGCTTGGTGTGCTGCAAGAGAGACTCTGGAGATAGTTTGGACTTTTCAGCAAGTTAAGAGTCAGAGAAAGCAGATGCTTCTGCATATGGTTTCATTCAAATGATTCATTTCATTAGTGGGATGAATGCCCTAAAAGTTATTAGGATTTATTTATTTACTTGATTAGCTCTTCCTGCCCTTCTCTCAGTGTGCCTATGTGTTTATCAATCAGAAAATCACAACACTAGTTAGTTGGCTAGCTAGCTGGTTAGTTAGTTAGCTAGCTATTTTCCCTATACCCTTCTGCCAAGGATACTGTGTGTGTTTACAATCAGATCACTAGTTAGTAGGGAAGTTAGCTTTGCACTGTTTTGATCTTTCTGTCAGGGCCATTATGTTTTTTATCAGTACACTATTTAGTTAGTTATTTTTTCCTGTTTCTACACTTTTGTGAGGCTCCTAAAATATTTATCAAGCATAGACATAATCTAGTCAGTTATTTAATTATTTGGTTTTGCTCTGTTTTAATCCTTCTGTAGCTGATTAGTTCATTTTTTAGCTATGTAGTTAGTCTCTTCTCTGTCTACTCTTCTGCCAGGGCCCATATGTATTTACCTAAAATCAGATTACTAGTTAATTATTAAAGGTTAGTTAAGTTAGCTTTGCCGTTATAAGTCAAATTAGTGGGGAAATCGTGGCCTAATGGTAGAGAGTCGGACTCGTAATCCAAAGGTCCGGCAGGGATTGTAGGTGGGGGGGGGGGGGGGGGTGAATGTACAGCGCTCTCTCCATCCTCAATACCACGACTGAGGTGAGACCCTTGAGCAAGGCACCAAACCCCCAATCTCCGGGTGCCGCAGCATAAATGGCTGGCCACTGCTCCGGGTGTGTGTGTGTGTGTGTGTGTGTGTGTGTGTGTGTTCACTGCTCTGTGTGTACTTTGGATGGGTTAAATGCAGAGCATGAATTCCGAGCATGGGTCACCAGACTTGGCTGTATGTCACGTCACTTTCACTTTAAATCCCTCTGTCAGTGCCATTATGTTGTTATCAGAAATAAACCTCAGTACACTTAGTTAGTTAGTTAGAGCTGTTTTACACTTTTTTGAGGTTACTTATGTTTATAATCTCACTAGTTAGTGATTTAGTCATTTGCTTTTCCTCTGTTTTAATCCTTCTGTCAAGGTCTATGCTTTATTAGTTAGTTTTAGTTAAAGTTAGTAAGTTGGTCTTTTCTCTTTCTGCCAGGGTCCATATGCGTTTACCCGAAAATCAGATTACTAGTTAATTATTAAAGGTTAGTTAAGTTAGCTTTGCTGTTATAAATCCTTCTGTCGGCACCATTATGTTGTAATCAGAAATAAACCTCAGTACACTTAGTTAGTTTTGTCCTGTTTTTACACTTTTGTGAGGTTGCTTATATGTTTATCGAGCACAGACATCATCTCACTAGTTAGTTATTTAGCGATTTAGTTTTCCTCTGTTTTAATCCTTCTATCAAGGTCTAGTTTTTATACTTCATTAGTTTTAGCTAGTTAGTCTTTCCTGTTTCTACCCTTCTGCCAGAGTCAGTATGTGTTTGTCTATATCAGGGTTCCTCAAATCTTTCCCTGGAGGGTCAATCTGCTGCAGAGTTTAGCTCCAACCCTGATCAAACTCACCTACCTGTGATGTTCTAATGATCTTGAAGACGCTGATTAGCATGCTCAGGTGTGTTTGATTAGGGTTAGAGCTAAACTCTGCAGGAGTGGGCCAGATTTGAGGATCCCTGGTCTATATGATCAGATCACTATGAAATACTTCCACAGTCAGTTAGTTAGTTAGTTAGTTAGCTGTGCTCTTGTCCTCTTGTTTTAATAAAAAAATACATATCAGCTTACTATGTATTTAATTACACTGAATGAAAATCAAAATAAATAAATACATATTTTGTAAATCTGCAATAATCTTTGTTTTATTTTGTTCCTGTTTCTAGACTATCAAGCATAGATATCATCTCACTAGTTAGTTCATTTTAGTTCGTTTGAACCCTTCTTTATAACTTAGATTTTAGAGTTAGTTAGTTAGTCTTTCCTCTGTTTCTACCCGTCTGTAAGGACCCTTATGCATTTAGGGAGCATAAAGATCAGATCACTTTGATCTGGAGTGGCAGATTATAAAGAATACTACAAGTCAGAGACAAAGAGCACAATATCAGAGACAAGCAGGTAATGAATATGGCATTTAGCGCAGAGGAAGTGGGCGTCCCTCATCAAGTGGGCAAACTCTCATTAGAGGCAAATCCTTGACAGATTTCACAAAGCCCCCTTTTGAAGTCTTGGCTCACTCAGATACTGCCATTCAGAGGGAGAGAGCGAGAAACCCCACATGAAACCGCTTCGGAGTAAATCTAAATCTGCGGCGGGAAAAGAAATGTTTAATTTGACATGCTCTTCAATGTAAAATCTTTTGTGTGTGCGCTTACAGTTTATTAACACAGAGAGAGACCGAAAACACGTGCGCATTTACAAAATACAGTCATTAGGCAAAATATTATCATTCAGAGTTAACATAGCTGCTCTGGGCAAAGAGTGTGGAAAGTTGCACGCCGGGTAAAAATACCTTCCTCTCCCCGGCAGAGGTGCCAAGCCCCGAGGCAGAGGGGGCGTGGAGTTTGGTGGAGCTCGCTGGCACCTCGGAAAGCCCAGAGCAAACAATCTGTCGTGACAACAAGATGGTACCTTCATTATCGGCTTCATCACCCCACACCTTCTCCTCATCAGCAGAGCGGGCTGACAGCTGAGGTGCCAAAGCTAGGCGGGCACTGCTGCACAGCACTCTGGGAAAGGGACCGTTCCTGGTGTGCCTGATGTCCCAGGTGCTGCAGATCACACATGCGTACGCAAAAAAAAAAAGTTACCGTGTGCATACGCACACACACAAACAGACCAGTAGCTACAGATACTGTTATTCCAAAAACAACAATTAATCCCGTATAAGCATCAAGCTAATTTGATACGGAGAGCAAAAACACAAAGGCGTTCATTGGGATTGTAGACTAAACATCATTCCCTTGTTTTAAGTGTGGCACTGTAAATTCAATTCCTGCCAATTTGACTTTGTTGATAATAGGTTTGGTTGGTGCTTAAATGGAGCAGCGGAACTGCAGCGACAGTGTTTTGTTACGGCCGGGTAATAACTCCACACTCTATGATCTCTGAAAGGTTCCTCACGTCTAAGTGTTCCTCGTTTCCTCGAAGTTAAGAGCGTCAGGGGTGTGGGGCTCTTCCCCTGGGGCGCTGCAGGTGTGTAAGCCGGACCAACAGCGCTAGCAGATTCCCGACATGAAGGAAGAGGAAAATAAACAAAATACGACGCAAGAATGTCACATTAAAACACTATGAAAGCCGAAGCTGTCAGGCCTCTTTGAGAAGCGAGGGCCTTGTAAATCCACATAGTGCTGATTCAGTGACTTCAGACGGAGTGAGAGATGCTTGGGGGAATATGTGTGAATCAGAAAGAATTCCCTCAAGCATGGCATCCGGTGAGAGAGGGCTGGGCCTGATCCGCCAGCTTCGCACAGCCCATATAACACCTTCACCACAGACACCTGAACTGGTAGCTGAACCCGCGTGAGTAATAAGAGAAGCTCAAAGTGCATTGTGTGAATATTGAGTTTGAAGTAAAAACTGAATTCGCTCTGATACAAACAGAAGCCTCCTGACAGTCGCTTATGTGCGAGTGTGTGTCGTCACTGCCATGAAAACAGCTTGTGAAAGCAGCACGTGTACGAATGTTAATACACGCTGAGACGCATAAACAGAGCACATCACATTGTGTTTGTCATCCAAGTCACATTCTCACACTGTAAGTTACCCATAAACCTCTGAGATATGTTGATAGGCCTGTCATCATCTTCGCACAATTTTCTTCGCAACTCCATGCAACCTAATTAGAGACTCAAATGTGCCATTGACAAATGCAGAACGTCTCGCAATATTTGAGTACATGAACAATAAATTACCATAAACAATACACTAATAAAGCACATTAAATTATGCCATAATCTCAAGCTAATTATGTACAGTCAAAACTAAATAATCACATCAGCCTTTATGAATTCTGAAAAGATAAATAAATGACTTCTATTCCCACTAGCATGCTACTCGCCGAACACAGGCTGTGTAAATCAAATGCATTAAAAGGCATGAAAAAAAGACATTTCAAAATGTTACTGTTTAATAGTTTGTCTAAATCTGACTAGTTTTAAAAAATGCCTATGATGAGAATTTATTATTTTTAGGTAAAAAGAAATCCAAGATTATGGCTATCATTTTTATGTGGGTCATACATTTAAATAAATAAATATTTAAAATGTTTACACAAAATGGCAGCATTTTACATTTAATATTTTAATAAATATATATTTTAATATATTGTTTTAATGACTAAGGCTTGTTGTTTACATATATTTTACTACATTCCTAACATATAATATATATTTGCAACATATTTTGGACAGAAAAAAATGGACACAAATGTCAAATGTGCTCTCTAAAGGCATCTATAAAAAATAAAATAAGTTATAAGATGTAAATGTTCATAAAAAATTACATATATTGATTTTATATATATAATATGAAATATTAAGAATGTAAATAAAAATGTTGGTCATTAGAGGTTTACAGAAACCGCAGAAAATGGCTATTTCTGACTATAATTTTGAGTGGTTCTGGGAAATGTTCTCTATAGATTAATCTTTCAGTTCTTTAATATGATTAAGATGAATAAGAATGATGGTATTGAAGCTAATCCTCCTTTTAGCTCCTCAAAGTAAACTGTTTTGTAATTAGTTTATCAAAAGTATCATGAGCCGGAATCAAAGCTGCGTGTCTTGACATCCCTCATAGGAGAAGGACAATAAGTCTGAAGGAAAAGACTTGTCTTTGCATGCCATCTGTCCTCAGCTCTGACGCTTGCTCTAATTACTGCTTCTCCCTTGGCTAATGCTCCCTCATTAGGCATCGGGAGCATGTGCAATCCACACAAGCACTGAGAAATTTGCACTAAAAACGCTAGCTGGAGCCATAATGGGATCAGAAAATCTGTCTGGTGCGAAAGGCAATTCACACTCGCGGCTAAACGCTCATTTTGCTTTTCTGTCTCTTAAATTTGTGCATCATCCACTACAACAACGCTGCTCCAGTCTCAGATTTTTGCTCATGTCCTCCCGGAGATGAAAATCACAGTGAAAGATATAAAAGAGTTGGCAGATCTTGTTTCAGAGGGGATTCTTTTTGTTTATTCACCATGCAACAGTGTTAATTGATCACTGCTTAAAACATCTGAGAAGTTCTCAATGCTTTATGAGAGCAATTATGAGTTTTATCTGGAAAGCAATCTGTGTTGTTATTATCTTTAGGGTAGTAGGTGAGTTCTTGCACACCGCACAGAACTTTCTTGTCTTGTTTTTCTTATTGTGTTAGATTTTTGTGGTTAATTTCTCCTGTTTTGGATAACTAACAAAGAACAGAAGAAAAGAAAGGGAAAAAAACCACACACTGAATGTGTTGAAGTAATTAAAATGCACTATCAGTCGACGGATGCAAAGGCTGTCTTTGTTCTGTAAAGCTCGCGTTTGTCATTTCTGCACAGCCGGAATCTCAGTGCTGTTTGCTGTTATCTTTATAGCAATCATAGCAATGGGAACGGTAACCACACACGGCTTTAGAACTGTAATATCAACTGTCATCATTAAATCATTGCAACAACATCGCTGCAATGTGAGCATGGCTCAAGGGTTTTCACTGCATTCCTCAGAAAGGACTGTTGGCATCAGCTGCCAGGAAAAATGTGATTTATATTCTTTCAAAAAAGGCATAGTAACCACAGATATGAAATCTCTCATAGTATAGTATTTATGTATTGTGATGTATGTTGTATAGCATAAAACACAGGTTGCATCAATGAGGTTAAACACATCTGTCTTATTCACTTCCTAAGGTCATGAGGCCTATTTAAGTAACATCATCATTTCACCAAAACATTCAAACAGAGGTATCATGTTTCCCTCAATGAACCGCAGCTCCCCGGTACCAGCAGTAGTCACGCAGTCCCAGACCATGATGCTACCACCACCATGCTTGACTGTAGGCAAGACAAAATGTTCTTGGTACTCCTCACCAGGGCGTCACCACACATGCCATCTGTACCAAACAAGGCCCTTAGACTCATCAGACCACAGGACATGGTTCCGGTAATTCATGCTCTTGGACAGGTTGTCTTCAGCAAACTGTTTGCAGGCTTTTTTATGAGCCAGCTTCAGAAGAGGCTTCCTTCTGGGATGACGGCCATGTAAACCGACTCGTTGTAGTTTGTGGCGTATGGTCTGAGCATTGACAAGCTGACCTTCCACTTCTGCGACCTCTAAAGCAATGCTGGCAGCACTTCATACGTCTGTTTTTTTAATCCAGCTTCTGCACCTGACGCACAGCATGAGGACTCAACTTATTTGATCGACCCTTATCTTGGAAAACCTCTGTATGACCCTGGCCACTGTACTGTAACTCAGTTCCAGGCTGTTACTGATCTTCTTATAGCCTCGGCCATCTTTGTGGAGAGCCACAATTCTAATTCTCAAATCCTCAGAGAGTTCTTAGCCATGAGGTGCCATGTTGAACATCCAGTGGTCAGTATGAGAGAATTGTTCTCAAAGCACCAAATTTGAACTGCTCTAATATAAGATACACAAATGTGTATGGTCCTGTCAAGCAGACAAAAACATGAACATGATGAATAGGACATGTGGCTTTGCATGGTTAAATGACGTATAGCTGTTATCACTTAGGGTGTACTCACTTTTGTTGCCATCTTTTTTGACAATAATAATAATTTGTAATTATAAAAATTGTTATATAACGCTTTTCTAGGCACTCAAAGCGCTTTACATAGTAAGGGGGATATCTCCTCATCCACCACCACCTGGATGATGCGACGGCAGCCAACCACACACCAGCTTACTGGTGGAGAGGAGACAGTGATGAAGCCAATCAGTGTATGGGGATGATTAGGAGGCCATGATGGTCAGAGGCCAGTGGGCTAATTTGGCCAGGATGCCGGGTTACACCCCTACTCTTTTTCGAAGGACATCCTGGGATTTTTAATGACCACAGAGAGTCAGGACCTCAGTTTAACGTCTCATCCGAAGGACGGTGCTTTTTACAGTATAGTGTCCCCGTCACTACACTGGGGCGTTAGGACCCACACAGACCACAGGGTGAGCACCCCCTGCTGGTCTCACTAACACCTCTTCCAGCAGCAACCTAGTTTTCCCAGGAGGTCTCCCATCCAGGTACTGACCAGCTCAACCCTGCTTAGCTTCAGTGGGCAACCGGTCTTGGGCTACAGGGTGATATGGCTGCTGACAATAATGGCTGTATGTTGAGTTATTTTCAGAGGACAGGAAATCTTTACTGCAATACAAGTTGTACATTGACTACTCCTAAAATATATCCAAATTTCATTTCTATAATACTTTCCCTTGAGAAGATATACTAAAATGGTTGCCAAAATGTGAGTGGTGTACTCACTTTTGTGAGATAATGTATATAAAATACTTCCTCCGGTATTCTGCTGTAATTACAGCAAAACGGCTTGTTTTCGATTCGTATTAACAGAAACTGGGAGTGTTGAAATGTAAAATGAATTAACCAGTGCTGCAGGGATGACATATTTGTGGAGGCTAATACACGGAAATGTGCAAGCATTTTAGTATATCCAGTTCCACTGTCCTGTGGTTTTTCGGTTAAATGCCTGAAATGAGGTCAGTGGTTAACACAAACTTCATTCTACCACATGAAACACAGCAGCAATGGCCCACTCCCGATTTTCAAAGCTTTTACATGTCTTGAAAAACGCAGTAGCTCACAAGTGTCTAAATAGGACTATACCGAGGTTAATCTACTTACTAGTCTTTACAGCGTTTATAATCATGCTACTGCAAACTATTCTGTTCTAACTATTTGAAACATGTAGAATTGAAATGAACATTGAATGAGTCGTTAGAAGCTAGTGACATTGATGTTGAAGTTATGTGATCGTTGTAGGGGGCTGGGAATGATTTAAATTTACATCTTGATTTTTTGTGTTTTTTCCATTTTAATTAAGTTCAACTATTTTAATGAGATTAATTTAATTACTTGAAATCTTCAAGCAGCACCCATGCAAATGTAAGGCTCCTTGTTGAGAACTACTGTAATAAAGCCAAAAATGCAAAATATTATACATATGTACTTGGCAAGCCCTTAACAACACATTTAGTGTTGGGAGTTGGTGGTATAGAACATACTGGATAATGACACTAATTTTGCAACACTGACACTTATTAAACTGAATTGAATCAACTGAATTGAGCTGAATAATGACACTATTGACTTCTGTGGAGCCTTATGTATAGCTGAAATTGACTTGGACATTGACAGAGTTATTGAACTGAATTAACCCTTCACAAAGACCCACCCCCTTTTGTAACTGTTGCTATGTCCGTCAAGCCAAACATCATGTTATCACGCAGTGTAAAAATACATCGTGAAGCAAAGAGGAAACTGACAACGTGCCTACACACAACACAGAGCAGGTTACTTTTGGTATGAAACAAAGTCTCAGCTTTCAAATTTTGTCATTTTTTAAGGAATTCAAACAATAAATATAATTTTGTGTCTCTAATATGACAGATTGCTATAGTGCCTTAGTTCAAGCGCCACCTGAAGCGATCATCTCCTCCTCTTTACTAGTTATAGCATGAAATAAACATGAATGAACATCTGAATGTATCTTGTTTCAACTGTGTTAAGACATCAATACACATCATTTGTCAAGTTCAAGTTCACTGACGGTAATCTACTCTCGTCTAATTTGTTTGTCAAACAAAACAGAGAATTCTGCATTATGATTGGTCAGATCGCCTGTCAATCAAACTCCAGACAAAGGGTCAACTGAAACAACATTAAAGTAAATTGACCAGAAAAAGTACACTATAGAGCTGCTTTATTGCTGAAATTGAATTGTTTCATCATTGATGAATTCTGTAACATTGACAGAGTTACTGAACTCAAATATTGACATTATCGCATTCTGTAGAGCTTCATAATTGATTCATATTACAACATTAACACTGTAATAACACTGTAATTTCCCTAATGTGAAACTGCTTTGATCTGTATTGCATAAAAGTGCAATAAATAATAGCAATTTGATTGAAAACCCATTTTGGTTTACCACTAATGGTATATTGGAACAGCCATGTCTTGCTAGGTCGGCTCCTCAATGTTTATGTTGGTTACCGCTCTATTACTCGGTGTCTGAGGTGGGAAAATACGATTTCCTGAAATTTAAACAGAATCTTTCATATGATTTGGGCCTGTTATTTTCCAACACAGTGGTTTGCTCTTCCTTCAGAGGCACAGAGAAATCTTGAGAGGTGATCGAGGACTGAAGCACGTCTCCAGTTCTGTCCTGTTCCCAGCTCTCCTCCCTCCCACACAGAGACCCACACCCAGCCCCTGTCCATCTGCACCGGCAGGCACCTCAGCTGGGAGAGTCGCATGCACCAGCCTCCCTCTTCTGTTCAGGTCAGAGTCCTTCACACGCAATGACATCATCACTGTCTGTCAGTCACAGAAAGCTGTGGGCCTCCTGTCTCAACACAGACTTCAGCCATGCCAACAAAGTGCCTGCAGCACTTAAAGCCGAAGCATTACAGATGAACGCGGATCCGCTGTAGTGACACCGTGCATCGAGAGACCCGCTTTACGTGGGCTACGTTTGTTTGCTGCGCGGTGATGTGCTGAGTAGCTGGCTGTCTTTAACGTGTGCAGACGGCGATAGAGAGACGTGAGCCAATCCAGCCATCTTGTACTGAGGATTCAGGGCTGGACAAGCGTTTGCCATCTGTAGCTGCGGCAAAGCGTGAGTCTGCAGCCAGCCCACATTGTGTCAGCAGCAGCCCCGGTATTGAGGGCTATTTAAGAGAGCGTTTGAGATGTCGCAGCACTTTCTGTTGTACACCATCGCCTACTAATGGAGCATGAACTTTTAGGGGGTGACATCAATTACTTAAAAAGATTTAATGAGTGTAAATGATTTATCTTAAGTGCAAAAGAGGAACTGGGAAGGAGCTCATTATGTAGTCAGTGATTATCACCTGCATATTAAGTGTTGTTAATAGTTATGGAAATCCTTGTGTTACACTGCATTGGAAGTGTCATGAATGGGGGCTCAACTTCAAGATACCTAAACTTAAACATTGAAGGAATTTACAAATTACATTTGTAAAAATGTATGTTTAACATTTAGGGCCCTATCATACACCCGGCGCAATGCGGCGCAAGGCGCAGCGCAAGTGTTTTTACTAGTTTCAGCCCGACGCAGTTCTAATTTTCCCGTCCTGTGCCGTGTTGTTTAAATAGCAAATGCATTTGCGTGCCCATGGGCGTGCTAGTCTAAAAACGAGGTGTGTTCAGGCCATAGACTGTAAAAAAAAATGGACGTAGAGTCCGTGACATCACCCGTAGGTTTCTGAAGAGGATTTTTGAAGCTCAAAGTGGGCGGAGCCGACCGTCGCCATCTTGGCAGTACGTCACTCCCGGATAATCGAAAATGGGCAAAAAGGCAGGAGGTGGGTGGAGCTGGTTGCTGAAACCACGCCCGCCTAGCGTGACAGTGGTGACAGCAGTGGCAATCCATCTGTCACTCAAGTGGCCACGCCCTTAATTATGCAGAACTTAAAGGCTTAATATAATTTAAACGGAGGAGTTATAAAAAAATTCACCCACCTCACAGTTGTCATGAAGGACAAAATTAGCTATATAGACCAAAACCACTTTTTGTACCAGATATATAGACCGGCCAGTCGATGAATTGCAGTTACTTCCGTGTTGAGAGAGAGCGGGAGGTTGCCACTTGGTTTAGGCGCATTGTTGGCGCGTTGCTATTTTGAGTAACTGAAAATAGACTGCACCATAGACCAACTTTTTTATTATTTAAAGAGCGCGATAGTAGAAAATGCACCTCAATGTGCATTCACTTTGCTTATTACACACAGGGACGCACAGCAGCACACAAACATGCTAAATATAAATAATTAAAGGATTACAGTGTAAAATAATATTATTGCGTAGGCTACATAATTATAAAAATGTCATACATGCCATAATAGATAGTCATTGTGTGTATAAGAATTAGCCTACCTATGTGCTAGCGCATCAGCAGATCCGTTTGCTCTCTGGAGACGCGTTCAGTCTGTGCGCCTTAAAATTGCACCGCTTAAATAGCGAATCCGCCCTGGCATGGCGCAGCTCTCTCTTAAAAGGAATGGGGGATGAAAACACCCATTACACATTAAGAGAATAGGGATAACCCATTTAGACCATGCGCGCCGCCAACCGTTTTCTCGTCGTTAAACTAGCAAAAGTGGATCTGCACCTGCGCCGTGCGCTTTAGACCATGCGCTTAGATCCTTAATATAGGGCCCTTCATTTTAAAACTGAAGAGTGCAGTTTTGGACAAAACATGTAGAATTAATTAAGTATTAATATAAATACTAACTCTAAAACCCATTTATTTATTACCCAAAGAAGTGTAACACTTTGTTTTAGCATTATGAAGAGCCTAACAAAGCAGCATTGGCTCAACCATCGCCTACATCGACCAGCACCATTTAAGCACCCTATCAAATGGAGTAGCCTACGCTAGCGTGTGCATACAAAAATGAAGTATACTTTGGGCTGCATCTGAATTTGCATACTTCCCTACTATATACTAGGTCAAAAACAGTATGTGAATAGAGTAGTATGTCCAAATTCACAGTATTCATAAAACAGTAGATCCAAACAATTATGATCTACGACTTCTGGTGACATTCTGAAGAAAGCATCTGATAAAGAATTTATTATCCCATGATGCCACGGGAGAGAATTTGGCCGTTAAGCGATGCAACTGATGCTGTAGGTCATATGCTCGTCTCAGCCTCAGACGTAACACCCACGGACCGCTGGCTAAAATGACCATATCGCCCAACACTATTCTATTATTAATTACTCACCCTCATATCGTTCATCTTCGGAACACAAATTAGGATATTTTTCATGCATTCCGAGAGCTCCCATAGACAGCAAGGATCCTTATTCCTTACACGATCAAGGTCCAGAAATGTAGAAAGGAGATCGGTCAAATAATCCATGTGACATCAGGGCTTCTACCCTAATTTTACGAAGCTACGAGAATACTTTTTGTGCGCAAAAGAAAACAAAAAAATAATGAATTTATTCAACAATTCGTCTCCTCCGTGTCACCTTCGCACCATTTTGGAGAGTATCCACTGAATGTAAACAACGTATGCTATTCTGTGTCAGCTGCATCATGCTTATATGTTGTTTATGTTCAGATCAAAGCGCAAACAACGTATACAATGTATCCGCGTGACGCACGCGCGGTGTAAGATTACACAGAAAGCATTTTCATTCTCATAAAGACACAGATTGAGACTGAGACTGTCCTGAATGGGAACGCCAAAATAACTCTAGTGATCAGGATCATCCGTTCAAGAACAAGTCCGCAGGTGTTACCCAGACCTCATAGTTCCTTTCCTCAGCGTCACCCTCAGGGTCTTCCAGCTGACAGTATGTGCCTTAAAATCACAGCTCAGGCGAGAGAGAGACACATGCTAAAACTTCTGAAGTTTGCTCCTCTGAGTTCATTTCTGTTCCTCACCTAACAGTTCTGTCATGTCACATCATATCACAGCGACCGCCTCTGATCCACAAGACTTTTGCATGTTATGCCTTACTTAGTCTTCGTATGATGACTAACTTCTCATTACGTGAGTCATATGATGTCTTTTTAGACAATAGCTTTAAAAGTATAAAAACATTAACAATAACTTTCAGAATTCAAAACTTCCTTTCCAGTCCAAAAAGTGCATTTATTGAAACTTAACAGCTGAAATGACTTAAGGCCATTGCACACTGAGTCCGAAATTCTGCAGAAAATCGAACCTGATCTGAATTTTTATATGATGGACGAAAGTTTTGGAGGCAGTGTGTAAACGTGATTGACACAACACGAGGTGGTATTTATTTTTCAACGTGCGACAATTTCGGACTCAGTGTGCAATGGCCTTTACTCTATGATATGATATTGTTAGTGTCATTTTATTAATATGTATTGGTAATATTTCTATACTAGTATAGTTTATATTAATCATTTGAATTAGCTTCATATTCTGTTTTCATTGTAATTTTTATTTACTAATTTTATTTTACTTTTATTATTTTTATGGGTTTTATTTTAAATATAATTCATTTTTAATACAGTGTTAGTTTTTATTTATTCATAATTTTAGTAATTCAGCTTAAACTTATTTCAGTCAGCTGCCAAGGTAACATTCCTAATTTTCCTATAATTTACTCAATACTCAATTTTATGTTTCAGTTTAATTTCAATGACTAACAATGTTTTTAATCTTAGTTTTATTTATTTATAATAACCTTGGTTACTGGTTCACGAGAAACGTCCTTCAGTAGCATCTAAACTGAATACAGTGATTAAGTTAATGTGATCATGCTCATAATTAAAGTAACCAAACCTATTAAGCTCATCAACATGACCGAACAGAATAAATCACATTTCTGGAGCTCATGCAACAGCTTGAAATAGATGTAGACATTAGGCATTATGTTTTTATTATTATTATTATGCATGTATGGAGTGGCATACTACCCACTGATCCACATTTATTCATTTATTTATGCTTAATTATACTTATTTATGCATTCATTCAGCATTTATAGAATTTATGCAAGCAGTAAAAATCTGTTAACTCCAACAAAACGAATCATTCATGTACCGGCGAACCAATTCAAGTACTACACGACTCTTACTGAATAACTAAAATAATAGAAAGAAGCATGTAAAACAGATTAAAGAGATTTGTCCATATCATGCACACATCAGCTGGTTATTAACAATAATCAGACTGTTATCAGATGTATGCATAAATGTAGCCAGTGATCATTTCAGTCTGATGTTAACAGTTTGTGCAGCACATTTCAGCCTGGATTGTTTTATGAATCTGTCACAATTTAATAGAGGCTTTGCAAAGAGGGTGTTATTGAAGGATGGGAAGGTAAAAATGATATTAACACGAGCAAACCCACAGTCAGCGTGTCAGCTGGAGAAGGCGCTCAGTGCTGCTGCTCTTTACACGTGCAAAGAGAGCATCATAAAGACGTACCAGCAAAAAATGGTCTGTTTAATGACAGACAAACGGTTGAAAATAAAAACTGAAATGTTGATGTCATCTCATGGGACTGTACGTTTTTTAAAGAGGAAAACTGACTAAACTTTGAACTATGAATGTTCTTTCACCTCAAAGACGAATTTCAAGAAATAAGCAAGGCCTCAGTAAAAAGTTCTGTTCTGTTTTGAACCCAGTTTTTGATTGTAAGACACCTACCAAAATGGAAAGTGGCACAAACACGCAACGAAACAAAGCCACAACAACACACGCATTCGCACACAAAAGAAAGTCGACATCCTTCCCACATCCTGAGGTGGTGAAGCTCTCACCTCCCGATCGCATACAGGTGTGAAAGCAAATACAATGGATCTTTATTCAGGTTGAATCACGTGAAGTCTCATCAAGCCCGACGCAGGTGTGTAACAGACTTTCGGATCAGCAGACACTTTAAAGGTGGATATTTGATCTAATCACTCCATCAAACAGTATGAGAAGGAAGAGCCTAATCGACCTAACCTAATCAACAAGGGTACACATCTGTAAGAGGCCTGTGAATTTGTGTCATTTCATTAGGGAAATCAGCGCCGTATTTAACCCCGCTCGGCACAACCCCTGCGTCTCATTTTATGCAGTGCTGCATCATAAGGGAAAAAGAGGATAGAGTGATGTTTACCTATTCACACCTCTGATGAGTGCAGGAGAATTGAATTCATGCTGAGAGTGGAATAATTGATTTGGACGGCTGCCGCGCCACGAACATCTGGGGTCGTTCTCACTCCGGCGCACGTAATAAAAGAAGGATGAACTGCGAGGCGCAGTCATTTACACCAATATTTCCCCGCAAATGCATTAAAAGCGTTCCCCGATGAAGCGAATTAGCCTTTCTTTACAGTTGTGGTGTGACTTTGATAATCGGATCTTCAGATATATTATTTAAGTCATCTTTAATTATCCGATTACGCCAAACATCAGAGTCAACATCGCATTTAGTGGGATTATCACTTGAATGGAAGTGAACGTGATGCAAAACATCTAAACGGGGCGCATCGATCGACGTTTGCGCCCTAACTTGGGGCTCGTTCCTTTCTGGCATCTGGTTCACTGAGTAAATTGGCTGCACAGACACCCTTCCTCACTCTGCTCGGTTCTGTGGTGCTCCCTTTTAAAAAGTGTGAAATTATAATTATCAGAATTATTGCTTTTAATGATGCGTTAATTAGACTCCTACAGTGAGATTAGCAAGTGCTTATGAATTATTAACTGTGAAGTCTTTCCAGAATTTTAACAGGCAGGACGCACTAAATTAGCTTTTTGGTGATTAGCGTGCTGGAAAATAACACAACAGACTGTGGTGCATATGCTTATGATTACAACTTTAAGTGCATTTATTTAACTCTATCACACACCGGCAGTTTCGTGCCAAGATTCTGTGCAACCAACTTCTTGGGCAAAGAGCCTCGCCGATTCCTACTTTCTCATTAACAGAAACATATGATGAATCATTCTCTGCCAAAAGTCTTTTTTAGCACGCGGCTGATATATATGGCGCGTGCTCTTTCTGTTTGGTGTTTTCTCTTTGATGCTTTGACAAGGTCACTGTAATGATGTATGTGCTTTCTTTGCTAATGCAGTCATCAAATCTTCAGCTCCTCTCTGTCAACGGCAGTATAAACATCGAGGATCGGTAGCGCACCTTACCGAACCCCCTGCGAGCGAGCGCAGAAGACGTTAAATAAACAAGCCTCCCCGCAGCCAATCCCGGCCAGTGTTACATGAGCCATACCTAACAGAGCATGGTAAACTATTTGGGTAATCCCTAGTTGTAATAACTAAGTCAACTGTTTTGAATTGCGAGAGCAGCCTCTGGCCCAACCACAGTGGCCATGGCCGTCCTCTTAAGGCCTGCTTGCTACGCTTGGTCTGAGCTGTCCAAACTTTCCAATGGAAATAAACCTGCTAATTTGCAGGACATGGGTACCACACCCCGCTTGGCATGCATGAGTGCACCGTGCACCCAGGAGACGTCGCACAAAAGACAATTTAGGGGGAAGAAAGACGCCTGCTCTTTGCCCGCAGTCCATTTTAAACAAATAACCAATAAATAACCCATGTCCAAATGGCCAATTTAGACAGCGCCAGTACCAATTGCTCTAAGCACTATTAGAGTGAACAAAGGAGACGCCTGATTGACGCCTCAATCTGTGATGCCATAGGGAATGATTGAACAAGAGAGATCTTACTCTTCTTAGTAATGCATAGGAGATAATCAGATGGACGATTATTATGGCAAAATAAACCCAACACAAAGCAAGCAAATGGGTCTTGTATCATACTGAAAGGAGTTTTTACACCTGAAAAATAAGTAAATAAACGGACATGAAATATTGATTCGAGTGGACAATGAAGAAGATCGGTTTCCTGAGACAGTCGGCAAAAATAACTGATCCCAGAATGACGTAAATAACCAAAGAAAATTGAGTATTTCAGAGAGTTGTGAAATATGTTGCAATAAAATCAGTAATAAATCAGTGACTGGGCTTTTCTATATTTTATAGCAACACAAACCAGCAGTCAGTCATCTACTGCTTTTTCAGGATCCTGGTTGTTGTTGTTTCGTAACTATTTCAATTTTGCATTGTTAAACATAAAATAATCAATAATCATAATAATATCATAATAATATTAACAATAATATTATAAAATGAAGTATATATAATATATTAAATATTTTATTTATATATATATATATATATAAAATGCTAACTATTTCTAATGAATAAAATATGTAATATTTATATGTATATTTAATGTAATTTTAAATATATTTTTATATTTATTTTTACACCATATTTTTTCATTCTATGAGTGGGGGGGTGTGGGTGTTATGAGTGTAAATATTTATTTTTTACAATATTTAACAATAATAAACAAGCCTCTATGTAAATATAAATATCGAAAAAAATATATTCATGTATTTATGTAAATATAAAGACACAAAAATATATATTTATATATACAGTTGTGAACCCTGTTACTTTGTATGTAATGTTTTTACATAAAACATGTTTTTGAGTTATTCAGATTACAGGATTGAGTTATTCTGATTCCTGTGATTCAGAGTCACCGGTAACATGCCCGTGGCAATAACAGATTAACGGCTTGTTGTGTGGTTATTAAGTGCCTCCATACATAATGCAGTGGATCACTGACAGTGCTCAAAAAAAAAAAAAAAGAGTTCATCATATCAATTTCCTCTCTGACAACGTGTAACTTATGAAGCGCATTTTAATGAACCATTGTTTCTTTGATTTTCCAGCTATAGGTTTGTCTCCACAGGCATCAGTAAGCGTTAGTGGGCCGGAGGATAGAAAATAACACAATGCGCTGTATTTTATGAAGAGACCTCCGAGCGAATACTCATCCGCAGGTTTTGTTTTTGCACAGGTTATGCAAATCAGTCCTCGTTGACTCACCGACTCGTTATAACATTAATTAACACAGTGCTACCTTGCTCAATATTTGGTAACAGAGGCACTGTCTGCGGATGTAAAAATTTACAGGATTCCAATTTTAATGAGGGAGCAGAGCACAGGTGTGCTAATGAAGGGATTGGCTCATTTGAATAAAACCATCCTGTTTGGGAGAAAATTAATTAGCAACACTGGAGTAAACGCTGACACCTTTGAACAGAGATGGTGAAATTATACCATAATGCAAATTTGCCTTTGATGGCAAAGGTGCGCCTGCCTTATTAGATCTGTTTAGTAAAGTTTGTTAATCAGCATTAATCACTGTGTTATTGGCTACATTAGAGCGGTTAGTTACTTCAGACGTGTGTAACTGTGGGGCTGAATTGTGCTAATAGTCACAAGGTCGAGTTCAAAAAGCAGCATTTACCAACAGCTTTCACTCTTCATGTTTAGTCTCCATTTGAGGGTAAATTTACGTGATGCTCGTCTCAATTTTCCTTCCTGGATTACCATGTTTAAGCCTTATTTTCAGCAGACAACACAAGCTTATTAAAACCTATGAGGTGGAATTTACAGCGACGTTCAAGACGGAGCAGATAATAGGGAAATACCATGTCTTTTCATGAAGTGTAGAGGAACGTAGTCTTAACCCGAGGCCTGATATTAAAACGTTCTTCTGCGCTTAAAGCAGCAATTAAGCAGCGTTGTGAAACAAGTGTTGGATACTCAAAAGTCTCTCACACGATACCTCCGAGTTTAACACTTTGAATACCCACTTGAGGCTAAAGCTTTTCATAGATGCTGTTTCATCCGCTCTATCTTGGTGGGACCACACATTTTCCACATCTACTGAAAACTATGGCTATAAATCTAAAGCTTTACCTAGAGCGGGCTTTAGCCTCCAGCTAAATACACATCATCCTGCACAGCCTGAAATAAATCAGAGACTGGGCTTTTCCGTACTTCTTAGCAGCACAGACCAGCAGTCAGTCATCTGCTTTTTCAGGATCCTGGTTGTTGTTTATCTTGCAAAGATTTTAATTTGGATTTGTTAAAGTAATTAATAATATAATAACTTAAATAGCATTATATTGTAAATAAATACATATTATATTATAAATATTATTAAATACAATTATACATTTAATATTATTACATATAAAATTATTAAAATAACTGCAATTAATCTAATATTATTATCAGCTCATCTTTAAGAAAAGGGGGAGGGGATAAATGCTATGTGCAAAAAACATGTATTTTCATGAGTATGCACAGAATTAACTTCTGAAAACTTGATGAAGTACTCTATTCTACATTCGCCATGTGGCAATGTTTGATGCCATTGATATTTATCATACTAAAAAAAGCAATGTTTCTCATACTAAAGAAGACAATGTTCTTGGTACTTATAGCACTTCCATATATATATATATATATATATATTGCATTCAGGTTTTTAGCTTTTTTAGATCATGTGACATAATGGAATAGGACAAAGGTTATATCATGAATACTAGGTCTTTGGACAGCTTCCTCGGCTGACATAGGCCTACTGCTTTTTGCATATTTTATCAAATGGAAATATGTATGTATAGGCCTATTCAGAGACTGAAAATGTAATGAGAATGTCAAGTATGAAACACATTTTTCTATACATTTAAATCAATATCACCTGTCACAGAACACGATCTGTAGTGCTCCACTTTTTAGATTTGTTTTTTTATTATTTAGGCCTAATAACTTAATAGTAGCGTACTGACTGTAATAATATTAAAGTTGCTAGATCTCGCGGTGTCTTCCATGCCTAACGTTACGTCATTCGTTTGGTCCTCAGGTCACGTCCATAAACACAGAAGTTTGGCGACCAGACTGTTGCTACAGTAAACAGTTGTTTGAAGCAGTCAACATGATAGCGATTAACACGGACAGTCCTTAACGACAACTCTCGCGGATGACCTCTTGAGAATCACCCTTTCACAAACAAACAAACAAACCTAGAACTGAGGAAAGTCTGGATTTAAAAAATGGAAACGCTAAACCTGTGCCAAAAATAAAACCTGAACCACAACTACAGATATGATAGCCAACTTACTTGCTCAGATGAGGTATTTTTGTTTTAAACGCTTTGTTGGACATGTTCGCACAGTCTGGTGGTCTTGATGCAGCACGACAGATCCGCGCTGATAAGGCGATTACCGGTAACTATGGAGACTCCGCAAACTATCTCAGCAGCACAACTGACGTAAAATAACGTCGTTTCTTGTTTCAACCACAGATGGCGATAGAGGCCGAAGTGGTTCGCGTGACACAGAGCGATACCAGACTTCTTTTTTCCTCAATGGAAAGCATATTCATAGGTTCCAATATGCTGTGTTTTCTACCGACTGGCAACCCGGGTGTTGAAAGACTATTGGGTAAATTGGCATTGAGCAGAATCACAGACAAAAACCGATATTCCGACACAGAATGCACATCTCAAAGTAGAATTACTGGCTGTAACAATGTTATTGAAGAAAAGAACGTGTACGCATGTTTCCTAAATATCTGCAAACATGGTATTTTTATGCTTTAGAAGTTATAATCTTGAAGTTATAATAATAATTAATTAATTTAATTTATTATTATTATTATTAAAGACTCAAAAGCAATATATTTCTGGATTTACAGTAGGGATATTTTCAGGGCCTTACTGATGGCCCTGCACAACACATAAGCAAACTTTTTTTTTATCTCACTTAATTTTTCAGCATATGATGACCTTCAGAGAGAAGTGAAAGCTGCTGATGCGGTGTAAATTTCTCATCTCGCTCGGTCTGATGTGACTGTCAGTGGTCAGTCTCCTTACTGTCATAAATATAGGGATTTATAAATATAGTCACAGCAACCGGATGCCCGTGATGCTGATGCACCGCTTTTCATCATAATTCTGCCCCCAGAACCAGACTGGGCCCTTAAATAGTAATGTGCTAGAGCACAAATAGGGGATGCGTGATCACATTGGAGAAAACCTGCTGTCGGGTGTTGATTCGCGCTGTCTGGTGAGTGCCAATGGGGACGCGCGTCAGTTTTATAGCTGAGCCGGGAGGAGAGGCGTTGGCAGGGAAAGAAATGCTCTCATCAATGTTTATTAATCATCGCCGTGATATGATACTGTAGAATTGCATTATTTTTACACACGTTGAGCATGCACAATCGTCTTTGGCTACAAGTTGATTAACTTAATTAGTCACAGGTCTGTGTGAAAGCCATGCAAAACTGTTTCTGGTATAAGCAAAAAGCGTAAGTGTCATTCTATCAGCTGTCAGTCAAAGTCGTCTGCTGGGCCTGCTTTTTCAGTTTTTAACACACACGTCGGTCGGAGTGTCTCAAGCTGTTTGCAAGGAATCAAGCATCGACTTTTCTACATGAACCGCATGAAACAAAGGAGCAACAGCTCACACATCAGAGAACCCACTGTGTATCTATGAACAGGACCGAGAGTGATGGGGCCAGGAAAGCAATACAGCATTATGAATAACTTGCTCACCAATGGATGCTCTGCAGTGAATGGGTGCCGTCAGAATGAGAGCCTAAACAGCTGATAAAAACATCACAATAATCCACACCACTCCAGTCCATCAGTTTATGTCTCGTGAAGCCAAAATCTGCATGTTTATCAAATCCATCATTAAGATGTTTTAACATTAAACCATCACATCTGGTCAAAATATGAGTTCATAATCCCTAAAAATGCTTTCTCCAGTGAAAAAGTCCATCCCTTGTTTTCCTCTCACATCAAAATCCACCAACATATTTGTGACCCTCTCTGTGAAATCCAGGCTAAAGTCTCAAAATCGAATCATGAGGAAACAAGCATCAAATCTGATTTCTTCCATTAATTACACTATAATTTCAATCTTTTACGTGACCTTACTCAATCAATATTAAAGATATAAAGGTTACATTTTCACAAAAAGTTCTTTACCATATGAAGGAGGATTTTTTTGTAGAAAACAGCAAATCACACAAAAAAAACTTTAGGGTCTTTTCACAGAGAGGGTCACATTTGTTCAGAACTGAATTGGACTGGTTTCGCATGCTTGATTTGTGCATATTTCTCTCCTGATTCAGATGAGACGACTAGGACTTTTAGTCGTATGTTAGCCAGAAGAAATCACTTTAAGTTAGAAACCTCTTGTCAGCTGTTTGGACTCTCATACTGACGGCACCCATTCACTGCAGAGGATCCATTGCTGAGCAAGTGATGCACTGCTATATTTCTCCAAATCTGTTCTGATGAAGAAACAAACTCATCTACATCTTGGATAGCCTGAGGTGAGTACAATCTCAGCATATTTTGGTTTAACTTTCTTTAAACTACGTCATGATTGCTAGTTTGATATGACTTTTATACAATATTTAATATACAATAGTTGATATGAAATGTTAAATAACACACGTACAAGAGCTTTGAGTGATGGACAAAGGTGCGACATGTTTCATCAGCTCTGACGTGAAAGACAAGGTAGCTTTATATCTGCAAAGAGTTATTGCACATGAATGATTGTTATGATTCTTTGAACTCCCTCGCTGTCTTTGTCCACTCAACACACTATTAACTGATGTTTCTGTGTAATTACTCTGTGTGTTTTACAAACACGCAGACACTCATAAAAGAGGCTGGTATGTTTTCAAAGAAGCAAAGCGGCATGTCTGCAATAATTTAAATATTTGCAATCAAAACAGAAAACTCTCACTGACTGTTTTGGGTACACAAACAAGCCTCGCCAATCAAAATGTTGTTGCGAAAGCACAATGTCAAAATAAATTTACTTTTGAAAGATCGATGTAAACGCTGATGAGCGTCTTCGGTTTAGCTCATGGATTTTGGATCGGCAACAGTTATTGTGCATTAATTGGAGCTCCTAACACTGATTCACAAAAAGCAATCAATTACTCTTCTAGACTTGACTGGCAGTTCCCTGTAATTGGGTGACTGCTTTCCTTTTCTCAAGTGCCCCGCAGCAATCGGTGCAGACCAAACAGGTGGCAGCAGAGGAAACAAGCTCTTCCAGTCCATAAAAGTGGCTAACTAGCTCCTGAAAGTTGCCAGCCTGTAATTATCATATCATTTGTGTTGTAAATCACACTGCTTCTTGTCATGGTATCATCACATGCAGCACATATAACCCCCCCAGCACCCAAAAAAGTTTTGGGGAAAAAATGAGTAAACAAATTTCAGGCCAAGTTTCAAAAAGTTTGCTTAAACATTTCATCGCAAATATACCCAAGTAGCTGTCATAAATCACAAATATGCGTGACATTGTGCCTCCCTTCTCTACGTTGCACAATAGACTCAAACGCAGCTAGTTCTTCCTCCTTCTCAAGTCCAAACATCCCCAGTTCCAGCTCACCCACCCACATACCAAATTATGATCCTGTCATCTAGACACAAGGGTGTACAACAGTTTTATAACGTCCATCGTTTCCCCAATAATTCTGCTTTGGAAAAGTAGCACCTTCCATCTGGTTTTTGTTTTCCATCGGCTGTTATAATCATAATAGCAGCATGTTGTTTGGTTTAGTCATTTGCGCAGTTATCTGATGATAATTTTATGAATACTTGTAATTAAAACACATTCAACACTGAACAGTGACACTGTTTATACACTGTTCTCACTCTCTAAACACATGGTAATTGCTCCGCTGCAAACGAGTCACTGGTGGATAGATAATAAACTAGACAAGGGTTTAACCAACGGAGATCAAGATTTATATACAACACCAACTTATGAAGAAATTGTTTAAAAATCAATACCATATTCAGGAAATGACTATCAATTATTATCTTCCACACTGAGGGTGTAGAATCAGTTTTCCACATTTACAAAGAAATATCAATTAACACACTGAATTAATATGACATTTTGAAGCAGAAAGACATAAAACATACTCCAGTAATCTTTGTTTTATTCAGAACTTTTAAAACTATTGTTATAAATAATTGTTTCATATTTTGATGAATCTTTTGTTATTATTTAATGTTAATATTTACTTTCAAAAAATTTTTTTTATATTTATTTAATTTGTTTAGTAATTCAAATAAGTATCACCAAATTGTAAATAAATTGCTAGTAAATTTCACAAAGAAACACCAAGTAACATACTGAATTATATGTGAAATTTTGAAGAATTAAAACTGAAAAACGTTTATTTTACAGTGTATAAATGATAAATTATCAAAAATTAATGGACATGCTGCAAATTCATAAAATATTGTATATTTATTTCTCAAATGTATTATTTTAGTAATTGCACTCAATGACCAATTTAGCATTCAAAATGAATAGGAAAGAGAATTAAACACAATGACCAGTTTCAACAATGCATATTTATTCGAAGTAAAAAAAAAAACGATTGAATTATGTTTTATAAGATATTACTATTTCAGTTAGCTCAAAATGTCATGTTTAATTCAATGCATTACTTGCCACTTCTTTCTAATTGTAAAAATGTGCAAGTAATTTCTGAGTGAAAGTTCTTTCTAGAAGACAAAGACCGATTATGTATGAAAAGAATTAGTTATGTCTCTCATACTTCTCATGGACAGCCTCGGTTTGCAGGCAGCAGCACTAGTTGTGATGAACTCGATGAAGCCAGATCGGTGGCCCTCTCCACGCTTGGCATCGGTCCAGATCAAATTACTGTAAGTTAGAGGAATTATTTCACTTAACATAGTTGGGAAACATCACAGCCTGCTTTACACCTACATGCTTTCAACCATCTGTTCTTTTGTTTACACCTCTTCATATCCATGGCAACAACATGGGGGCAGGTAGCTAGTCGGAAATATTTGTAAGTAACATGCACAGGGACACATAGGACACAGTTGACAATATTCTGAGACAGAATGGCTGTTATAATATAATATGACTCCAGTATATTAGTCAGTCTAAACTATTTGACCCACTTCATTTCTTCTTGCACTGGCCATATGTTGCATCATATCGTGTTGAAATCACTCTTGCTGTGTTCGAAGTTATCTCAAGCTCCTAGTCCTCATCATGTGTTTGACCATGCCATCATTACTCATGCAGACAGACAGTGGTCATTTTGCATACACAAACACTGGGACTTCGCTGCATTAGTGAAGTTTGACTATACCCACACACAGATTATTACGAGGTCATTCACAATCATTCATTGTTTGTCATTTCATTTGGCTTCACAGAACTAAACACCTGGCTATCTGAAACATAATGGGTATGATAGAAACACACTATAATGAGTGCTGGAGTTCCTCATGTAGTGGGTGTTTGAGTTTAAATCAAGCTTATTATATCTTTCTGAAGTGTTGCGGCGTATGTTTTTATCCTTCTCTTTCAGAAGTGTTGTTTCCGGGAGACTTTTCCATTAATTAAAGAGAATAGGAATAGATTGTTCCTATATTATCTTTCACAGTTTATAGGCATTGAGGCTGATAATGAGGCTTGTATTAACGTCTGTGTGTACACTGTGTGTGATGCAGAGAAGCACATTTAATTCATTTCTGTCACACTGGGCCTTGAGGAATAGCAGGTGTAAATTACAGCACATAAAGGTGACATGGACTGAATATATATGTGTCTATATGTGCATTTAAATGAGCAAGCAGAGGCGGCACATGATCAGATGCACATAAGTGAACAGTTAAATGCTACACAACACATATATTAAATGAAAAGACTTCAGAGACGTATGCAGAAGTGAAGGGGATTGTGTTTGATACTGTACTGTTTTGCTCCGGTTTCGGCGTGACGCTGAATGTTTGCACATGGAAATCCAAAGGTGGAGATGTTTGTGTTCACGTTCAAGCACTTCTGTGTTGTGTGTGCATGTAAATACACTATTATTGGGAGTATTTGGGAGTAGGGATACCCGTCTGCTTTGCATAACTGAATTAATTAAGCTGCAGGAATGCAACTTATATTAAAACTGCTAAATAAAGCTCATGCATTAATCAAATCCATTCAATGTAACATAATAGTAATAAAAACAATAATGCAACAAAGGAATAAATAATTTCCAAACAGACATTAAGTTAAAGTTTTATTATCTAATAGTCTGCAGAAAAAAAGTTAAACAAACACACAACAAAAACTGCCTGAACAATGAAGACAAACCGATGGGAGCTTTTCACCTTAAAGGAACCCAGTAAAGAAACAATCTGCTATGAAGTGCTACAAACCA